>CM064874.1:3455609-4055609 GCA_032719365.1 Prinsepia uniflora
ACTGTATTAGCTTGCAACCAAAATGTATGAAAGAAAATCAAATCAAATTCTATATGTACACAAAAAAGAATCAAACACCTAATTCACAAAAAAAGGGACCACTTTAAAACTGAGAACCAAAATATCAATATTAATTGGAGCAAAAAAAAAAAAAGACACGAAAGCCATAAAATCCTAAAGGGAAGAGTAATTACCTAGTCCATGTGATGCAGACGTTGAGAATTGAGATGCAAAACGAAGCAGAGGATGAGGAGAAAACCCTAGATTAAAGGATTTGGGATTTGAGAGTGGAGAGCAGCTTATTTATTTCTTCACTCCTCCACGAAGATGAACGTGATTCGTACGACAACACACTTTACCGCCATGTGTATGTTTGACGTAAGGCTTTGTTTGGATTTCGGACCACTTCAACTAAAAGCCAATAAGCATTTTATTTATTTTGCCACAAATTAGAAAAGCATTTATTTACTTTGGTAATCAAAGGCCAATACACAAGCTAATTCAGATTTTAATGGGAGAGAATCGCCTGTCCCATTTGGATATCCCCGCTCCATATCCCAGCATTATATGTTTGACAGATGTCAAGCAATTTAATTGATAATTAACTCTCTGAAGTTTTATTATTTTTCTCAAGAAAACCTATAAACAATTTTTTTTTAATCAATCAAGTAGGAATTTTATTAATAAGTGAACATTACAATTTAATGAAAACTCACAAACAGAAAATCTTAAAAGGGACGTAAATATATACACAAACAACAACAAATTTATGTGTATATAAGTCCAAAATCGTAAATATAAAACAGCCCAAAAGTAACCCTAGATTCAAAATATGGAAAGCTGTCATTGCGAAATCCGTCGTCATCATCCGCTGCCCGAATCAACACGAACCAGCAAACATAGAACTACCAAAAGTAAAGTAAGTGAAGGTGAAACTGAAGAAATCAGTGGAAATGGGGGTGAACATGTCACCCGCGCAAGAATCGCTCATATAATTCATTCGACGAGTGCATATTGCACTTTGAAAAAAACTCAGTGCCAAAATAGTCACTGAGTTGATAAAAGGATTTCGGTGGCAAAGTATTCAAGGTTCATCGCTACTAAGGGCATTAGATGAGGGAAGAGAACTGGATTGAGGCATAAGGGAATGCAGCTGAAATGGATATGGTAAGATAAATCTAGGAGGACTCCGAAAATCTCTAAGGAATGAGAGAGAAAAGCCTCCACAGTGGGATGAGTTAGAAACACGCTACAAAAGGCAAATGGCATAGCTGAAATAAAAGAGCTAGCAGAAAATATAGCTAACATAGGAAGAAAAACAAAACTGAAAAAAAAGGAAAACAAAAAACAAATAAGAAAGAGAAAAAATAGAAAAGCAACAAAAGAAAAATTGGAACAACAACAAAAGAACAAAGGGGGACGGGATGCAGAATTTGTGGGGATTTTTGAGGAGGGGAGCCGGCCCCGGGGGGGGGGGGGGGGGGGGGGTTGGGGTTGGGGAAGAGGGGCAATGAGGGAAAAAAGAAAAAGCTAGGAAAAAAAAAACAACAACGAAAAAAACTAGAAAAATAGCACAAGAGAAAAGGGAGAAAAATTGGGGAAACAAAAAGGAGGGGGGGGGGGGGGGGGGGAACGATACCACACAAACACAAAGGGGGAATGATACCACACAAATACAAAGCGGAGAATGATACCAGCAAAATCCCGCAGCGACACACCTCACCTCACCAACAGCTATGGCACTCCCTTTTCTTCTACTGTCGGTCACTCCTTGTAACGACCCGTCCCAAATTCCTAGATTAGATTAGTGACCAATCACGATTAGTGAGGCTAATCCGTGATTAGTTAGGCGAAATCGGATGAACGATGCAAAATGACCGTTTTGCCCCTAGCCGTGGCAAAACATTGACTTTTCGTTCTGGCAGTCAAATGGACTTTGACCGATGACCGTGACATAGTTCGTGACGTCACGAGTTTATAGACATGTGACACGTTCAATTCCGACATTCGAGGAGGAAGTTATGACGTTCGAAAGTTAAGGGGCATTTTGGTAATTATGGATGTCCGATGGCCGAGGACCATTACGTTGATCGGGACGATACGAATCCATAGCCAGGCGGCACGTCGAATTCAGGCGTTCGACGGCGAAGTTACGATTCACGGAAGTTTAAGGGTACTATTGCACGAATTACGAGATGACTTAAGTTTTGTCTTTTGTGGGCCCCAGATATTTAATCCCTGCCCAATGGATGAGTGACAAGTGTCACCCATCCACTGGCCCTTAATTCCCATTCATGCATATCATCCCTTCATCGATCATTCTTCATTTCAAACCCAAACCCACCCGATCTCACAATTCCTCTCCCCTCTGCAATCCAATCCTTCCATGTGAGCATGCTTGAGTATCTAGAGAGTGATGAGAGGACTGAAGAGGTGGTTGGACGGCCAGACCCGCCGTGGACGACGGCTGGAATAGACAAAACCGAGAGGTACTCGGTTAACCATTTTCTATTCTTATTTCGATTTTGCACGGTATGGTTGGTTTTAGATGATTAGGAAGTGTTCAATAGGTTTCTAGGGAAATTTTAGGAAGGTTTTTAATGGATTTAGCGGCTGAGACGCCGTGGAGGTTGATCGGGGAAAAATGGACCGTATGGTTCAAAATCAAACCATAGGTTTTATAGGGTTTTGATTAGTTTTAATGATTAGAAATGATAGGGAATGAAGAAATAGGAAGTATAGGATGAATTAGGGTTGAAATCGGACCAAAACAATGGGGGAAAACGCCTGAACCGGTCACGCCGGTTCGGCTGGACCGCCTGCACAGGACCGGCCAGTTTGGACCGGTCTGGAGCTTGAAGATGATCCACAGTACCCTGGCGCGTGAGGCCCACGTAGGGCCTGTTTTGGGTGTGTGTACAGTCATTTGGGGAAGTTTTCAACATACGAAATCATCTATTCGATGTAACGAACATTTTGGAACTTGTTTCGTGTCAATCGGACACTGTCTCGATATGTTTTGGGGCATCAGAAGGTTTAGGATCGGTTTAAAAATAGTTAAAAATACCAAAAAATTACAGGGCTTTAGTAGGAGGTTAATTAAGTAGTTAGCAACCTTCTATTACGATTTGGATAGGTTCGGGAGTCCCGGTGACAGTGATCGGCTCGGGAGAGCCTACGACACGCAAATCGAGGCGGCAGCTCGGACGGTCTGTGAGTGGACCTTGGTTTTCTAAGTTGGTGCATGCATAAATGTTTATTATATGTTTTAATACAGGTTTGGTAATGCCATGGGTGCATTTGTATGTGGTTACGTATAAGCACGTATTTCGAGGGTTCGGCCTTATATGGTGCTTATACGGGTCTATATTTCTTTAATGGTTTAAATGATTTGGATTTGGATTTCCAAAAGGATAAACTCGGGTATGAGACCCATTTGGTTTTGTCTCGGGCATATGACCTCAGATATCGGGCACGGTGCCCAGCTGATGTCCTATGTTCGGGCACGAGACCCAGGTTACTTTACGGTTTTGATTTCAGGTCAGGGAACCTTAAATGGATTTCCCGGTTCATGACGGTTTATGGGAACCAGCATGAATCCTTGTTGTGGTATCGTGGTTCATGACGGATTATGGAGACTGGCATGAACCCTGGTTATGTTTATGGTACATGACGATTTAAGGAAACCGGCATGAACCATGGTTATGTGATTGTGGTACATGACGGTTTATGGGAACCGGGCATGGAGGATGTTATATATATATATATATATATATGAATGGAATGGATATTATGGATCATGACGGTTCAGGGGAACCGGGCATGGATATTTGTGTTATGTATATATATATCTGCATATACCTTCCTTTACTACTATTATCTCCTCCGGGGAGGGTTGTTGGCCTGGGTGGACCCTGGAGTAAGGGTGTTAATCGGTTTTTTTACCGAAACTGAAACCGATTGGAAAATCGGTTCGGTTCGGTTCTGTTTTTCCTCCAATGCGGTTCGATTCGGTTTTTTCTCCTATTCGGTTCGGTTCGGTTCCGGTTAAAACCTTTTTTTTCTCTTCAAATTATGGTGAATCAGTTCGGTTGAATCGGTTCAATTTTCTCTAAAAACCAATTTTTTTTGTACTTTTATACAATAATCAATATTTATTATCTAATTAATGTCAATTACAACCTAATTAATGTTTATTACAACTAATCAAGATCCATTATAACTAATCAATGTTCATTACAAAGTAACCTAAAGCATTTCAGTTCGGGTCGGTTCGATTTTTAGGTCCATTCGGTGTTGTTATACCGAAAATTGAAATCGAACTGGTTCGGTTCGGTTCGGTTTTCTCCAAACAATTTTGGTTTTCCTTCGGTTCACTTTTTTTCAGTTCGTTTCCGGTTCGGTTCGGTTTTTCGGTCGGTTTTTTCGAACCAATTAACAGGGCTACCCCGGAGTTGTCACAGAGCACCGACTGAGTGGAGTCACCCCCCAGTTAGGTTCCTTACTCTCAAGAAGGCTATGGTTACTATTACCTCTAGTAGGATCAGTGGTCTGCGGACATTGACCTTGACTTTGAGAAGACTCGGATTGAGACCCGGGTAGCACGCGCGTAGCTTTGGATACCGTGACAGGATTGGTTGTGTGACTTATATGTATATATGATATATGGATTTGATATGTGGTGTGCACAGGTGTGCAGAGGATTTGAGCAGTGGCTCGTATATTTGTGTGTGGTTACACAGGTTTTGGGCTGAGTCCCTTATTGGTTTTCTTATGGATTTGGGCAGTGGCCCGTATGGTCGATTTCATTGTGGTCCTTTCAACCTTGTTTTAGTTCTGATTTGGGCTTAGTTCCCACATGTGGTCCATTTGGTTAAATGGTTTTCGAATGTATGCATGCTTTTTAGTGAAGGGTACAAATGTCTTTATGGAAATGTTTTTATAAACTTTTGTTTTGTCCACTCACAGCTTTTAATGTTTTGAGTGCCCTTCAGGTTGACATCGGATGTGGACTGTAGCAGAGACCGAGATATCACATGCCTCCTCCGGATACTGGTGTACTCTGATAGCCCGGGAGGGCAAAGGACGGAAATATCCCTTGTCTGACACTTCGTGTCAGACGGGAGCAGGGTCATCCCGCGTTAATCCTGGGGGGATTGGGATGGGTCCTGTCAACGTGGTATCAGAGCGAGGCTGGCTTATATCGAAGTTTGGCTAGCTCATATCAGAGCGGGGTTGTCTCTATTCGAGCAACCGCGGAGCTCTTGGAGTAGTGCACAGGTCGAGGATGTGATATCTCAAGGGGCTACAGTTCGTGGTCAACCTGATAGTTGGGATGCCGATACGATAGTTAGTAGGATTGGATCGTGGAATTTCTTGGTTCGGCATTTGATACCGGGGTTGCCATAGTTCTGTCAGGGTTGACAGTGTGGGACCCTATGGAAGGATGAACGTAACAGTACATTAGCATTTTGATCGTGTGACGGTTAGTTGGGATCGTCTTTCACGATGTCGTAGGATCGGTTCCGACGACTGGTTCGGTGTTATGGCCATTCGATGGTTGGATATTGTTAAGTTAGATGGACATGCTGCTGGGGGCAGCCGGATTCGAGGAATCCTAGTTGATTAACAGTAGGATTGGATTGACGTCTTTTCGATGTCAAGATCGCGGGGACGGTTAGATTGTGGATTGTACTGCAGCTAGCAGTTGGGTTCTGAGGAACTCTAGGTTTGATTGTGGAACCCTACCTTCGGTGTATGGTTCGAAAATGTGAGTTGACGAGTAGTTTGACTTGGACGACTATTCGAATTTGGATTCGTTAGTCGGTCTAGTCATGTTAGCTTGTGTTGGGACTGCACTTCGCAGTCGAGGTTGTACTTATCGGTTAGACCTAGATGGTTGTCGTGCTACTCTAGTTGTGATGGATTGTTGGTACAACTAAGGTCACGGGCGACCTGGTAGACGACAGTGGTTGAGTAGAGTTACGACTGGTTAGAACTTGGTTGGACAAGTTATCAGGGTTGGTACTTGTCGATGGAATCCCTGAGTGGGATACGGAGTATTTGGTATGTGCGATTGATTCCGTTGGATGCGGAGTCTAGATCGTGATGTCTGGTAGTTAGGTCTGTACGAGTCTATGGCAGGCGCTACTACCGAGAGTGGTTGTAGTTATGGTTGTTGGGAATCGGGGACGTTCATGGGACATTTCTTTTTCTCGTATGAGTTGTCAGGGTGACTGTACCCAGAGTTGTTGGGTACGAGGGAGGCAGAGTTTCTCCTATTTGAGCGGAGGTACTGGATCGTCGCTCGGTATCAGCGGAGATCCAGGGTTTTCTGATTCATACACTTAGTGCTAATACTATGGTTGATGATAGTGCGTTGGCGCTGGTACTAGCTCTGGTGCTGGTGCTGGTGATTGTGGTGACGATGAGTTACGAGTCGGGATTTGACTTTGTCGAGATGAGCATATGTTCGGTATCTGTGGTTCAGGAGTGGATCACAGATAGTGATGGACCAGATTGGATCCAGCAGTAAATAAGACGTGAGGATTGAGTACTGTCATGAGGGATTAGTGACAGGTTGGTCAGACTCGATCTGTCGCGGGGTTTAATGACCAGTTGGTCAGAATTGGTCAGGAATGGTCAGATATGGTGGTATGTAGAGATTTGTCTGAGGAGTCAGTTGTGACTCTTCAGTCGAGCGGTACATCAGATTAGAGGGAATTAACATCCTTTTGGATGTGCATAAACGGTGTAAACCGACAGTCGGACTTGGTAGTGGGTTTGACTGGTGATGATGTCCGAGTGTGACGAGTGGAATGCGGATTTTTCGCATTGGTAATTGACATTTCGAAGTCATTTTGGGTGACTTCTCAGATTCTACCATGATTGATGATGGTAGATGATATTGACGATGTAGATGTTGTTGGTTGCCACTAGTACGCCGATCGTGTATTGGTTGGTGGACCCGTGGTTTGTCTTGGGTCATCAGGTGGAGTAAGTATTTCTCATTCTCTACTTGGTGGCAGACGATGTCAGGTTACATGACTTGGTGAGTGCAGCAAGTGTTGTTTGCATTCACGTAGGATGGATTTTGATGTCATTGTATTCGATCATTCTTGGATTTTCCTAGGTGGAATGACAAGGATCGATACGAGGTAATCAGTGAGAACCCACAACCTCGGCGTGTCTCGTCGTTGACTGATCTGTTTAGATGTGGGAAATTGGTTGAGTTGAGGATGTTGGGACTGAACTTCTTTTCGAGGTGAATCCCGTATGGTATATTACTCGGGTGAGTAGGTGTCCGATGAGTTCGGATATGGTCAGCCTTAGAGATGTATTGATGTTGTGATTGGCTTCCCTATGAAGTCAATCGAAGGTAATGTGTAATCAATTGAACAGGTAACCGATATGTTCAGTTTTGGTGCGTCTCGGTAGATGTGAACGATATTTCAGGTTTTGGAATCAGATTTCTGGATGACGATTCAAGATTTGATTTTGGAACTTGAAAGAGGATTTCTGTATTTGGGTTTTGGAATCGGGTTCTGGGTGACGATTCAGGATTTGATTCTGGAGCTTGACAGTGGATTTCCTTTTACGGATTTGGGTTCGGAATGGTTATTCCAAATGCTAGCTTACAGAATGATGATTTCAGATTCGAATTTGGACATGATTATGGATATGATTTCTGGGTTTGGATTCGGGATTTCTTACAAAATTGCGGATTCGAATCCGGACTTGGAAATAGATGTCGGGTCGGAGTTTCGATTTGTCTAATACTGGATTGGACAAATGGACTCCATAGTAGAAACGTGATTGGCTACAACCTAGGTGGTTGTAGGCTGATTGATGGGTAGTTGTATGTACCTTGTTCAAGGTACGATACTGGGCAGGTTGTGATACCTGGTGACAGTATATAGGTTATACCAGTAGTACGTTGGTGAACGTGTTGGTAGTTGGCTTAGTTCCGATACCATCGGGTTAGTTGAGGTCGTGGACTGGACATTGGATACTGTGTGTTGGGTCATGGTATTTCTGATGGGTTTAGTTACACACAGGTCGAGTGAATTGTTGGTTAGTGTTCACTCAGGTTGAGTAAGCTGGTTGTTATTGTAACCACAAGTGAGTATCGTGTCAGTTTTCGACTGACGATTGTCAAGTGGTGATAATTTATCAGAGGTGTCAGCATGGATCGTTGAGTGCGGTTTGGTGACTCCCTGTGGGAACATACGTCAGGATAAAGTAGTGATTAAGAAAGGAACCGTCGAGTTGTATATGTCAACGAGATGGGGGAATTGACAAGTGGTGTCAATTCGGAACGTATGACTACTGTTATTCGACGTGGTCGAGTGTAGTCGAGGCGACGTGAGTGTTAATGGTACGCCTGGGTGCAGATGAGTTTTATTCTAGTTAGTGGGTGTACGAGTGTACACATGTTTTGAGGTCGATTCTACTTTCCACGGGGTGGATGTGGAATCAGGATAGTTGGAGTTTCGAGAGCGAAACTAAATTAAGCAGGGAAGAACGGTTGGAACTAGGTCGGTTGGAATTTCGAGGACGAAATTAATTAAGGAGGGAAGGTTGTAATGACCCGTCCCAAATTCCTATATTAGATTAGTGACTAATCATGATTAGTGAGGTTAATCCATGATTAGTTAGGTGAAATCAGACGAACGATACGAAATGACCATTTTGCCCCTAGCCGTGGCAAAACGTTGACTTTTCGTTCTGGCAGTCAAATGGACTTTGACCAATGACTGTGAAGTAGTTCGTGACGTCATGAGTTCATAGACATGTGGCACGTTCAATTCCGACAATCGAGGAGGAAGTTATGATGTTCAGAAGTTAAGGGGCATTTTGGTAATTATGGTTAAAAGGGGCAAATAGTTGACTTTTTGACCAGGATTTCCGATGGTTGAGGGCCGAGGACCATTACGTAGATCGGGATGATACGAATCCATAGACAGGCGACACGTCGAATTCGGACGTTCGACGGCGAAGTTACGGTTCACGGAAGATTAAGGGTACTATTGCACGAATTACGAGTTGACTTAAGTTTTGTCTTTTGTGGGCCCCAGATATTTAGTCCCTGCCCAATGGATGAGTGACAAGTGTCACCCATCCACTGGCCCTTAATTCCCATTCATGCATATCATCCCTTCATCGATCATTCTTCATTTCAAACCCAAACCCACCCGATCTCACCATTCCTCTCCCCTGTGCAATCTAACCCTTCCATGTGAGCATGCCTGAGTATCCAGAGAGTGATGAGAGGATTGAAGAGGTGGCTGGACGGCCAGACCAGCCGTGGACGGCGGCTGGAGGAGACAAAACCGAGAGGTACTCGGTTAACCATTTTCTATTCTTATTTCGATTTTGCACGGTATGGTTGGTTTTAGATGATTAGGAAGTGTTCAATAGGTTTCTAGGGACATTTTAGGAAGGTTTTTAATGGGTTTAGCGGCTGAGACGCTGTGGAGGTTGATCGGGGAAAAATGGATCGTATGGTTCAAAATCAAACCATAGGTTTTATAGGGTTTTGATTAGTTTTAATGATTAGAAAGGATAGGGAATGAAGAAATAGGAAGTATAGGATGAATTAGGGTTGAAATTGGACCAAACAAATGGGGGGAAATGCCTGAACCGGTCACACCGGTTCGGCTGGACCGCCTGCACATGACCGGTCGGTTCGGACCGGTCTGGAGCTTGAAGATGATCCACAGTACCCGCCCACGCGCAGGGCCTATTTTGGGCGCGTGTCTAGTCCTTTGGGGAAGTTTTCAACATACGAAATCATCTATTCGATGTAACGAACATTTTGGAACTAGTTTCGTGTCAATCGGATACCGTCTCGATATGTTTTGGGGCATCAGAAGATTTAAGATCGGTTTAAAAATAGTTAAAAATACCGAAAAATTACGGGGCTTTAGTAGGAGGTTAATTAAGTAGTTAGTAACCTTCTATTACGATTTGGACAGGTTCGGGAGTCCCGGTGACAGTGATCGGCTCGGGAGAGCCTACGGCACGCAAATCGGGGTGACAGCTCGGACGGTCTGTGAGTGGACCTTGGTTTTCTAAATTGGTGCATGAATAAATGTTTATTATATGTTTTAATACATGTTTGGTAATTCCATGGGTACATTTGTATGTGGTTACGTATAAGCACGTATTTCGAGGGTTCGGCCCTATATAGTGCTTATACGGGTCTATATTTCTTTAATGGTGTAAATGATTTGGATTTGGATTTCCAAAAGGATAAACTCGGGTATGAGACCCATTTGGTTTTGTCTCGGGCATATGACCTCAGATATCGGGCACGGTGCCCAGCTGATGTCCTATGTTCGGGCACGAGACCAGGTTACTTTACGGTTTTGATTTCAGGTCAGGGAACCTTAAATGGATTTCTCGGTTCATGACGGTTTATGGGAACCGGCATGAACCCTTGTTGTGGTATTGTGGTTCATGACGGTTTATGGGAACTGGCATGAACCCTTGTTGTGGTATCGTGGTTCATGGCGGATTATGGGGATTGGTATGAACCCTGGTTATGTTTATGGTACATGACGGTTTAAGGGAACCGGCATGAACCTTGGTTATGTGATTGTGGTACATGACGGTTTATGGGAACCGGGCATGAAGGATGTTATATATATATATATATGAATGGAATGGATATTATGGATCATGACGGTTTAGGGGAACCGGGCATGGATATTTTTGCTATGTATATATATGTGCATATACCTTGTTTTACTACTATTATCTCCTTCGGAGAGGGTCGTTGGCCTAGGTGGACCCCGGAGTAGTCACGGAGCACCGAATGAGTGGAGTCACCCCCCAGTTGGGTTCCTTACTCTCAGGAAGGCTATGGTTACTATTACCTCGAGTAGGATCAGTGGTCTGCGGACATTGACCTTGACTTTGAGAAGACTCGGATTGAGATCCGGGTAGCACGCGCGTAGCTTTGGATACTGTGACAGGATTGGTTGTGTGACTTATATGTATATATGATATATGGATTTGATATGTGGTGTGCACAGGTATGCAGAGGATTTGAGCAGTGGCTCGTATATTTGTGTGTGGTTACACAGGTTTTGGGCTGAGTCCCTTATTGGTTTTCTTATGGATTTGGGCAGTGGCTCGTATGGTCGATTTCATTGTGATCCTTTCCACCTTGTTTTATTTCTGATTTGGGCTTTGTTCCCACATGTGGTCCATTTAATTAAATGGTTTTCGAATGCATGCATGCTTTTTAGTGAAGGGTACAAATGTCTTTATGGAAATGTTTTTATAAACTTTTGTTTTGTCCACTCACAGCTTTTAATGTTTTGACTGCCCTTTAGGTTGACATCGGATGTGGACTGTAGTAGAGACCGAGATATCACATGCCTCCTCCAGATCCTGGCGTACTCTGATAGCCCGGGAGGGCAAAGGACGAAAATATCCCTTGTCTGACACTTCATGTCAGACGGGAGCAGGGTCATCCTGCGTTAATCTCGGGGGGATTGGGATGGGTCCTGTCACTCCTCTCCCCTTGTGTTCAGCTTAGCCTCGTTTCCTCTCTCCCTCAAATGCAGTAGATCGTTATTTATACGGAACGGAGATCGTTGCATCTAACTTCATCAAAGGAGAAAGAATAAATGCAATTCAAAGGTGAAATAATATGGCCAATTCGATTCAATTAGATTTACATAGTTGACATGATTCAGTGTAATTTGATTTCTAGGGCTCTGATTCAATTCGATTCAATATGGGACTCATATTCAATTCGATTTGATTGTGATTCATATTCAATTGGATTTTATCTGAGAATCCAATTCAATTTAATTTGGGACAGTCCTATGCAGTTGAATTCAGTTTGGGATTTGAGAGGGAGGGACTCGCACATAGGGTTGGGCACAGTTTAGTATGATACGACATTTGGTGATAGCGAAACTATACCATTTAATTTTAATCAGTTCGGTATGGTTTGATATTCCACAATTTGAAATTGATACCAGATCGTACTGTACCGATTAAATTCGGTATGATTTTGGTACGATTACGGTTTTGAACCAAAATTTTATGAATTTAGGATTTAGATGAATGCTAATGAGGAATTATAGTTTCTAGTGTAACAAATACTCGGTTAACAAACTTTTTTTTTTGTTTATATTATTAATGAGGAATTATGATGCCAACTCCTTAGGGGACTACTAGTGTTGTTAGTATTTAGATTAAGAAAAATGATTTATGATGTAGTCCAATAATACTATTTTTAAGTATGGTAGATAAGATAATTTTAATTAGATAAGTTTATTATCATTAGGTCATAAAGAACTCATAATAGTTTTTAGTATATGATTGCTATATCAACCAATAGGAAAATAGTTATAGTTATTTAAAAAAATATAAATGCTAATTCGGTTCGATATCGGTATTCGTCGGTTTTTCAAAACCCTCGAAACCAAAACCATAATGACTTGAATTGGTATCAATTTGGTGCCGTATCAATCATCACATTGATTTTACTATTCAGTATTTTTTCGATTTGATCTGATCTAGAATGGTATGGTTTCGATTTTTTGTTTCTATATGCCCACCTCTAGTCGCACAGACAGAAAGACATGGTTGCTGGCGAGGTGGAAAAAAAAAAGTTTTTACATATTTTAAAAAAAAAAGAATTTTGGAAAAATAATAAAACTTAACAGTGTTAATTCTTAGTTAAATTTATTGACATGTGTCAAGTTTATAGTAATGAGATGTGAAAAGGGAACACTCAAATGGGACAAAAAAACCACTCTTGATTTTAATCCCATGCATTTAAATTCATATTATGACAGGACCCATCCCAATCCCCCCGGGATTAGTGCGGGATGACCCTGCTCCCGTCTGACACGAAGTGTCAGACAAGGGATATTTCCGACCTTTGCCCTCCCGGGCTATCAGAGTACGCCAGGATCCGGAGGAGGCATGTGATATCTCGATCTCTGCTACAGTCCACATCCGATGTCAACCTGAAGGGCAGTCAAAACATTAAAAACTGTGAGTGGACAAAACAAAGAGTTTATAAAAACATTTAGTAAGGAAGACATTTGTACCCTCCACTAAAAAGCATGCATGCATTCGAAAACCATTTATCCAAAACAAACCATATGTGGGACTAAGCCCAACGCAGAGATAAACCCAGGTCGAAAGGACCACAATAAAAACGACCATAAGGGCCACTGTCCAATCCTGTGCACACCTGTACACACCACATATCATATATCATATATCCATCACATACATATATATAAGTCACACAACCAATCCTGTCACGGTATCCAAAGCCACGCGCGCACTACCCGGGTCTCAATCCGAGTCATCTCAAAGTCAAGGTCAATGCCCGCAGACCACTGACCCTACCCGAGGTAATAGTAACCATAGCCTTCCTGAGAGTAAGGAACCCAACTGGGGGGTGACTCCACTCAGTCGGTGCTCCGTGACTACTCCGGGGTCCACCCAGGCCAACGACCCTCCCCGGAGGAGATAATAGAAGTAAAGGAAGGTAGACGAACATATATATACATAACATAAACATTCATGACCGGTTCCCCTGAACCGTCATGATCCATAATATCCATAATCAGGTAACATGCCGGTTCCCATAAACCGTCATGTACCGTAATAACATAACCAGGTAATATGCCGGTTCCCATAAACCGTCATGTACCGTAATAACCAACAAGGGTTCATGCCGGTTCCCATAAACCGTCATGAACCATGATACCATAACAAGGGTTCATGCTGGTTCCCATAAACCGTCATGAACCTGGGAATCCATTTAAGGTTCCCTGACCTGAAATCAAAACCGTAAAGAGACTGGATCTCGTACCCGAACATAGGACACCAACTGGGCACCGTGCCCGGAATCTGAGGTCATATGCCCAAGACAAAACCAAATGGGTCTCATACCCGAGTTTATCATTTTGAAATCCAAATTCAGTTCATTTAAATCAATAAAGAAATACAGACCCGTATAAGCATCGTATAAGGCCGAAACCTCGAAATACGTGCTTATACGTAACCACATACAAATGCACCCATGGCATCATCAAACAAGTAATAAAACATATAATAAACATTTATGCATGCACCAATTTAGAAAACAAGGTCCACTCACAGACCGTCCGAGCTGCCGCCTCGATTTGCATGCCATACGGCTCCCCGAGCCGATCACCGTCACCCGGGACTCCCAAACCTGTCCAAATTAATTTAGAGGGTTACTAACTACTCATATAACCCCTCACTAAAGCCCCGTAATTTTCCCGTATTTTTAACTATTTTTAATGCCGAACCTAAACCTTCCGATGCCCCGAAACATATTGAGACGGTGTCCGATTGACACGAAACCAGTCCCAAAATGTTCGTTACATCGAATAGACGATTTCCCGTGTTGAACACTTTCCCAAATTCCCTGCCACGCGCCCTCACACGCCGCCTGAAGTGGCTGCGCGTGGGCCTCACGCGCCGCTACAGAGTCACCTGCTCCAGCGATCGAACCGGTCTGGGCCGACCGGTCCGGTCCAACCTCTGCAACTGGACCGGCGTAACCGGTCCAGGCCTCCTTCTCCCTCATTTTCGGTCCGATTTCCTCCGTTCCAATTCCTAAATTCCTATTTTCTCATTTCCAATCTATCCCAATCCTTACAACCTAAGAAAACTACCCGAAGCCCCTTGGTTCGAAATGGACCTCACGGTCCCATTTTTCCGATCGGTCCCCCACGGCTTCTCAGTCGTTAACCCTCACCAAAACCGTCCTAAAACCTTCCTAGCATCCTAATAATCATTCCCTAATCATTTAAAACCAACCATAATGCTCACATCGAAAAATGAGGAAAAACGGGCTTACCGGGTACCCGATCGGGTTTTGGGCTCCCGCCACCGCCCACGGCGGTTCCAGCCACCAGCTGCCGTCCTAGTCCTCCTCTCTCACTCTCCTGGTTCCTCAGATCACAAGGGATGAAGGTTTTGGGATTTTGGGTGAAATGGGATCGGGTGAAAATGGTTTGAAATGGAGAGGAATGATCGATGAAGAGGCAGGTGAGATGCATGAAGGAAAAATGATGTCTATTGGATGGGTGACACTTGTCACTCATCCATTGGGCCTCCAGCAAATATCTGGGCCCACTAGAGACAAAAACTGCACTTTTTGTCTCGTAAAACGTGCCGTCGTGAATAGTAACTGGGAACTTCCGTGAACCGTAACTTCGCCGTCGAACGTCCGAATTTGACGTGCCGCCTGTCTACGGATTCGTATCATCCTTATCTATGTAACGGTCTTCGGCCCTCGGCCATCGGACCTCCTGGTCAAAAAGTCAACTTTTGACCCCATTTAACCAAAATTACCAAAATGCCCTTGGGCTTCCGAACGTCATAACTTCTTCTACGAACGTCGGAATTGAACGTGCCACCTGTCTATGAACTCGTGACGTCACGAACTACGTCACGGTCATCGGTCAAAGTCCATTTGACCGCCCGATTAAAAAGTCAACGTTTTGCCACCATCAGGGGCAAAACGGTCATTTCGCACCGTTCGTCCGATTTCGCTCTACTAATCACGGATTAGCCTCACTAATCGTGATTAGTCACTAATCTAATCATGGAATTTGGGACGGGTCGTTACAACCTTCCCTCCTTAATTAATTTCGTCCTCGAAATTCCAACCGACCTAATCTAATCGTTCTTCCCTCCTTAATTAGTTTCGTTCTTGAAACTCCAACTATCCTGATTCCACATCCACCTTGTGGAAAGTAAAATCGACCTACCGCGTAACACGTGTATGCTAGTACACCCACTAACCAGAGTAATACGTACTCGTCCGCACCCAGACGTACCCCTAACACTCACGTCATATCGACTACACTCGACCACTTCGAATGACAGTAGCCATATGCTCCGAATCGACACCACTTGTCAACTCGATGATTCCTTTCTCAAACGCTAATCTATCCTAGCGTCTGCTCCCACCGGGAGTCACGAGACCTCACGGACCGATCCACGCTGACACCTTCGACAAACTGTCACCACTTGACAGTCGTCAGTCGCAAACTGATATGACACACACTCGTGGTTACACTAACCACAAGCATTTCACTCGACCTGTGTGTAACTAGACTCATCAGAACCACTATGACCTAATGCACAGTATCCAATGTCCAGTCCACGACCCCGACTAATCCAATGGTATCGGAACCAAGCCGACTACCAACACGCTCTCCAACGTACCACCGGTATCTCCTATATACCGTCGCCAGGCACGACAAGTCTGCCTAGTATCGTACCTTGAACAACGTACAAGGTACGTACATCTACCCATCAATCAGCCTACAACCACCTAGGTTGTAGCCAATCACGTTTCTACGATGGAGTCCATTTGTCCAATCCAGTATTAGACAATCGAAACTCCGACCGATTATTTATTTCCAAATCCGAATCCGCAATTTCGTAAGAAATCCCAAATCCGAACCCAGATGTCGTATCCATATCCATGTTCAAATCCGAATCCGAAATCCTTATTCCGTAAGCTAGCATTTGGAATAACTATTCCGAACCCAAATCCATAAAAGAAAATCTACAGTCAAGCTCTAGAATCAAATCCTGAATCGTCACCCAGAATCCGATTCCAAAACCCAAATCTAGAAATCTTTTTTCAAGTTCCAAAATCAAATCCTGAATCGTCATCCAGAAATCTGATTCCAAAACCTGAAATATCGTTCACGTCTACCGAGACGTACCAAAACCAAACCTACCAGTTACCCGCTCAACCGATTACCACAATACGATCGATTGACTTCATAGGGAAGCCAATCCCAACATCAACACATCTAAGGCCGACCATATCCGACCACGTCGGAAAACTACTCATCGGACAACTACTCAGGCGAGTAATAAGCCATATGGGATTTACCTCGAAAAGAAGTTCAGTCCCATCATGCTCCACTCAACATCCAAGTAAGAGTGATAAACTCTCCACCTATCTGGATCATCAAGATCACGATCCAGATCCACCACTACGTCAAACGACTATAGACGTCACGATCGAGACTGTGGGTTCTCACTGAGTACCTCGTATCGATCCTTGGCATTCCACCGTGGAAAACCAAGAATGATCGAATAATCCATCCTACGTGAATGCAAACAACACTCGCTGCACTCACCACGTCATGTAACCTAACATCGTCTGCCACCAAGTAGAAAATGAGAAATCTCAGTCACCTAACTTCGATATACTCACTCCACCTAATGACCCAAGACAATCACGGGTCCACCAACCAATACACGATTAGTGTACTAGTGGCAACCAACAACATCAATAACATCTACATCCTCTACTACCATCAATTATGGTAGAACCTGAGAAGTCACCCAAAACGACTTCGACATACCCATTACCAATGCGGAAAACCCGTATTCCACTCGTCACCTCAATCGCAACCTCTCGCGATTCCGAAGTTCCAACAAGATTGGAAACAACATACCCGGACATCAACCACGTGTCCCCTAACCAGTTTAACTCTATCTGAGTTCCACTCCTGAACCACAGATACCGAACATAGGCCCATTACGACGGAGTCACACCCCGATCCGTAACTCATCGTCATCACGATCACCGGCACCAGTACCAGCGCTGGTACCAGCACCACGCACTATCACCAAAACTAGTGTCAGTATCAACACGCCGTGTACAAAACTGACACCCTGGATCTCCGCTCATACCGAGCGACGATCGCGTACCTCTGCTCGTATAGGAGAAACTCTGTCTCCCTCGTACCTGACAACTCTGGGTACAGTCACCCTGACAACTCATGCGAGAAAAGGAAAACGTTCCCCGAACGTCCCCGATCCCCAACAATCGTAACTATAACCACTCTCGGTAGTAGCGCCTGCCCCACACTCGTGCAGACCTAACTACCAGACATCGCTATATCCAGACTCCGTATCCAATGGAATCAATCGCCCGTACTAACTACTCTGTATCCCACTCAGGGATTCCATCGACAAGTACCAACCCACAACTGAAGTAGCACGACAACCAACTCGGTCTAACCGATACGTACAACCCTGACTGCGAAGTGCAGTCCCAATACAAGCTGACATGACTAGACCGACTACCGAATCCAAATCCGAATAGTCGTCCAAGTCAAACCACCAGTCAACTCGCCTTCCCGAACCATACACATACGGTAGGGTTTTACGATCACACCTAGAGTTCCTCGGAACCCACCTGCGAAAAGCAGTAAAATCAACAATCTGACCGACCCTGCGGTCCGACATCGTAAAGACGTCAATCCAATCCTACCAACAATCCAACTCGGATTCCACGAATCCGGTTGCTAACTGCCAACTTGTAACAACCCGTCCCGAGAATAAGGATAAGTGGAGTGATTAAGGTGTGATTAGTAAGATTAATCAAGGGTTAGGTGGTCCCGAGGGGTCCGGGAACTTAGGATGACGATTTTGCCCCTAGGTCGGGCAGAAATGTTGACTTTTATTTCGGGTGGTCAAATGGGAGTTGACCAGTGACCAGGACGTAGTTGAGGACGTTACGAATCCATAGGCAGGTGGCACGCCTGATTCCGACATCCGAGGAGGAAGTTGTGATGTTCGGAAGATTGAGGGCATAATCGTAATTAGGGGGAAAAGTTGACTTTTTGAATAATTGAGGTTTGGTAGGTTGACCTAGGAGGGTTAGATAGTTCTTGTCGTCCTGAGTTCGATGACAGGCGGCACGTATTCATCGGACTTACGAGGCGAGAGTTACGGGTCTAGGAAGTTTCGGTAAAACCGTAAAAATGTGTTAAAAAGAAGGGTATTTTGGTCATTGGGGCACATTGGGATTTGTGCACAGAAGAAAGGAATGGACGGCTGGGATTAGGCCATGTGGGAGTGTGTGGAGTGGATGGTGACACATGGCATGTGTGTAGAGGATTCTGGGAGAATCCTGTGTGGTCTCAGCCCAAATAATTGGGGTGCAACCGTGCAGTCCTTCGACAAACACAGAGAAACAGAGTGAGTTTGTGAGGAGGAATTGAGGACTGATCGTGGCTGGTGACGAGTTTTGGTGAGTGAGGGAGGAACGGGAGATTGAAAGGGAGTTGCTGATCGGGTTTTGGTGGAGTAATTGTGCACGGCGGCACGGTGGAGGTGCGGAGAAGTTTTGACGGAAACAGGGAGGCCGTGAGTTCGAGGTGGTGGCTACGCCGTGAGGTGACTCAAACCAAGGCAGGGGAAGCTGCAGGAGGTTGCAGGGAGACTAACGACCACCGTGGAAGGCGGCAGTGCGCACGGCGGAGCTGCAATCGAAGGTGAGATCTTTTGCTCTGTTTTTCCCGTGCTGCTCAATTTGAAAGTTGTGAGGTTGGGCTTAGAGTCGAGAGGAATGGAGGTCAGGGTGAGGTTCAGGAGGGTCCTAGCCGTCGACTAGGATGGCCGCCGTGACGGGGATGTACACGGCGGAGGTTAGCACGACGGGGGGTACCTGTATGCTCTGTTTTGCCGTGATGTTCAAACGGCTAGTCGTGACGATTGGGGTTGAGTCGAAGGTCTAGGCGAGTTGGGTTAGGTTCAGTGAGGTTCAGGGCAGAGTTTGGTGAAGCCACCGTGAAGGGTGGTGAGCTGGGTGGCTGGATCGTGAAACAGGGGTTGTTGGCCGTCTGGTTTCGAGCTTCAGTCGACGGGATTGAGGCGGTGTCGAGGTCTGAGGAGCTGTGGAATGGTTATATTGGAACTGGACGAAGCTTTAGGTGAAGAAAGGGAAGGAAATCGTGCAGGTACGGCGGAGAACCGTTGACGCCGGTTCAGCTGTAGCCTACTGTGTTGAACCGGGTCGACGTGAGGTTGAAGGTGTACTGTAGCTGGCGCGTGGGGCCACGCGCAGCCACTTTGGGCGGCGCGTGGGGGCGCGTGCGGCGGCGGATGGGAAAACGGTCAACATAGTTTTTGGTCTAGGGGTCATGGTGAGTTCAATGGAGTTGGTTTCGAGTCACTCGGAAGTCGTTTGAGTTGAGTTCCGCGAGGGTGAAAGTTTAGGGTCCCGGGTTCTTATGTTTAGGATTCGGGGACTTTTGAGGGAATTTAGGTGAACCTTCGTAGACGTACTAGTAACGTAATTTGGCGGTGTTTGACAGGATCGGGATTTCCCGAGGAAGCCGAGGAACGGGCTGGACGTTCGGGACGCGAGTAGGGCTCAGTACTGTGAGTGGACCCTTTCCTTAAACTCGATCATGCATAACTGTTTTTATAAATGTCTTTTATGGTTTTACTTATAACTAGATGTTTCTTGAATATGTTATGATGATTTTATGTGTTTGCACGTTTTTCGAGAGAAGACGGTTTTGGCACGCTTTTCGAGAAAAAGGTGATTTTGGAAATGTTTTCGGGATTTCAAGGGATTTTGGAACATGATTTGAAAATCAAGGTTTTGGTTTTGAAATCGAAATTGACAATTGGACTTTGGTTATAAAGGATTGAAAAGTGATTTCCGGATTTGGGTTCGGAATGACGGTTCTGGACGCCGGAAGGGCATCAGACCAGTGATTTCGGATTCGGATTTGGATGTGGACTGGTAAATGGTTTTCAAATGGTTTTGGGATTGGATTTGCTGGATCTGATTATTGGGTTTAAATACCCGGATATATGTGACGGGGGACCGGCCGGATTGGGTTTAAAGACCCGGATTGAGTTTAAAGACTCGGGAGTTTAAAGACTCGGATATATATTGATTTTCCCCCGTAGGCCTTGAGTTTAAAGACTCGGGAGTTTAAAGACTCGGATATGATTAAGGCCTGGATTGAGTTTAAAGACTCGGGAGTTTAAAGACTCGGATAGGTCCAGCAGGTTTGATCGGGAAAATGATGATTTGGTGGTTATGGTTTATGAAACAGTTTTCTGATACTCGTGTGTGGTTTCTCATGGTATTTTATAGTGTTTCTGTTTCTTATGATGTTTATAACGATTATTTTATACTGTGTTTATAACTGTTGGTTATGCATGTGGTTTCAAAACGGAGGGTTTAACTCGGTTTTCTTGTAAAATGGTTTTTGAACTTTTGTACTTTTGGTCCACTCACATTTTCTGTTTTAATTGCCCTCCAGGTTGTGGAGCTAGCGCGGGGTCTTGACGTCGAGGCAGAGTCTGAGGCATAGAAGCAACGTGGGGGATTCTAGAAGAGTTTAAAGGCTTCTGTGTGCGTGTACTTTCTCGGTTTTTATTTTCCTTGTAATGTAGTGCTATGCTCTGTAAACGATAAGGATTTTGGGATATTTGGTAATTACTCCTGCGTTTGACTGGGTTCGAGTGAGTGTTACTTGAGTTTTGTGTCGGGGAGTCAGACGGGAGCGGGATTTACCTCGGGTTTCGGGGTGAAACCGGGGTGGGTCCTGACAATTGGTATCAGAGCATAGGTTTGTCGAGTTTGTTGGGTCTGTCGGTTTGTGAGGTTGTGTTTCAGTTGTTTGACTACTTCTATGCCTCTTTCAGTGTGCGGTTGACGATGCCTCCGAGACGTAGACCCTCTCCACAACCTGAAGAAGTAGCCAGAGAGACGGAGAGTGCCACGATTGAGCGAGCCCAGCGGCTCGGGGCTACTACTTTTAGTGGTGGGGCTGATCCTGAGGAAGCCCAGAGGTGGATTACCAGACTTGAGCGGATTTTTGCGGTGATGCATTGTCCGTCTGGGGATCGAGTGTTGTTGGCTACCTTTCTACTGGAGGGTGCGGCGTACGAGTGGTGGTATACCCTCGAGTTGTCCGGTTGGGATGTTCACAGTGTGACCTGGGAGACGTTTAGGGAACGGTTTCTGGAACAGTATTATCCTCGTTCTTTCCGGGATGCCAAGGAGGCGGAGTTTCTGCACCTCCAGCAGGGGAATTTGACAGTGGCAGAGTATGAACGGAAGTTTCAGATGTTGTCTCGGTTTGCTCCTGCTTTTGTGGCCACTGAAGCCGAGAAGTGCCGAAGGTTTGAGTTGGGTTTGCGTGGTGAGATTCGAGCCGTAGTGACAGCTGGATCTTTTGCTACCCTCCGAGATCTGTCAGATGCTGCGGTGCGAGTTGAGGCTAGTTTGCCGGTGCGACGCCGGGAACCTTCTATTCCTGGATCTTCGAGCCAGCGGACACCGAAAAGAGGTAACTTCGGTGGATCGTCCTCGTCGGGCGATGATCATTTTGGTAGGCCTGGTAGTGCCCAGAGTTCGGGATTTTGGGGTTATCGAGTACCGCCGACTCCGCAAGCGAGTGCGACGTCGGTAGCATCCACGGGGAGACCGAGCAGTGGACCAGGCTGGAATGTGTGTTTCTACTGCGGGGAGCGAGGTCATTTTCGACGTGAGTGTCCACTGTTGCCACAGGAAGGTGGTGTAGGCAGAGGAGTAGCGGAGTCCGGACAGAGTACAGCATCAGGGACAGCGGGCACTAGAGGAGGTGGTGGCACAGCCACGAGTAGTTCGAGGGGTCGTGGTAGAGCGTCAGGATCTCAGGCCCGGGTGTTCTCGATGACTCAGCAGGAGGGTCAGTCGATACCAGATACGGAGACAGGTACTTGTTTTACTTTTGGTTGTCCTGTTGGTTTGGTTGTTGGATCCCAGGGTAGAGTCTAGGAGTTCGCCTAGAGGACTAGGAGTGTACAGTAAGTTCCGTAGGAGGGTGACGGAAGGTATAGGAAAGGAGTGACTATAACTGATCGATTGGAGACTGTGGAAGGAGAGAACCCACAAGCTAGAGTTTGCCTTTTGGACTTTGTGGAGTTAGTCCGACCGTGGCCGGAGTAGTAGCCGAGGGAGATGGGTGGTTGTATACGAGGATGTACTCTATGACTTCTGTCGGGTATTGTGACATGAGGTATTGTATAATACCTTTGTTTTCTGTTCATAGAGTTTCCCTTGCGTACACCATGTAGTTGTTACAAGCTAGGGTTGGCTGTGGTGACAGTAGCTGGGGTTGGAGTGAAATACCCAAGGTGGCGACATCTGTTGTTGATTCCGGGTAGGAGACCCTAGGGGTCGGGAACTAGCTGTGGAATTTCGGGGACGAAATTCTTTTTAGGTGGGTAGATTGTAACAACCCGTCCCGAGAATAGGGATAAGTGGAGTGATTAAGGTGTGATTAGTAAGATTAATCAAGGGTTAGGTGGTCCCGAGGGGTCCGGGAACTTAGGATGACGATTTTGCCCCTGGGTCGGGCAGAAATGTTGACTTTTATTTCGGGTGGTCAAATGGGAGTTGACCAGTGACCAGGACGTAGTTGAGGACGTTACGAATCCATAGGCAGGTGGCACGCCTGATTCCGACATCCAAGGAGGAAGTTGTGATGTTCGGAAGATTGAGGGCATAATCGTAATTAGGGGGAAAAGTTGACTTTTTGAATAATTGAGGTTTGGTAGGTTGACCTAGGAGGGTTAGATAGTTCTTGTCGTCCTGAGTTCGATGACAGGCGGCACGTATTCATCGGACTTACGAGGCGAGAGTTACGGGTCTAGGAAGTTTCGGTAAAACCGTAAAAATGTGTTAAAAAGAAGGGTATTTTGGTCATTGGGGCACATTGGGATTTGTGCACAGAAGAAAGGAATGGACGGCTGGGATTAGGCCATGTGGGAGTGTGTGGAGTGGATGGTGACACATGGCATGTGTGTAGAGGATTCTGGGAGAATCCTGTGTGGTCTCAGCCCAAATAATTGGGGTGCAACCGTGCAGTCCTTCGACAAACACAGAGAAACAGAGTGAGTTTGTGAGGAGGAATTGAGGACTGATCGTGGCTGGTGACGAGTTTTGGTGAGTGAGGGAGGAACGGGAGATTGAAAGGGAGTTGCTGATCGGGTTTTGGTGGAGTAATTGTGCACGGCGGCACGGTGGAGGTGCGGAGAAGTTTTGACGGAAACAGGGAGGCCGTGAGTTCGAGGTGGTGGCTACGCCGTGAGGTGACTCAAACCAAGGCAGGGGAAGCTGCAGGAGGTTGCAGGGAGACTAACGACCACCGTGGAAGGCGGCAGTGCGCACGGCGGAGCTGCAATCGAAGGTGAGATCTTTTGCTCTGTTTTTCCCGTGCTGCTCAATTTGAAAGTTGTGAGGTTGGGCTTAGAGTCGAGAGGAATGGAGGTCAGGGTGAGGTTCAGGAGGGTCCTAGCCGTCGACTAGGATGGCCGCCGTGACGGGGATGTACACGGCGGAGGTTAGCACGACGGGGGTACCTGTATGCTCTGTTTTGCCGTGATGTTCAAACGGCTAGTCGTGACGATTGGGGTTGAGTCGAAGGTCTAGGCGAGTTGGGTTAGGTTCAGTGAGGTTCAGGGCAGAGTTTGGTGAAGCCACCGTGAAGGGTGGTGAGCTGGGTGGCTGGATCGTGAAACAGGGGTTGTTGGCCGTCTGGTTTCGAGCTTCAGTCGACGGGATTGAGGCGGTGTCGAGGTCTGAGGAGCAGTGGAATGGTTATATTGGAACTGGACGAAGCTTTAGGTGAAGAAAGGGAAGGAAATCGTGCAGGTACGGCGGAGAACCGTTGACGCCGGTTCAGCTGTAGCCTACTGTGTTGAACCGGGTCGACGTGAGGTTGAAGGTGTACTGTAGCTGGCGCGTGGGGCCACGCGCAGCCACTTTGGGCGGCGCGTGGGGGCGCGTGCGGCGGCGGATGGGAAAACGGTCAACATAGTTTTTGGTCTAGGGGTCATGGTGAGTTCAATGGAGTTGGTTTCGAGTCACTCGGAAGTCGTTTGAGTTGAGTTCCGCGAGGGTGAAAGTTTAGGGTCCCGGGTTCTTATGTTTAGGATTCGGGGACTTTTGAGGGAATTTAGGTGAACCTTCGTAGACGTACTAGTAACGTAATTTGGCGGTGTTTGACAGGATCGGGATTTCCCGAGGAAGCCGAGGAACGGGCTGGACGTTCGGGACGCGAGTAGGGCTCAGTACTGTGAGTGGACCCTTTCCTTAAACTCGATCATGCATAACTGTTTTTATAAATGTCTTTTATGGTTTTACTTATAACTAGATGTTTCTTGAATATGTTATGATGATTTTATGTGTTTGCACGTTTTTCGAGAGAAGACGGTTTTGGCACGCTTTTCGAGAAAAAGGTGATTTTGGAAATGTTTTCGGGATTTCAAGGGATTTTGGAACATGATTTGAAAATCAAGGTTTTGGTTTTGAAATCGAAATTGACAATTGGACTTTGGTTATAAAGGATTGAAAAGTGATTTCCGGATTTGGGTTCGGAATGACGGTTCTGGACGCCGGAAGGGCATCAGACCAGTGATTTCGGATTCGGATTTGGATGTGGACTGGTAAATGGTTTTCAAATGGTTTTGGGATTGGATTTGCTGGATCTGATTATTGGGTTTAAAGACCCGGATATATGTGACGGGGGACCGGCCGGATTGGGTTTAAAGACCCGGATTGAGTTTAAAGACTCGGGAGTTTAAAGACTCGGATATATATTGATTTTCCCCCGTAGGCCTTGAGTTTAAAGACTCGGGAGTTTAAAGACTCGGATATGATTAAGGCCTGGATTGAGTTTAAAGACTCGGGAGTTTAAAGACTCGGATAGGTCCAGCAGGTTTGATCGGGAAAATGATGATTTGGTGGTTATGGTTTATGAAACAGTTTTCTGATACTCGTGTGTGGTTTCTCATGGTATTTTATAGTGTTTCTGTTTCTTATGATGTTTATAACGATTATTTTATACTGTGTTTATAACTGTTGGTTATGCATGTGGTTTCAAAACGGAGGGTTTAACTCGGTTTTCTTGTAAAATGGTTTTTGAACTTTTGTACTTTTGGTCCACTCACATTTTCTGTTTTAATTGCCCTCCAGGTTGTGGAGCTAGCGCGGGGTCTTGACGTCGAGGCAGAGTCTGAGGCATAGAAGCAACGTGAGGGATTCTAGAAGAGTTTAAAGGCTTCTGTGTGCGTGTACTTTCTCGGTTTTTATTTTCCTTGTAATGTAGTGCTATGCTCTGTAAACGATAAGGATTTTGGGATATTTGGTAATTACTCCTGCGTTTGACTGGGTTCGAGTGAGTGTTACTTGAGTTTTGTGTCGGGGAGTCAGACGGGAGCGGGATTTACCTCGGGTTTCGGGGTGAAACCGGGGTGGGTCCTGACACAACTACAGTAAATCCATTTAACTCAACATAATCTGACCATCTAATGGTCACACTCCTAACCAGTCGTCGGAATCGATCCTACGACATCGTGAAGACGATCCCAACTAACCGTCTCACGATCCAAAACTCTAACGTAATACTACGTTAAGCCTTCCGTAGGGTTCCACACTGCCAACCCTGACAGAACCATGGCAACCCCGGCATCGAGTGCCGAACCAAGGCTTGCCAATCCTACTAACTATCGTACCGGCACCCCGACAATCAGGTTGATCACGAACTGCAGCCCCATGAGATATCACATCCTCGACCAGCATACATACTCCAAGAGCTCCGCGGTTGCTCGAATAGAGACAACCCCGCTCTGATACCACGTTGACAGGACCCATCCCAATCCCCCCGGGATTAGTGCGGGATGACCCTGCTCCCGTCTGACACGAAGTGTCAGACAAGGGATATTTCCGACCTTTGCCCTCCCGGGCTATCAGAGTACGCCAGGATCCGGAGGAGGCATGTGATATCTCGATCTCTGCTACAGTCCACATCCGATGTCAACCTGAAGGGCAGTCAAAACATTAAAAACTGTGAGTGGACAAAACAAAGAGTTTATAAAAACATTTAGTAAGGAAGACATTTGTACCCTCCACTAAAAAGCATGCATGCATTCGAAAACCATTTATCCAAAACAAACCATATGTGGGACTAAGCCCAACGCAGAGATAAACCCAGGTCGAAAGGACCACAATAAAAACGACCATACGGGCCACTGCCCAATCCTGTGCACACCTGTACACACCACATATCATATATCATATATCCATCACATACATATATATAAGTCACACAACCAATCCTGTCACGGTATCCAAAGCCACGCGCCCTCACGCGCCGCCTGAAGTGGCTGCGCGTGGGCCTCACGCGCCGCTACAGTGTCACCTGCTCCAGCGATTGAACCGGTCTGGGCCGGCCGGTCCGGTCCAACCTCTGCAACTGGACCGGCGTAACCGGTCCAGGCCTCCTTCTCCCTCATTTTCGGTCCGATTTCCTCCGTTCCAATTCCTAAATTCCTATTTTCTCATTTCCAATCTATCCCAATCCTTACAACCTAAGAAAACTACCCGAAGCCCCTTGGTTCGAAATGGACCTCACGGTCCCATTTTTCCGATCGGTCCCCCACGGCTTCTCAGTCGTTAACCCTCACCAAAACCGTCCTAAAACCTTCCTAGCATCCTAATAATCATTCCCTAATCATTTAAAACCAACCATAATGCTCACATCGAAAAATGAGGAAAAACGGGCTTACCGGGTACCCGATCGGGTTTTGGGCTCCCGCCACCGCCCACGGCGGTTCCAGCCACCAGCTGCCGTCCTAGTCCTCCTCTCTCACTCTCTTGGTTCCTCAGATCACAAGGGATGAAGGTTTTGGGATTTTGGGTGAAATGGGATCGGGTGAAAATGGTTTGAAATGGAGAGGAATGATCGATGAAGAGGCAGGTGAGATGCATGAAGGAAAAATGATGTCCATTGGATGGGTGACACTTGTCACTCATCCATTGGGCCTCCAGCAAATATCTGGGCCCACTAGAGACAAAACTGCACTTTTTGTCTCATAAAGCGTGCCATCGTGAATAGTAACTGGGAACTTCCGTGAACCGTAACTTCGCCGTCGAACGTCCGAATTCGACGTGCCGCCTGTCTACGGATTCGTATCGTCCTTATCTACGTAACGGTCTTCGGCCCTCGGCCATCGGACCTCCTGGTCAAAAAGTCAACTTTTGACCCCATTTAACCAAAATTACCAAAATGCCCTTGGGCTTCCGAACGTCATAACTTCTTCTACGAACGTCGGAATTGAACGTGCCACCTGTCTATGAACTCGTGACGTCACGAACTACGTCACGGTCATCGGTCAAAGTCCATTTGACCGCCCGATTAAAAAGTCAACATTTTGCCACCATTAGGGGCAAAACGGTCATTTCGCACCGTTCGTCTGATTTCGCTCTACTAATCACGGATTAGCCTCACTAATCGTGATTAGTCACTAATCTAATCATGGTATTTGGGACGGGTCGTTACATATTAAATTTTTGTTGAATCCACAATTCCTATTCAAAGCCAATTTATTTGTAATTCAAATTCCATCCATTCATAATTCGAATCTTCGTCGAATTCATAATCAAACCATATTCATTCATGAATCAGGCCAACTATTTTTCATAATTCAGATTTTTATTGAATATGTTTAAAGTCGACATATGCTGAGTCGAATCTGACATACAATACTTAACAGTACCTGATTGGGACTCACTAAATGATAAGCCCTTAGTTCACTAAGAAGGTCAACCATCAGCCCAAGGTGACATGACCCATCCTAATCCCCCGAGATTATCGCGGGATGTGCCATGCTCTCTTCTGACACGAAGTGTCAGACAAGGGATAACTAAAAATCTCAGCCCGACCGAGGCTTCCAGAGCGCGCTAGGATCGGTGGAGGAGTGCGATGTCTCGGTTTCTGCTACAACCCGCATCCGTGATCAACCTGAAAGACATTAAAACTATTAAAAACTGTGAGTGAATAAAATCAATAAGTACATAAAACAGATTTATTAAAAAGACATTTATGCCATTCACTAAAAAGTATGCATGCATTCGAAAACTAGTAATCAAACCATTTACTTAAATAAACCATTAGAACGTTAGCCCAAAAATCGTAAATCCAAACATATGTGGGAACTCAGCCCAAAACCATAAAATACCAAAATTCGTAAATCCAGAACCAAGTGGGCCACTGCCCAAATTCATAAACACAAATCCATAACCACAAAAATACAATTTCAGTAAAATATATTTAAACCATCCTTGGCATCCCAAATGCCTAGCGTCCCAGACGTCATATCTCACGGTAAAAGCAACGCGTGCTGTCCGGGGTCTCTCCGGGGTCTCTCCGAGTCCATATCTCTGACATCCCAGATGTCTGACGTCCCAAATGTCTGACATCCCAGACGTCTAATCATAGCAACCCTGCTCTTGAGTCCCTATACGGTGCGATCGCTCAGTGCAGTGACCCTTCGCAGGCAATGCATTGTGACTTCCCCAGTGTCCCAGACACCTAAAGGAGACCATCCACATATCCTCATATCAAGATGGTTTATGGAAAACAGTTTTATAAAGTCATTTCAAAACATCTCAAAGGGCTCTGCCCGAAATTTCCATAAAACCATCACAAATCCATAATTCCAAAACCATTTAGGGTCCCTGAGCCGAAATCATATTTATAAATTACAGTTGGGCCTCGTGCCCGATTTCGTAAATCAACTGGGCCCTCGGCCTGATCACATAACTCAAATGGATCTCAACCCGATTTCATAAATCAATTGGGCCCCGGCCCGATCACATAACTCAAATGGGTCTCAGCCCGATTTCGTAAATCAACTGGGCCCCCAGCCCGATCACATAACTCAAATGGGTCTCATGCACGAGTTCATCTTTCCAAAACCAAACCAGTTCATCAAACCATCAATGAAACCACAAGCACGTAAAACTATAATAAAACCATAAACCTCGATATACGTGCAAATAAGAAAATCATCTCAAAATATGTGAAAATATGTAAATCTACAATACCACAATCATCATCATAGAAATCACGTATATAAAACATATTAAACAATTATGCAGGCATCACAGTTTAGAAAACAATGTCCACTTATAGACCGTCCTACGCTGTCGCCTCAATAAGCGTGCCATATACCTTTCCGAGCCACATCACTATCACCGGAACTTCCAAACCTGTCCAAACCATACAATAGGGTTACTAACTACCTCAGTAAGCTCTCATTAAATCCCCATAATTTTCTCAAAATTTTAAGCTTATTTTTCATAGGTTTAAAACATTCGGACACCCAAAATTACCCTGAGACGATGTCTGATCAACACGAAACCAGTCCCAAAATTTTTGTTACAGCGAAAGAATGATTTCACATGTTAAAAACTTCCCCAAAAAGCCCCCCACGCGCCCTCATGCGAAGCCCAAAGGAGATGCACGTGGGCTTCATGCGCATGCACTATTCATCATCTTCAACCTTACTGAACGGGTCTGGTCCGGTCCGACTGTGCAGTCGGTCCAACTGAATCGGCATGACCGGTTCAGGCCCATATCTTCCATGTTTTTGGTCCATTTTTGTAACGACCCGTCCCAAATTCCGAGATTATATTAGTGACTAATCAAGGATTAGTGAGGTTAATCGGTGGTTAGTTGGGAGAAATAGGACGAACGACGCAAAATGACCTTTTTACCCTGGTCGTGGGTAAAATGTTGACTTTTGACCAGGGAGGTCCGAGGGTCGAGGACCGTTACGTAGATCGGGTTGATACAAATCTGTAGACAGGCGGCCCGTCGAAATCGGACGTCGGACGAGAAAGTTATGGTTCATGGAAGGTCGAGGAAACTATTACACGAATTACGAGATGAATTACTTTTGTATTCTGGTGGTCCCGGATATTTAATTCCTGCCCAATGGATGAGTGACAAGTGTCACTCATCCCATTGGCCCAAACCCCCATTTTGTGGATCTCAAGTGTGATTGGTCCACTTGGAATAAAAAATATATATATTTTCACCCACATTCCATCCTAACCCTTCATCTTATCTAATCCCTTCATCCTGACCATCCATCTCATTTTCCCTCTCACCTGATCATCATCAGCCATCCCTCTCTGTTTTCTTCAAACAACCCGAGCACCTCTTCCTCCGTTCTCCATTTCTTTGAACAAACAAGCACACCACATCACACCATCACCATACTACACCCCTACGATCGTGTGAGGAATGATGAGAGGCTGAGAGTGACGAGGACGGCGGCTCACGGAGGTCCACGGCGGAGGGAACCCAAAACCGTGAGGTAAACATTTTGAATTTTGGACTTGAGTTTTAAGGGGGTTTTAGTTGTTTTCATTGATTGGGTTGGCTTTCTGGTAGCTTAAGGAAATGACGGTCGAGGACGGTGCAGACGCCCAGGATGGCGACTTGTGTTTGAGGCGTGAAGATCAAATCGGAAAGATGAGATTCTTAATCATTTTTCATGATTTTAAATGGAAGAAAGATAGGAAATGAGATTATGAAGAGATTTGAATGAAAATGGGATGAAATGGAACGAAAATAGGTGAGATTGGACAGTGAACCGGTCGCGCCGGTCTAGATCGGTCTGGTCAGGTTCGAACCAGACGAACCGGGTTCGCTGGAGAATGAAGACAGTGAATAGTGTCAGGCACGTGGCTCACGTGAAGCCCCTTTGGGCGGCGCGTGGGGGCGCATGAAGCATCCTTTGGGGATGACTTCAACATAACTTTTAATCTATTCGATGTAACGAATATTTTAGGACTGGTTTCGTGTCGATTGGACATCGTCTCGATATTGTTCGGGATATCCGAAGGTTTAGGATCGCGTTTAAAAATAGTTAAAAATTTGGAAAATTTTTGGGGCTTCAATGAGAGGTTAATAAGGTAGTTAGTAACCCTCTAGATTGATTTGGACATGTTTGGGAGTCCCGTGACGGCGATTAGCCCGGTGAGGCTTATGGCACGCAAATCAAGGCGGCAGCTTGGGACGGTCTGTGAATGGACCTTGATTTCTAAACTATGATGCATGCATAAATGTTTTATATGTTTTATAGATGTGATTCTATGATGATGATTTATATGATTGTGATTTATATGATTTCACGCATTTCAAGGTGATTTACGTGCAAGCACATAAATCGAGGTTTACGGTTTTGCACTGATTTTCCGTGCTTATGGTTTCGAAAATGATTTCATGAAAAAGTTTTGGATTTGAAAAGGTAAACTCGGGTTTGAAACCCATTTGTTTTGAAACCCTCGGACTTGAAGTCCATTTAGCTACGTTCTCGGGCTAGAGGCCCAATTGGCTCTTGAATCGATTTCGGATTTGGAAATATGGATCGGGCATGAGACCCATTTGATTTACGAACTCTCGGACCTGAGGACCATTTGATTTAACAAGGCATCGGGCCAGAGGCCCAATTGGTTTGCGTATAGGGCTCGAGGTCCAGTTGACTTACGTATCAGGCACGAGGCCCATTTAGTTTACGAAATCGGGCACGAGGCCTATTTGGTTTATGAAATCGGGCAAGAGGCCTAGTTGGTTTGTGAATTCAGGCTTAGGGCCCAGTTACGGTTTTCGATTGTGATTTCGGCTCGGGGACCCATAAATGGATTTATGGTTTATGACGGTTTATGGGGACTGGCATGTACCCTTGAAAGGTTTTTATGGTTCATGACGGTTTTTGGGGACCGGGTATGAACCCACGAAAGGTTTTGAGAATGTTTTCAAAAGGTTTTTCGTATACCATCCTTTATATATGAATTGTCTCCACCGGGGAGGGTCGTTGGCCTAGGCGGACCCCGGAGTAGTCACAGAGCACGGACTGAGTAGAGTCGCCCCCGTTATGTAACGACCCGAACTTTCGTAATCATTATTTTATTGTAAAATGACCATTTTGCCCCTAAGGGGGGAAAAAGTTGACTTTTATCCCGGGAAATATTTAGGACTTCGACCCATGACCGTGGCGTAGTTTAGGACGTCACGAGTTCATAGGCAGGTGGCACGTTCAATTCTGACGTTCAAGGAAGAAGTTGTGACGTTCGGAAGTCGAGGGGTATTTTGGTAATTTGGTCAAAGATGGGCCAAATGTTGACTTTTGACCCGGGAAGTCCAACGGAAGAGGGCCAGGGACCGTTACGTAGGTCGAGTCAATACGAATCCGTAGACAGGCGGCACGCCGAAATCGAACGTACGATGAAAAAGTTATGGTCACGAAAGTAAACGTGATTAATCGAACTAACCGAAACCCGGATTAAAATAATATTATAATAATAGAATCTGATTACTTTAATCAAATCAATCTGAACCCTTGGATGAGTGACAAGTGTCACTCATCCCCTACATTCCCTAAAACCAGGATCCTTGTTGGCCATTGGATTATTTAATCAATTTCTCTCCTGAAATCCTCACCATTGATTTTAAACTCAGATTGAATCTCAGCCCTTGATCTCATCTGCTAATTCTGTTTTAAACCTATCAGACCATTCACTCTCACTTTCATTTCTCTCAAACCCGTGAGCACGGTTTACTCCTTTGAACAAACACACCACCACCTCACAGCCCAACCTAGCACCATACAACCCTCAGCCACCCCCAGACACCGCCCACCACCCCACAGCCGCCCTGCACGGCCGAGGAACCTCCCAGACCCGAGAGGAACCAAAACAACCCGACACTGTCCAACCATCCAAACCACCTCACGAGGACTCGAACTAACCTTGGGTTAGGATAACTGGAACCTTAGGACGACTCAGACCAGGGCTGGACGGTCCACGACGGCGACACAGCGGCGGTAAGCTGAAAAACCCGAGGAGACTCGATTTTCTTCCCTGCTTCGAAACGCTTATTTTTGACGTTAGGATTGTTTGTTTGCTTATGAGACATACTTAGGGGACCTAGACGACCAGTTTGGACTAGGGATCGTGGTTGGAAACTGGACGACTCACCGGAGAAGACAACCAGAGCCGGCAGCCAACCTTCCCGTCAATTTTCAGGTAATTTCTTGATCCCAAAACCTAATTTAGAGTCCACAGAACAGTAGAGGGAGTAGAGACGAGTCCATAGGAACAAACCTCACCAGAAATGGCGGTTGGGATGGTGAACTCTGATCGGGTCAAACCGTGGGTCAACGGTGACCCGATTTCAGACCCGGTTACTATAGCTGATGATGTCATGATGATGTCATCATGTCAGAATATGTCAGATCAGGGACCAATGAGTTGCTGACACGTGTCCTTTGACACTGTCATTGATGACGTCAGCAGTGACGCTCGTGGGCGCGGACAAACTGTGGGGCCCAGGGCTCGTGTTTTTGCAGTGACTCAGCAGCAGGCGAAGTCAGCCCCAGGCGTGGTTACAGGTACTCTTTAGATCTCAAATCTTGTTGTACGGGTGTTAATGGATGCTGGGGCTACCCATTCTTTTATTTCGAAGAGTTGTGCGGGTATGTTAGATCGCGAGGTGTCAACCTTGGATAGTGAGATGGGTGTTGGTACACCGATGTGCGTTGTGTACATAGTGAATCAGGTGATCCGGAGATGCCCAGTAAGGGTGGAGGATGTAGATTTACTAGCTTATCTAATCCTTATGGATATCCATGACTTTGATGTTATCTTGGGATTGGATTGGTTGACGGAGCACGGTTCGCTCATCGATTGTTGCAGTACGCGATTGATTCTGCGGAGTCCGGGTTTGCCGGAGGTTACTTTTCAGGGAGAGCGTGACGGTTCGCTACCTCAAATAATTTCTTCGCTTGCTGCTACCAAGCTTTTACAGAAAGTATGCCAGGGTTATCTGGCACATGTTGTGACGACGCAGAGTGATACTGCGAGTGCTGATGATATACCTGTGGTGCGAGAATTTTCGGATGTGTTCCCAGAAGATTTTCCTGTCTTACCACCACATCGGGAAATCGAGTTCACGATTGAACTACTCCCCAGTACACGACCTATATCACAGGCACCATATCGGATGGCACCAGCTGAGTTGCGGGAGCTGAAAACCCAATTGCAGGAGTTGGTGGATTTGGGGTTTATTAGACCAAGTACATCACCGTGGAGAGCACCGGTGTTATTTGTGAAGAAGAAGGAAGGGAGCCTCCGTTTGTGTGGACTATCGACAGCTCAACAAGGTCACGGTAAGGAACCAGTACCCCTTACCTAGGATTGATGATCTATTCGATCAACTGCGAGGAGCACAGTACTTCTCGAAGATTGACTTACGATCTGGTTACCACCAGTTGAAGATTATTGAGGAGGATGTCCTGAAGACAGCGTTTCGGACCAGATACAGGCATTATGAGTTCCTTGTGATGCCTTTCGGCTTGACGAATGCTCCAGCAGCGTTCATGGATCTGATGAATAGGGTCTTTCGATCTTATTTGGATAAATTCGTGATTGTGTTCATTGATGATATCCTAGTGTACCCGAGTAGTGCTCGGGCTCATGAGAAACACTTACGATTGGTGTTAGGGAAGCTGAAGCAGAACCAGTTATACGCCAAGCTGAGTAAGTGCCAGTTTTGGCTAACCAGCATTGGTTTTCTGGGACATGTGGTGTCAGCAGATGGGATTAGTGTGGATCCCCAGAAGACCGAAGCTGACAGGACCCGTCCCAATCCCACCTGGGACCACCCGGGGACGTGACCCGCTCCCGTCTGACAATGACTCTAAACATACCAAAAGTACCCTTAAATAAAAACCGAAGACTCACATAGATAGATAATGTACAAACACAGTGTTTAAAGTGATACTGTCAGACAAGGGAAAGTAAAATACAACATGTGAGCACACTAGTCAGAGTACATTTATTCGGTGCTCAACCTACCCACAAGTGGGTGTACAGGTGCACAGCTAGGCAAACTAAACCTCTGCCTCCTCCTCCGGATCCTCCTCCTCTATGGCCGTGCCAGGGTCTGGAGGGGTCAGTAAAACAAGGGTGAGTGGGCCAAAAATAACAGTTTAGAAATCAATTTAATAATAAAATAATCACAAGGTTTTACCCCTCCGTTTTCCAAATCTTGCATGCAGTGAAAACATAATATTATAAACCAGTGAACCACAATAATAATCGTAAGGTGAAACTAACATATCAGTGCACTGTAAAAACCCAACCCAAATGATGTCACGGTTCTAAGGCTACGCGTTGCCACTCAGGGTCTCACACCCGAGACTCTCTAGGTACATCAGCTCCCGGTATCCCGGTCACTGCCCGAGGTATATGAACATGCCTTCCTGAGAGTAAGCAGCCCAACGGGGGTCAATTCCACTCAGTCAGAGCCCCGTGACTACTCCAGGGTCCACCCAGGCCAACGACCCTCCCTGGAGGAGACAATATACACAGGTAGGAAAGTACAGTACAATAACAGTATAGTTTACCCTATGTCCCCCGGACATCCCAAACAAAATCCACATATAATCCAGACGGGTCTCATGCCCAAAACATCGTAATAACATATATAAACAGTTCATAAGACTCATCAGTGGAAATAGTAAAACAGTTTATGCATGCAAGCCTTTTATAAATCAAACAGCCCACTCACACTCGGTCCTTGCTGCTCAACGATCTTTATAAACCTGTATTATTATTCCTGAGGGTTACTTAAGGACCCTACAATATCAATACCAAGACCCTAGAACAGATCCGCCTCAAAAACGCGTCCCGGGCACTATTCCCGGTGCTTCAAACCCCCTTTTGACCAACTTAACGATCTCCGATCGACACGAAACCACCTCCATTGGATCCGTATCGTCGAAACCTTGAAAATGGTACCGGCCCCACCAAAATTACTGTTCACACGCGCCCCCACGCGCCTGGTCAACGCGTGGGTCAACGCTGCTACAGTACCGCTGACGTCAGCAGTGACGTCATGCTGACGTCAGCATGACGTCATCACTGACACTTGTCAGGTGACACGTGGCACGTTCTGATTGGTCCCTGGTCTGACAACATCTGACAGGATGACGTCATCATGACGTCAGAAGTGACGTCAGCATGATGACGTCATCATGCTACAGTACCGGGTCGACCCGTTTGACTGGAACCGGGTCGCCGTCGACCCACGGTTTGACCCGATTCCATCACACGATTCCGGCCACCATTTTCGACGGGGTTGATCCCTATGGGATCGTCTAGGTCTGTCCTATGGTTCTACAACCTCAAAACAAGAAGAAAGTGGAAGAAAACTCACCAGAATACCTCTGAAACTCCCGATTACGGTCCGGTTGTTGTCTCCGGTGATCCACGGCGTCTCCGTCGTCCAACCCGGTCCCAAACGACTCGTCACTCACCCTAGGACATGTCTATCACCTAACAATCCATTTCTAAGCATTAAACACGATCAGGTCGAACAGGGAAGGAAAACGGGCTTATCGGGTTTTAGGTCTTACCGCCGCCGTCACGCCGCCGTGGCCCTCGCCGTCGTCCAGTTAGGCTCCTAGGATCCCCACGGTGCAGACTGGAGCTCCTCCCGCGTCGAGGTGAGGTGGTTATGGAGGTTTGCTTCCTAGACCGGTTTCCTTGAGGTTTTCGGGTCGTGTTTTGGACGGGATTTTCAGGGCTGGGAAATGGGGTGGTGGCTGCCGGTGATGCTCGGGGATGATGAGTAGATGATGGTGGTGTTGCTGGTGATCGGGTGGTGGTGTGAGAGGGGCTGGTTCGATCGCCTGGTTTGAGAGAAAAGGGGAAGAATGCACGGGTTTGTGAAGGGGGAATGGATGTGTTTGTGTGTGTTTGTAAGCAAAGCAGAAAACATAGAGGTGAGAACGTGCATGAAGCAGAAAAATCAGACAAAATGAAGGGCCAAGATTCATTTGAGCAGCAGATCCAAAGGCTAGGGTTAATTGGAGGGAAAAATAATGAATATTAAAATGGATTAAATAGTATTAGTTGCTTTATTGGAATAGTAAGGCTTTGGATGGGTGACACTTGTCACCAATCCATCGGTTCGATTTAAATATTAATTTGGCACGGATTCCCGTAATTAATTAATATTTTATTCCGTTGTTCTCGGTTCGTAAATTCCGCTAAAACGCTTCCTTGACCATAACTTCTTCATACGAACTCCGATTTCGGCGTGCCGCCTGTCTACGGATTCGTGACGTCCCGATCTACGTCATAGTCATGGGTCAAAGTCCGAATTATTTCCCGAGAAAAAGTCAAAGTTTCCCCCCAAGGGTAAAACAGTCTTTTTACATTAAAATATTATTATTTTCGGTTCGGGTCGTTACAGAAGCTGTGACAAATTGGGCTAGACCGACGACCGTAACTGAGGTACGGAGTTTCGTTGGTTTGGCAGGATACTATTGGAGATTTGTTGAGGGCTTCTCTAGTATCGCTACACCATTGACTCGTTTGACCAGGAAAGGAGTAAAGTTTGTTTGGGATGAACGATGTGAGCAGAGTTATCAGGAATTAATCGGTTAACTACCGCACCTATTCTTGCTTTACCTGATAACAGTGGAGAGTTTGAAGTCTACAGTGACGCATCATTACAAGGTTTGGATTGCGTGCTGATGCAGAATGGCCGAGTTATCGCTTATGCATCAAGACAACTAAAGACACATGAACTGAACTACCCTACACACGATCTGGAGTTGGCGGCAGTGGTTCACGCTTTAAAAATCTGGAGACATTATCTGTACGGGGTGACTTGCAGGATATTCACTGATCATCAGAGTCTAAAGCATTGTTCACTCAGAAGAAGCTGAACGTGAGGCAGCGACGGTGGTTGGAACTAATCAAAGATTACGATTGTACGATTGAATATCATCCAGGGAAGGCGAACGTCGTGGCAGACGCACTTAGCAGGAAGTCAGCAGGATCGATTACGCACATGAGGCTGGTGTATCTTCCTTTGCTCGTGGAACTCCGAAAAGCTGGAGTTATGCTGGAGATGGGTGAGCAAGGAGCTTTGTTGGCCAGTTTTCATGTACGACCTGTGCTAGTCGATCGGATTATCGAGGCACAATTACAGGATCCGACACTTTGTATCTACAGGATCGAGGTCGAAGCGGATGAGAGGCGGGACTTTACTATCCAAAGAGATGGAGCTCTGGTGAAATTAGGTCGTTTGTGTGTTCCTGTAGTGGCAGAGTTACGTGCAGAAATTCTTGAGGAAGCCCACAGTTCGGCTTATGCCATGCATCCGGGAGGTACAAAGATGTACCGTACCCTCTGGAATCATTATTGGTGGGCAGGAATGAAGAAGGATATTGCAGAGTTTGAGAGCAGATGTTTGACCTGTCAGCAGGTCAAGGCAGAGCGGTAGAGACCGTATGGAGCTATGCAATCACTTCCGATTCCCGAGTGGAAGTGGGATCACATTACCATGGACTTTGTCTTCAAGTTGCCAAGGACTCAGAGAGGATTCGATGGAGTTTGGGTGATTGTCGACCGATTGACCAAATCAGCTCATTATTTGCCGGTACAGGAGACATTTAAGCCAAATCGACTGGCTCAACTGTTTGTGAAAAAGATCATTCGACTTCATGGTACGCTGGAGTCGATAGTGTCTGATCGAGATCCGCGTTTCACTTCTAGGTTATGGCGGAGTTTGCAGAACGCCTTGGGTACAAACTTACATTTCAGTACAGCGTTCCATCCTCAGACCGATGGACAGTTAAAGAAGACTATTCAAACTCTGGAGGACATGATGAGGTCTTGTGTACTGCAGTTTCAGGATTCGTGGGATACTCATTTGCCTTTGATAGAGCTTGCATACAACAACAGTTATCAGGCAAGTATCGGGATGACGCCCTACGAGGCACTGTATGGTCGGCAGTGCAGGACACCTATATGCTAGATGGAGGTAGGAGAGCGAGCAGCAATAGGGCCGGATTTGATGGACATGACCCAGGAAACAGTTCGAATCATCAAAGAAATATTAAAGGCAGCGCAAGATCGCAAAAAGAGCTATGCTGATCGACGAATTCGAGACTTGGACTTTGACCATTTTGTAAAATGACCATTTTACCCCTAAGGGGGAAAAAGTTGACTTTTACCCCGGGGAATATTTAGGACTTTAACCCATGACAGTGAGGTAGTTTAGGATGTCACGAGTTCATAGGCAGGTGGCACGTTCAATTCCAACGTTCGAGGAAGAAGTTGTGACGTTCGGAAGTCGAGGGGTATTTTGGTAATTTGGTCAAAGAAGGGCCAAATGTTGACTTTTGACCCGGGAAGTCCAACGGAAGAGGGCCAAGGACCGTTACGTAGGTCGAGTCAATACGAATCCGTAGACAGGCGGCACACCGAAATCGGACGTACGACGAAAAAGTTATGGTCACGGAAGTAAACACGATTAACCGAACTAATCGAGACCCGGATTAAAATAATATTATAATAATAGAATCTGATTACTTTAATCAAATCAATCTGAACCCTTGGATGAGTGACAAGTGTCACTCATCCCCTACATTCCCTAAAACCAGGATCCTTGTTGGCCATTGGATTATTTAATCCATTTCTCTCCTGAAATCCTCACCATTTATTTTAAACTCAGATTGAATCTCAGCCCTTCATCTCATCTGCTCATTCTGTTTTAATCCTATCAGACCATTCACTCTCACTTTCATTTCTCTCAAACCCGTGAGCACGGTTTACTCCTTTGAACAAACACACCACCACCTCACAGCCCAAACTCACACACCAGGCAGCACCATACAACCCTCAGCCACCCCCAGACACCGCCCACCACCCCACGACCGCCCTGCACGGCCGAGGAACCTCCCAGACCCGAGAGGAACCAAAATAACCCGACACTGTCCAACCATCCAAACCACCTCACAAGGACTCGAACTAACCTTGGGTTAGGATAACTGGAACCTTAGGACGACTCAGACCAGGACTGGACGGCCCACGACGGCGACACGGCGGTGGTAAGCTGAAAAACCCGAGGAGACTCGATTTTCTTCCCTGCTTCGAAACGCTTATTTTTTACGTTAGGATTGTTTTTTTGTTTATGAGACATACTTAGGGGACCTAGACGACCAGTTTGGACCAAGGATCGTGGCTGGAAACTGGACGACTCGCCAGAGAAGACAATCAGAGCCGGCAGCCAACCTTCCCGTCGATTTTCAGGTAATTTCTTGAGCCCAAAACCTAAATTAGAGTCCACATAACAGTAGAGGGAGTAGAGACAAGTCCATAGGAACAAACCTCACCAGAAATGGTGGTCGGGATGGTGAACTTTGATCGGGTCAAACCGTGGGTCAACGGTGACCCAATTTCAGACCCGGTTATTGTAGCTGATGACGTCATCATGCTGACGTCAGCAATGATGTCATGATGATGTCATCATGTCAGAATATGTCAAATCAGGGACCAATGAGCTGCTGACACGTGTCCTCTAACACTGTCAGTGATGACGTCATGCTGACGTTAGCAGTACTGTAGCAGGTTTGACCAGAACGTTGACCAGGCGCATGGGGACGCATATGAATAGTAAAATGTGTGGGACCAGTACCATTTTCAAGGTTTCGATGATACAAATCCAATGGCGGTGGTTTCGTATCGATCAGAGATCGTTAGGTTGGTCAAATTAGGGTTTGAAGCCTTGGGAAGCGTGTTCGGATGGCTTTCCCGGGCCGGTTTCAGTCTAGGGTTTCTTGGTTGTTTAGTAGGGACTTAAAGTGACCTTTACGTATGCTTTGGACATGATAGGAATCGTACTTTAGCACTTGGACGAGTTATACGCACGGGATTGCAGCGGGATTGTACTGTGAGTGGGCCTTTGATTTCACTTAACCTTGGCATGCATGATTGTTTTCCTTTCTATTATATCTATATGTGATTCAAGCAAAAGTACCTATTTATCCTGAGTATGATTTATGGCATGTATTACGATGTTTGGGCATGAGACCCGTCTGGTTGATTATGCACGGTTTTGAGTCATGTATATGTATATGGATTTCGATATTTATCTTTAGTACTGCACTGTATAGATCTACCCTAGGATACTATCTCTTCCAGATGTAGGTACCCCGGAGTGGTCACGGCGCATTGCCTGCGAGGAGTCATTCTACGGAGGGACCGAACCGTAGAGTGGCTCAGGAGCAGGATTGCTACTATTGGATGTCTGGGACGTCTGACATCTAGAATGCCATACTCGGACTAGGTTCAGGATTTGGACTCGGGATTGAGACCCCGGGTGGCACGCGTAGCCTTGGAACTGTGACCTTATTGGGCGTCTGAGACGTCGGACATCTGGGATGTCAGGGTTGGGATGTATAATGCAGTGACTGAGATTATATTATGTTGATATTATTCTGCTTATAATTATATGATTTTGTGGCTTTTGATACTGATGCATGCCTTTCGGAAAACGGAGGGGAAAATCTATATGTTTTCTTTATGGTACACTATTTTGTAAACCTTGAGTTTCGGCCCACTCACCCCTGTTGTTTTACTACCCCACCAGGTCGTGCTACTGAGGAGGAAGATGAGGAGGATCCTGAGGAAGAGGCATAGGTTTACGTTGCACACATGAACCCTACTGCTAGGTAGGTTGGCACGTAGAATGTCTAGAGTCGTGCTCAATAAACTGTATTCGGGAACTATCCCTTGTCTGACACTATTTGTATTCGGATATTATGTTTGACGTTTGTGTGTTGGGTTGTGTATGACTTAAATTTGGATTTTCTTTATGCATTTGAATTCCTAAGGGTAATTTTGGTCTTTTGAGGTCGGGTGTCAGACGGGAGCAGGGCACGTCCCCGGGTGGTCCCAGGGGGATCGGGGCGGGTCCTCTCACGTTAGGTTCCTTACTTATATTATAAACCCCATGGAGGGTCATTGATCTACGAACATTGACCTGGGTGGACCTTGGGGAGACTTGGGCTTTGAGACCCCGGGTAGCACACACGTAGCTCTCGATACCGTGACAGGATTGGTTATATGAATTATGATAAACATGATTTCTTGGTTTTGCGAAATTGTGTTTTATGGTTGTTAAATGGATTTGGGTTGAGATCCCACATATGTTTATATTGTTCTAGATTTCAATAAATGGTTTTGGACAGGGCCCCGTATGGATTTGGTTATGGAAACATATGTGGTTTAATAAATGGTTTTCCTATGCATGCATGCTTTTTACTGAAGGGCATAAAGGTCTTTTATGAAATGTATTTTACTAAACTTATTACTTTTCGTCCATTCACAGTCTTTCTGTTTTCAATGCCTTTTAGGTTGAATACGGTGCAGACTGTAGCAGAGACCGAGACATCACATACCTTCTCCAGATCCTGGCGTACTCTGGAAGCCGGTTGGGCTAAAGGTTCAAATTTTCCCTGGTCTGACACTCTGTGTCAGGCGGGATCAGGAGCGTCCCTCGTTAATCCCGGGGGGATTGGGACAGGACCTGACAGTTTTCGTCCATTTTCATTCCTAAACCTTCATCTAATCATTCATAATCGATATATGAATTCAAAACATGAAAACCAAGCATTAAACTCACCTTCCCGATCGATTATTTGAATCGGCCAGCTTCCCCCCGTCGGATTCCATGATTCAGGCCACCACCGTTCGTTATTTTCATCCTAAAATGTTTGTACAACCTCCACAATCACTTTTCCATTAACAAAACCATTCAAAAAACTCCAAAACCCAAATTCCAAATTTGAGAAACTAATATCACCGTTCATGGCTTCGCTGGCCACTGTCCACCGTCCACGACGGATCGAACTGTGGCCACTACCAGCATCGTCACACTTCACTCTCTCTTTTGCTTTCATACACCAAGCACAAATAATGGGGTTTGAAAGGGCTGTAAGGTTGGGTTTGCACGGTTTAGAACCTTCACGGTTTTGGGAAGAAATGAAGAAATGATCGATCGAGGGGGAAAAAAAAGTATTCCACCATGTGGGGGAATGGGACAATTAGATAAGGGACATGCGTCACTCACTGATTAGTCCACCCAGATTTCTAATCCAATCCAAACCTGCCACATGTCAGTTTCTCGATTTGCATGAATAGTGCCGTAAAACGTTCTAGACCCGTAACTTCTCTGTCAAACCTCCGCTTTTGACGTGCTACTTGTCTATGTACTCGTAGCGTCCCGATCTACGTAACGCTCCTCAGTCCTAGTATGATTGACTCTTCGAGTCAAAAGTTAACATTTTGTCCAATTCCAGAATGGTCATTTTACACCGTCCATCTGAATTCACTCAACTAATCCCCTATTAGTCATTCTAAATCCATAATTAATTAATATTTAATCCCGATGTTCAGGACGGATCGTTACACAAGGTCACTAAGCCCACTTCAGGCCCAAGCCCAAGAAGACCAAAATTGCTGACCACTAGGGTACCACTCAGCCAGTGGTACCATGTCGCCAGTGGGACCACACCCACCAGGGTAGCACTCATACACTCACTAGGGTAGCGCTCAGTTAGTGGTACCAAGTCATCAGGGTGACACCTAACTAGAGGTACCATGTTGCTAGGGTAATGCTCATATACCTACTAGGGCACCACTCACTGGTACCACTACCTAGTTGTACCCCTCACTGGTACCACTACCTAGTGGTACCTTTCAGCCGCCGAGTTGACATGCTTGTTACCTCCTCTGTCTGAGTAGTGGTACACGTCGCAGGATAGTGGTACCAATCGCGGGGCAGAGTGGTACCAATTGCAGGACAGTGATACCACATATCTAGGAACTTGTGCTATTTGAGGAGACCATCTGATGAGTGACACCAGGTCTTGGGTGCTAGAATCTCTCTACCCCAAGTTTCCTATGATAATACGAGAGGTGCATTTGAGGAAGATTTTGTGAACCATGGAAAAGGTGACACATGCCTCCTACTTTACAGATGTGTATGGTATCACATTAGAATAACGCTACCCTACTTTACACATGTCCCCTACTTTACACAAGTCAAACTCGGTCAGGGGCACTAACCACCTCTAGTAGTACATAAGAAATGGTACCTCGTTCTACAAGATTCGGCTCATAAGCGGCAGAAGATTCAACTCCCCACCCTAGTTTCGACTCTTGAATAGGGAGTTGGGGGACTCATGTTGATAGCCAACATATGCTGAGGCGAATCTATCAAATAATGCTTAACAGTACCTAGTCGGGACTCACTAAAAGATAAGTCTTATAGTCTACTAAGAAGGTCAACCACCAGTCCAAGGTCACTAAGCGCATTTTAGGCCCAAGCCCAAGAGGACCAAAAATGCTGAATACTACGGTACCACTCAGCCAGTGGTACCATACCGCTAGCGAGACCATACCCACCATGGTATCACTCATACACCCACTTGGGTAGCACTCAGTTAGTGGTACCATGCCATCATGGTGATGCCCAACAAGAGGTACCATGATGTCAGGATAGCGCTCATATACCTATCCGGGATTAGATTAGTGACTAGCCTTGATTAGTGAGGTTGATCGGTGGTTAGTAGGGCGAAATCGGACAAAATGAGCAAAATGACTGTTTTGCCCCTAGTCGTGGGCAAAATGTTGACTTTTTGATCAGGCGGTCAAACGGACTTTGATCGATGATCGTGACGTAGTTCGGGACGTCACGAGTTCATAGACAGGTGGCACGTTCGATTCCGACATTCGAGGAGAAAGTTGTGATGTTCGGAAGTCGAGGGGCATTTTGGTAATTTGGCATATTAGGGGCCAAATGTTTACTTTTTGACCAGGAGGTCCGATGGACGATGGCCAAGGACCGTTACGTAGGTATCGTCGATACGAACCCGTACACAGGCGGCACGCCGAAATCGGAGGTTCGACGAAAAAGTTATGGTCACGGAAGTAAACTCGATTAACCGAGACTTGGATTAAAATAATATTAAAATAATAAAATCTCATTTCTTTAATCAAATCAATCTGGACCCTTGGATGAGTGACAAGTGTCACTCATCCCCTACATTCCCTAAAACAAGGATCTGTGTTGGCCATTTGCTTAATTAATTAATTTTCTCTCCTCAAATCCTCACCATTGATTCTAAGCTCAGAATCAATCCTGGCCATTGATCTTATCTGTACATTCTCATTTAAACCATCAGACAATTCTTCACACTTTCATTTTTTCTCTCAAACCCGTGTAACACTCTCACACTTTGAACAAACACACCACCACTTCCCAGCCTCAACCCACACACCAGGCAGCACCAGACCACTCTCAGCCACCCCCAGACGGCCACCACCACCCCACGGCCGCCCTGCACGGCCGGGAAAACCCCCCAGACCCGAGAGGAACCGAAACAGCCCAAACCGTCCAACTATCCAAACCTTCACACCTGGACTCGAACTAACCTAGGGTTAGGTTAACTGGAACCTTGGGACTACTCAGAACTGGACTGGACAGCCCACGGCGGCGACACGGCGGCGGTAAGTCTGAAAACCCGAGAAGACACCGTTTCTTTCCCTGGTTCGAAACGTTTGTTTTTTATGTTAGGATTGGTTGTTTGCTTATGAGACATGCCCTAGGGACCTAGACGACCATTTTAGACCGATGTTCGTGGCTGGAAGCTGGACGACTCGCCGGAGAAGACAACCAGAGCCGGCAACCAACCTTCCCGTCGTTTTTCAGGTAATTTCTTGAGCCCAAAACCTATTTTTAGAGTCCACAGAACAGTAGAGAGAGTAGAGACGAGTCCATAGGAACAAACCTCATCAAAAATGGTGGTCGGAAACTTGAACACTGATCGGGTCGAACCGTGGGTCAACGGTGACCCGGTTTCAGACCCGGTTACTGTAGCATGACGTCAGCACAATTGACCAGAACATTGACCTGGGGCGTGGGGGCGCGTGCAAGGTATTTTGGGGAAACTTCCAACATCACTTTTAATCTATTCGATGTAACGAACATTTTGGGATTGGTTTCGTGTCGATCAGACACCGTCTCGATATTGTTCGGGACGTCCGAAGGTTTTAAATCAAGTTTAAAAATAGTTAAAAATTCGGGAAAATTACGGGACTTTACTAGGATGTTAATGAAGAGGTTAGTGACCCTCTAATGTGATTTGGACAGGATTGGGAGTCCCGGTGATAGTGGTGTGGCCCGGGAAGGCCTATGGCACGCGTATCGAGGCGTATCGTTAAACGGTCTGTGAGTGGACTTTGGTTTTATAAATTCTATGCATGCTTAACTGTTTTATATGGATTATGATTGTGATTGTATGATGTTGATTTAGATATTGGTAAATTATACAGTTTCACGTATTTCGAGGCGATTTACGTGCTTGCACATAAATCGAGATTTTTCCAGTTTCGCACGGATTTTCCATGTTTATGGTCTTGGATAAGATTTGAGGAAATTATTTTAAAATTGGAAAGATAAACTCGGGCTTAGGCCCACTTGTTTGGAAACCTCGGACTTGGAGTCCAATTGCTTTATGAAATCGGGACAGGGGCCCAGTTGTTACAAAATCGGGCTGAGACCCATTTGAGTGATATTATCGGGCCAGGGGCTCAGTTGATTTACGAATTCGGGTCGTGGGCCCAGTGGTTTATAAAATCGGGTCATGGGCCCAATGGTTTACAAAATCAGGCATCGGGCCCAGTTGGGTTATAAATATGATTTCGGGTCTAGGACCCTATGTTAATAAATGTGATTTCGGGTCAGGGACCCTAAATGGAATTGTGATGTTTTATGGCGATTTTGGGCAGGGCCCATTGTAATGTTGTGAAATGATTTAATAAAACTGTTTCCATATACCATCTAGATACGAGGATATATGATGGTCTCCTCCAGGTGTCTGGGACACTGGGGAAGTCACGGTGCATTGCCTGCGAGGGGTTATTGTACGGAGTTACCGGACCTTATAATGACTCAGGATCAGGATTGCTATGATGACGTCTGGGACGTCAGACATATGTGATGTCAAAGATATGGACCCGGAGAGACCCCGGGCAGCACGCGTCGCTTATTATACCGTGAGATATGACGTCTGGGACGTCAAGCGTCTGGGATGCTGGTGATGGTGATGGTAAATATAGATTAATGAATCTATGAAATGGCTTTTCGGTTGGATTTGTGTCATGTGGTAAAAATGGATTATTGGTTATGAAATGGTATTTCGGGTCGGGGACCCTAAATGGTTTTGGATTTATGGATTTATGTTTATGGCTTTGGGCGGTGGCCCACATGGTTTTAATATGTCTGGTAGTGGTATTCCATAGTTTTGGGCTGAGTTCCCACACTTGATTTTAAGTTAACGGCTTTTGGGCTAAGGCCCTAATGGCTTGGTTGAACAAACGTTTTGGTTACTGGTTTTCGTGGCATGCATACGTTTTTATTGGAGGGCATAAATGTCTTATAACTGTGTTTACTAAACTTAATGATTTTCGTCCACTCACAGCTTTTATTGGTTTTAATGCCATTCAAGTTGATTACGGATGCAACTGCAGCAGAGACTGGGACATTGCACGCCTCCTCCATCGATCCTTGCGCACTCTGGAAGCCCCGTATGGGCAGTGACTCTTGGTTATCCCTTGTCTGACACCTCTTGTTGGACGGGAGCAGGGTACATTCCACGGTAATCCCGGGGGGATTGGGATGGGTCCTGTCACGTCCTGTTTGTGTGTATTCGGATGGGGTTATGTCACAGACAATATTCGAAAAAGCTCCACTCACACTATCATATGAGACTTGGAGCAAAGAGATTCCAGCTCCCAATACCAGGTGTGTCACTCATCAACTGGTCTCCTCAAGTGGCACTAGTTCCCAAACAAGTGGTACCACTATCCTGCGACTAGTACCACTGTGCCCCACGACTGGTACCACTATCCGGCGACGGATACCAATATTCAGACAAAGGTGGTAGCCCTTATTTTCCTTCCCTATAAATACTACCTCACTTCCACAATATAGGGTGAACATCAAGTAAGCATACAAACTATGCAAAAATATTTTCACTCTCTACACGCATATTCTAATTATTCTCTACCTTCTCTCTGAACACATACTTATTTAGGCATCGGAGATCAAGTGGCCGGAGTCACACCGGCCTCCCAAGCTTGTATCTTTTTCCTTCTCTTTATCTTATTTTCTATTAGGTACTTCAATATGAGATGAAGAGGGACTCTCTCACACGGAAGGACTCGACGACTTACACTTCAAGTGACAGGACCGTCCCCATAAGGGACATTGACAACCGTGCCCGGTCCTGCTCTCATCTGACATGTCGACTGAAGTTCCCAAATTACCCTCAGCACTTGTCAAACAAGGGATAGCCACACACGTACTCACTCATGCCTCCACCTCTCGATTGGCCTCGATCATTGCACCACGACTTGGAGGGTCAATAAAAACACAAAAGGTGTGAGTGGACAAAAAGAAATCAGTTATAAAACACGTTACCAAAGACATTTCTACCCTCCGCGTAAAACCAATGTATGCATTCGAAAATCATTTCACAATCCATTTCATTTCCAATATAAGAAAACCGTGTATGAAAATCAAAATCATTTTCCTTTTCTTAACCTTCGGGCCTTAACCCGCAATCACAAACACAACGCTTCAGCCCAAAATCATGAATCAAATCCAAGTACATAATATAACCCAAAAATCAATCAAGCCATATGAACCGGGCCACTGCCCAACACATCCGAAAACATCGAAAATCACTAGTAAATCATAATTCAATCAGTTTGCTGGATCTCAATCACCGAGTCTTTAAACTCACATATATCAGGCCTTCCCGGGATATCACAATATATTAGGCCACGGGGGATATCACAATAACTGAATCTTTAAACTCAAAACATATCAATCAAGGGCCTTCCCCCGTCATTAATCAATCGGGTATTTAAACCCAAAACATGATCCAGCAATAGTACCGGGTCTTTAAACCCAAAACATATGTAATTCACAGCCAATCCAGAATTCACCGGAATTCAAATTCCAAAACCAAATCCGACATCACGTCTTATCGAAATGGAACTCATGTCCGAACTTCATATTCAAATCTCAAATCATATCCTCCGTCCATTTCCAAATCCGAATTCGGAACCATTATTCCGTAAGTTAGCATCCGGAATAACCATTCCGAACCCAAATCCGGAAATCCACTTTCAAGTTTCTGAAACCCGAAATCTCGTTCATCAAAATTACTTTTATGCCCTGGGCATCAAGCCCGAAATCACCTTTTCCAAAATTCGTTTTAAATCTTTGAAATCAAATCATATTTCAAATCCCAAAGTCAAAGCATCAAAATCATGATCAAATCACAATGCACTCGAAATCCGTAATTATCTCGAAATACGTGTCAAAACCGTAAGTCATACTCACAATCATAATAAAAACATCCTCAAAATATGACGCGCATAATTCATATGAAATTATTCCTTAAACCATCATCAAAGCATAGGAGAGACCATAATCTCGAAATATGTGCAATTTCGTATTGCATATCAAAATACGTATAAATATGAAAATCATAATTACTATAAGTCATAATCACAATCATAGGAATCATAGAAACAGTTATGCATGCATTAAACTTTAGAAAGCAAAGTCCACTCACACACCGTCCATATCGCTCGTTTTTCGAGCGGCACGCGTTTCCGTAATTTTCGACATTTACCAGGAATCTCGAATCCTGTCCGAAATCATTCTCCAGGGTCACTAAGGACTCAAATAACATCATACTAATTTCCCACAATTTTTCGGGAATTAAATATTAATTAAAAACGTAACATAAAGCTTCGGACCCTCAAAACAATATCGAAACAGTGTCCGATTAACTCGAAACCATCGCCAAAATGTTCGTTACATTGTATAGAACAAAAGTCGTGTTGAAATCACCTCGAGAATCAGGCCCACACGCCCTCACGCGCCGCCGTGAGTGGCTGCGCGTGAAACTCACGCGCCAGCTACAGTGCAAGCACTGTTCATCGTTCTCACCCGACTAACTGTAAAATGGGTCCGGTTTGCCCGCGAGACGACCCGTTAGGAATCGTGTCAATTAGTCATTGATTCCTTCAATTGAATCATTGAATAGCACCTTTAGAGACCCAAATAAGGTTCTGTAAACCTAATTACATTAACACTTACCTCAAGCACTCAATTCGAACTTGAATTTGCAAAGAATAGCCGAACACTGTTCAGTCATCCAGGTCTATTGATTCCCAATGTTTTCCTTCAATTGATCAAACCAAAAGCTTCCCAGGATCATCATAAACCAGTCTTCGATCTCAATTGCATCGTCTAACCCTTCCAATTCTCTGAACTCCACCTCGAATTTTTCCTGAAACTGAAACACCAGTTCGAGGTCAAAACACGATCAATTTCCTTCGATTTTTGCGTGGTTGCAGTCGACACAAGCTCAGGAAGCTGTTTTTGATCTCTGTTTGGGCCCTCTCAACTCACAAATTAAATTTCGTATTTTCCCTCCATTTTTCAATTGTCCCGATTCCGGGTTTTCTCTCTGGTTCTCGGTTTCTCCTCTCCAAATAGTCTCTCAAAGACTTCTAACCTTTCTGTTTTCAATCCATTCATCACAGTAACCCGTGGGAATCGCTCAGTCCCTCTGTCTGTGTTTCCCGCAAATGGCCCAAAATCAAAAATAATTCACAATCGAGCTCTGTTCTTCAAAGCACGCCCAGCACTCCACTCGGCCCACACTGCCACTAATCCAACCCTCCTCAGTGGCAATTGTCACTTAATTAGTTAAAAAATTCACTCAAAAAACCACCACGGCTGATTTCAAATTCCACCACCCAAATTACCATTTTACCCTTCCTTCAAAAAATTACCAAAATACCCTTCCTCGTTCTAGAATCGCAACTTTTTCGTTCGAGGTCCGTTTTTAGTGTGCCGCCTGTCTACGGACTCAGGGCATCGAGACCTTCCTAACAATCTTCGAATTACGTGAAAATTCCATGTCATTTGAAAAGTCAACAAATTGCCCCTTCTTAACTAAATTACTAAATTACTCTTGAACTTTCGAACATCATAAATTTCTCCTCGAATGTCGGAATCGGACGTGCCACCTGTCTATGAACTTGTGACGTCTCGAACTACGTCACAGTCATCCGTCGAAGTCCGTTTGACCGCTCAAACCAAAAGTCAACCATTCGCCCAATTACAGGGGCAAAATCGTTATTTTCTTCAAATTTTCCAAAATTTCCTTTTTCGAATGTCCGGGTCGTTACAACCTACCCCGCTTAAAGAATTTCGTCCTCAAAATTCCAAGAAATAGGTTCCATGATACTTATCCCGAGGAATTACATCTAAGATTAACCTAAAACAAATGTAACCTCAACTGGTTAAAAGTCAAACTCAATTTATAGAAATGTCACGCCCCAGCCCATTTAACACAATATTGTCCGCTTTGGGCCCAGCCCTCACGGTTTTGTTTTCGGGAGCTCATCATGCAACTTCCCAGTAGGTCACATATCATGGGATTGCACCAGCCTCAACTCCGCGTCCTAGAGGGAACGGTGAACAATCCCACATTCCTGCGAGGGGGAATGGTATGGGAAGGGAATGGTGGTGTGCCTTAAAGGTGTAGGCACACACCTATCTAGCACAAGGCCTTTTGGGAGCTCAGTGGCTTTGGGGGGATTGGAACCCCAAAGTTAAGCGAGTTGAGGCTGGTGCAATCCCATGATAGGTGACGTACTGGGAATTTGCATCATGAGCTCCCGAAAACAAAACCGTGAGGGCTGGGCCCAAAGCGGACAATATTGTGTTAGATGGGCCGGGTCGTGACAGCCAAACCCAAAAAGCTCCTCACTTCGGTCACTGTTTTCGGCTGCTCTCAGTTTTCTATAGCTTCAATCTTCTGGGGATCAACACGAATTCCATCCCCAGAAATCACATGTCGCAGAAAACCAACACTAGTAAACCAGAATTGGCACTTACTCAGTTTGGCAAAGAGCTGATTCCTCCTTAGCGTATCAAGAACAATCCTCAAATGCTCCTCATGTGCCCTCTTACTGCTTGAAAACACTAGAATGTCATCAATGAACACAATAACAAATCAGTCAAGGTACTTCCGGAATACTCGGTTCATCAAATCCATGAACGCCGCAGGTGCATTAGTCAATCCAAATGGCATCACCAGAAATTCATAATGACTATATCGAGTTTGAAAAGCTGTTTTTGGAATGTCCTCCTCTCGAATCCTTAACTGGTGGTAACCAGAACGAAGATCAATCTTCAAAAAATACTTAGCTCCCCTTAATTGATCAAACAGGTCATCAATCTGAGGCAAAGGGTACTTATTTTTTATCGTGACCTTATTGAGTTGCCTGTAATCCATGCATAGTCTCAAACTTCCTTCCTTCTTTTTCACAAACAATACTGGGGCTCCTCATGGCGATACACTCGGTCGAATGAACCCCACATCCACGAGATCTTGCAACTGTACCTTCAATTCCCTTAACTCAGCTGGTGCCATCCGATAAGGTGTCAAGGAAATAGGTCGTGTACCAGGAATTAGTTCGATAGTGAACTCAATCTCCCTAGAAGGTGGTAATCCTGGTAAATCCTCAGGGAATACATCTGGAAATTCACACACTACTGGGATATCCTCGGCCTTGGCTGGTGCATCCCGTACATCAACAACATAAGCTAGATAACCCTGGTAGCCCTTCCTCAAAAATCTATCTGCCGAGAGGGCTGATATGACTCTAAGGGTTAACACCCTCTGATCTCCCTGAAATATCACTTCAGGTAATCCAGGGCTCCGAAGTACCACCCTCTTATCGAAACACTCGATAGAGGCATGATGGGTTGTCAGCCAATCCATCCCAAGGATAACATCAAAGTCACACAAGTCTAGGAGTATCAAATCAACCACTAGATGCACATCCCCTATCACAATAGGGTATCCTCATACCACCTGGTTTACTACATACAACTCTCCAGTCGGTGTACCGACTCCCATCTCACACCCGATCGCAGAAATCTCTCTATCTGCTAACAGTGCATACTCCCGAGAAACAAAAGAGTGGGTAGCTCCCGGGTCTATTAAAGTACGTGCATGATGACCGAAAATAGTAAGCATACCTGTCACCACCTCCGGGGCTGCCCGGGCCTCCTGTTGAGTTACTGCATAGACTCGAGCATGTGGTCCCGAAGTCCGACCACATCCTCGTGATCCACCAGATCCACCATGAGTTCTGCCACCTCCTATCCCATTTGTAGCATTTGAAGCCGAGTTTGTACTAGGGCCCTGCTCAGTAGTGCCCCAACCAGCACCACTACCGCCTGATCGATAGGGGCATTCCCTTATGATGTGTCCAGGCTCTCTAAAAAAATAACAAGTTATTGTACCAGTCTGGCTAGGTCTACCACTCTGGCTACCAGTAGACCCCACAGATGTCCCGCTAGCTTGTGATGTCGCCTGGGGTCTGTAACCATATCTCTGTGTACTCCAACCACCAAAGCTCGGAAGAGTGCCACGAGAAGATCCAGAGTCATAATTACCTCTCTTGGAGGACCTCTGGTTCGAAGATCCCTGATACTGACGGTCCTGGCGTCGACCAGAGCCCGAGAACTGATGTTGCACTGGCAAGGTCACCTCAACTCGTGTGGCTGCATCGGACAACTCTCGCAGGGTGGCATAAGTTCCTACAGTCACAGCTCCCCGGATGTCATTCCTCAGCCCTTGCTCAAACCTTCGGCACTTGTCCTCCTCGTTGGCTACGTATAGAGGAGCAAAACTGGACAGGTTCAGGAATTTCTGTTCATAGTCTGCCACTGACAAGTCCCCTTCATGTAGTTGTAGAAATTAAACCTCCCTAGCATTTCAAAATGAGCGAGGATAGAACTGATCCAGGAAACGATGGTGGAAGTCCTCCCAACTCAAGGTGCGGGCATCCATCCCTGTCAGCTGCAATCCACGCCACCATCGGCAAGCTTGGCTACTCAGCATAAATGTGGCTAGTGGAACCATATCTCCCGGTGGACATTGCATAATCTCGAAGATCCGCTCAAATTGAGTAATCCATTCATAGGCATCTTCTGGGTCGGTCTGGCCAGTGAATCCAATGGCCCCTAAACGTTGAGCTCTCTCTACGTCTGGACCCCCAAACTCATCACCAGGTTGTGCACGGGGCTCGCGTCTCGGAGGCATATTGTGATGTTCTGTAAGAGAAACATATCAGTATCACAACTCGTGCACACTATTGTGCAAGACTCAGACCATAACCTAATGCTCTGATACCAATTTGACAAGACCCATCCCGATTATCCCTCGATAGTCGTGATGAATCCTGCTCCCGTATGAAAATAACTAAAAAGTACCCAAAAGTAACCAAACTTATATACATACACCACACAACAAATCCCAAAAACATTGTCAGACAAGGGATAGTTAAGTTTTACAAACCAATGACGTCACAAGTTTGACTAGTCAACGACAGTACAGAGCATAGGTATTATTACAGATAAGGATCAAATTCCTACTCTGTAGAGTGTCTGAGTGCGCAACGGTCTACTTATTCTTTTGCCTCGCTTGTCTCGTTTCTAGCCCCCGTACCTGTGCACTGGCCTGGAGGGTGCATAAAATAGTAAAGGTGTGAGTGGACAAAAATAAAGTTTGATAAGTACATTTACCAAAACACATTTCTTACCCTCCAGTTTTCACAAACGTGCATGCATAACATAAAACATGAGTAATAGTATGAAATCAGTTCATGATATAAAGCATCATTTTCTAAAGTATCTGGACACAAATATCAATAAATCATAATACCACCAATCCTCAATAACCAATCACCTTATCCATATAACCTGTCACGATATCAATGCAACGCGTGCAACTAGGTGTCTCACGTCCGAGTACATCCCCCAGGATCTACGATGTCTAGGGGGATATCAACTCTAGGATCAACGACGTCTAGAGGATATCATCATAATCCCACGCTCATGCGAGTGAGCCTCCCTCGGAGCTACTCATCTCCGGGCAGTGGATCGTGACTACTCCAAGATCTACAACGTCCGGAGGAGACTATCAAATCACAGAGGATGGTATATGTGGAACAGGTCACCAAATCCAATAATCTCATTTTAAAATCATTTATGTCTCAAATCGAATCAAAAACATTTCAATAGGGCCTATGCCCAAGACATAGCTTTCACAAATCAAGTTCCAAAAATCCATCATAAAACAGTGTCCAGAATTCACTTTATAAATCAAAATCATCAATTTAATCATATTCACATGTGACTCCAAATCTGAGTCAAAATCACTATTCACTTGGGTCTCAAGCCCAAAATATCATTTTCACGCAAATCCGTGCAACCGTAAACCCGAGTTGCCACGATCATGTAAATCCATGAAAACAATCCCTGACTCATATTCCAAGTCCAAATCAAAACATCATTTTCAATCCGGGCCTAGCCCAAAATCATCAATTTCATCATTTCTCGAAAATCGTGCCAAAATATAATATAATAATCATAAAATCGAGAAAATCGAGAAATCACCGGATCGAAACATCAATCATGTCAAAGCATATAAAATCATATAATAAAGCATTTTAAATCATATATGCATGCATCACGGTTAGGAAAACAAAGTCCACTCACACACACCGTCCGGATTGCTCAGCCTCGAGCTGTTCGCTTTCTTCCGACGTCCCGGGAATATTCCAGCCTATCAAACAAAGTGATTTAAGGTTACTAGACTATCATATGATCCTCGTATAAGAATCCCCTAATCGTCGGAATTTTATAATATTATTTAAATATAAACTAAACGCGTCGGGTACTCGAAACTACTCCAAAAACATATCCGATTGACCCGAAACAAACGCGGATAGGTTCGTATCATTGAGAACATCAAGTTTCATGTTGACCACTTCGCCAGAATCCCATCCACGAGCCATCACGTACCGCCGCAAGCGGCTGCGCGTGAAAGCCACGTGCGTAGCACAGTGTTGCTACAGTGCATCGTCTTCGCCCGTTTGTCTGATAAACGGGTTGGAAAACCCGCGATAGAACCCGATTCAATCTCACTCAATTCGACCTCAAATCGATCCGTTCTTTCAACTGATCCCATCTAATCCAACTCCATTTAAGTTCTGTAAGTTCAATTATCTCAATTAGGGTCTAAAACCTCACGACTTCACGATCAACCTTCGACGGGTTTTCAATTCGGGTTTATCGATTTCGTCCCTGATTTTCAAATTAATTCATCCAGTTAGTATCGTGAGAGTGTAAGGAACGTTTTTACAAAATCAATTTGAGAATTCCTTACCTCTAACTGGTTGAACCCAAGCTCGATTTTAAGCAGCCATGGAAGCTTCTGTTCTTCCCCAATTCGACACAATTTCTCTTCGTTTTTGTTGCAGGGAGTTTCGTTTTGATCCCAGAAGCTTAATTCAATCCTCAATTTCCCTTCTCCTAGCTCACAATTTCGAATTCGAATTTCCCTTGATTTTTCTGAATTTTCGAACTGTGTACACCCGTCACCTCTCAGTCTCTCGAGTTCATTTTCTCTCAATTCGGTTTCTCAATTACACAAATACACAATGAGATTGAGACAAAAGGATTATCATTGATCAATTTGGACAAAATGATGAGGACAATCCCTAATTAAGGGATTAATGTCCAAAGCAAGTATCATTGTGTTTTCCATGAAATCCGGTTTCCGTGTTATCTGGGGAAAGAAGAAGACAAAGGACAGGTGTCATTGTCTGATCATGGTTAAAAGACCATTTTGCCCCTAGTTGGACAAATTACCATTTTGCCCCTAGTCTTCCGTGACCCGTAACGTTCGCATCCGAACTCCGTTTTCGACGTGCCGCCTGTCGTTGTACTCAGGGCATCGAGACCTACCTAACGGTCCTCGAATCGTGTAAAAATTAGTTGTCAAACAAAAAATCAACATTTTCCCCCTTTTCGTCCAAATTACGAAAATGCCCTCGAACTTCCGAACGTCATAACTTTTTCCCTGATCGTCGGAATTGGGGGTGCCACCTGTCTATGGACTCGTGACGTCCCGAACTACGTCACGGTCATCGGTCAACGTCCGTTTGATTCACCAATCAAAAAGTCAACAAATTGACTATACTATTCACAGGGGTAAAAACGTCATGTATTCATTATTTTACAAAATTACATTTTTCGAATTTCCGGGGCGTTACATACAGAACCTTAATTGGCTTTCTAACGGTGTTATTCGATGATTCAATTGAAGGAATCAATGACTAATTGACAGGATTCCAATCGGGTCGTCTCGCGGGTAAACCGGACCCGTTTCACAGTTAGCAGAGTGAGAACGATGAACAGTGCTTGCACTATAGCTGGCGCGTGAGTTTCACGCGCAGCCACTCACGGCGGCGCGTGGGCCCAATTCTCGAGGTGAGTTCAACACGACTTTTGTTCTATGCAATGTAACGAACATTTTGACATTGGTTTGGAGAATCGGACACTGTTTTGATATTGTTTTGAGGGTTCGAAGGTTTATGTTACATTTTTAATTAATATTTAATTCCCAAAAAATTGTAGGAAATTAGTATGATGTTATTTGAGTCCTTAGTGACCCTGGAGAATGATTTCGGACAGGATTCGAGATTCCTGAAAAATGTCAAAAATTACGGAAACGTGTGTAGCTCGAAAAGCGAGCGATATGGACGGTGTGTGAGTCGACTTTGCTTTCTAAAGTTTAATGCATGCATAACTGTTTCTATGATTCCTATGATTGTGATTATGACTTATAGTAATTACGATTTTTGTATTTATACGTATTTTGATATGCAATACGAAATTGCACGTATTTCGAGACTATGGTCTCTCCTATGCTTTGATGATGGTTTAAGGAATGATTTCATATGAATTGTGCGTGTTATGTTTTGAGGATGTTTTGATTATGATTTTGAGTATGACTTACAATTTTGACACGTATTTCGAGATTATTACGGATTTGCGTGTTTTACGAGATTCGAGTGCATTGTGATTAGATCATGGTTTTGATGCTTTGACTTTGGGATTTGAAATATGATTTGATTTCAAAGATTTAAAACGGATTTTAGAAAAGGTGATTTCGGGCTTGATGCCCAGGGCATAAAAGTAATTTTGATGAACGAGATTTCGGGTTTCGAAAACGTGAAAGTGGATTTCCAGATTTGGGTTCGGAATGGTTATTTGGGATGCTAGCTTACGGAATAATAATTCCGAATTCAGATTTGGAAATGGACGGAGGATATGATTTGAGATTTGAATATGAAGTTTGGACATGAGTTCCATTTCGATAAGACGTGATGTCGGATTTGGTTTTGGAATTTGAATTCCGGTGAATTCTGGATTGGTTGTGAATTACATATGTTTTGGGTTTAAAGACCCAGTACTATTGCTGGATCATGTTTTGGGTTTAAAGACCCGGTTGATTAATGACGGGGGAGGGCCCTTGATTGATATGTTTTGAGTTTAAAGACTCGGTTATTGTGATATCCTCCGAGGCCTATTGATTATGTTTTGAGTTTAAAGACTCGTTGATGTCCAGGGAAGGCCTGATACATGTGAGTTTAAAGACTCGGTGACTGAGATCCAGCAAACTGATTGACTTATGATTTACTGGTGATTTCCGATGTTTTCGGATGTGTTGGGCAGTGACCCAGTTCATATGGCTTGATGGATTTTTGGGTTATATTATGTACTTGGATTTGATTCATGATTTTGGGCTGAGGCCCTGTGTTTGTGATTGCAGGTAAAGACCCGAAAGTTAAGAAAAGGAAAATGATTTTGATTTTCATACACGGTTTTCTTATATTAGAAATGAAATGGATTGTAAAATGATTTTCGAATGCATGCATTGGTTTTACGCGAAGGGTAGAAATGTCTTCGGTAACGTGTTTTATAACTGATTTCTTTTTGTCCACTCACACCTTTGGTTTTTTTATTGAACCTCTAGGTCGTGGCGCGATGATCGAGGTCGATCGATAGGTAGAGGCATGAGTGAGTACGTGTGTGGCTATCCCTTGTTTGATAAGTGCTTAGGGTAATTTGGGAACTTCAGTCGACTTGTCAGACGGGAGCGGGACTGGGCACGGTTGTCAATGTCCCTCAGGGGGACGGTCCTGTCAACTTGGTATCAGAGCCAGGTTGCTGATTCTGTTGCATATCATGCCTCCGAAACATAAGCCTCGTGCGCGACCTGGTAGTGAGACGGGTAGACGAGGGAGTATGAGACCTTGTGATAGATCTCGGATGGGATTGACCCTGGATTGAGGGTTAGATGTAAATCGGTGTATACTGTTTGTTAGACATAGAATTGTGTGGGTCCCAGGGACGAATGAGCCCAGATGCTAGAAAGGTTGCACAATTGAGCAAGTTGTACTCGTGATGAGATTATTCTTAGTGAATTCCTTAAGGGAATGTGTATGTAAAGAGTCTAAAATGCGATGAGATGTCTTTTAGGCCTTATTGGTCGTATAAGATATGGTTGACCATCAGTAATTGCTCGGTGACTGGGTATGCCAATGATGACATGGCTGATTGGTATGAGATTGGACTCGAGAGGAGTTTGGATATTGGTTAGAAAATTGAGATGAGCCATGGTAAGGTATCAAGGCTCGAGAGAAGCCAGAAAGGCTGATTGAGGAATGTTTGGCCCTTAGGATGCCAAGGACTAGGATATGGTCAGATACTGATGAGTTAGGAAATCATGGCCTAGTCTTGTTTTGGACTTGTGGGACGCGTCAGTGTCCTTAGTGACTGAGGTTCGGGCGGAGACCCGAGGTATACAGGGATTTGGACTTAGGAGATAGTCCAGTTCAGTGGGACGCAAGTCAGGTAAAGTAAGTAATTATGCAGTAATAGTTAGGATTGTGGGTCGACTGGTCACATCATAAAGAAATGGTTATATAGATTGATTGATATAGTGAAATGGCACTGTTGGGGTGTGGTAGAGTGAGGATTGCCTCCTATAATGGCTGTTGATATGACAGGTGAGGGAAGAGTTGGAGGGGCCCGTGATGGACCATAGAGGGCGTGGTCAGTTGGGACCACATGCCCGGGGATTTTCAATTCCTTCGTAGGAAGTCTGAGTAGCCCCAGAGTGATGACCCGGATACCTATTATTGGTGGTCATGAATATGTATTTGGTAGGTCCCGGGCTATCCAATCTTCCATGCCTTGAGATTGGCTATTGGACGGATATGGTGTTGTTTGTGATTGGTTATGGTATGGAAGTCGTTGAACTGACTAGAGTTACTGATGTGATACTTTGATAATAGTTATGTGGTAACCTTGGTAATCATTTATGGTAAACTTGGTGAGACATAAGGGGGGTAGACTTTTTGATGTGAGGTTACCCAGGATGACGGGTGTTATTCGCCTAGTGGCTGACTTAGATTTGGATGAATTGGATGTAATCCTTGGATTGGATGGGTTGATGACCCATGAGAACTCTATCGAGTATTTTGATTAGGAAGTGATATCTGGAATCCAGGATTCCAGAGGTTATGTTTCAGGGAAACTCGAGGGTGTTACCCTCTAGGATGATTTCGATCCTCACAACCAATAGATGGTTGGTATGAGGTATTCAAGTTTGTTGGTCACATGTGTGGTGTATGTGTTTCATGTAAGAGATGCCTAGTAAGGGCTGAGGATGCCCAGATTTCTCAATATATTCCTGTGATTTTGTCAGGATGAGAAATTGAGTTACGATGATCTGAGCTTACATGTTGATTATGGACAACTTGATAAAGTAACGGTATGGGATAAGTATCCCGTATCACGAGTTAAGGATTTGTGGTTTCGTGGGAAGGTTGTGATTAGTGACCTTATTAAGAGAGGCCAACATGGTGGTGATTGTAGATTTTGTGTAAAAGAGAGAGAAAAAAAGATAATGTCCGGATTTGATATGGCTAAGGTTAGTTGATGGTGATACCCTTAGATAGCCAAATGGACCGGTTCTATTTGTGAGCTGATGAGTCAGATATTCTGACCATATGGGATGGCGTATAGTACCAGGATTGATGATTGGTTGGTTGGTGTACTTACATGTACCGATGGGTGTGTAATATACTGAGCAGATGTATTGAATGCCCTCAAAGAGAGAGATAGTTTAATAAGTGTTAGTTCTGATAGACCATAGTAGGTTTGGGGAACAAGATTTGGTCTGAGATTTGATGGAGACCACAGAGGATTGTAGGGGGAGTTCTCTACCATGTTTTTCCAGATATGGTGATTGACCCGGAAGGAGGTCAGAGTTATTGGAAATGAGAACTGAGGTAGAATGGTTACAAGTGGAGAAATAGTGACTTATGTTCGAAGGTGATCCCTTCTATGTGTATAATGAGATGTTACCATGAGATTTGGGACTCGGTGAGTTGTGTGTTGATACTAGCTGAACCCTCAGAAGTTTGACCTTCTTTGTAGGATTTGAGATTGACCCACGGGGTAGAGTATGCAGAGGTCATATACCTTTGGGAAGGAATGTGCGAGTACTGTATTGACCATCAGGATTAGTAATGATGGATAAAAAGAAAGCTTTAATGTGTGATAAGGTGATGGTCGGAATACATTGAGATTACGACCACATTGGCGGATCTGGTATTATTTGGGGAGAGGATTATCATGTTTGATAATTTAAGGATAAGTGAAATCCTGTTAGTTATGGAACTCCATAGGCTTAGAGTAATACATGATTTCTGATAATTCGGAATGTTGGAGTCCAACTGCAGGACCATACTTGGTGTATGGTGAAGTCGAAGTTAAGAAAGGGATGTGAATTGCGATATAGTACGAATGATTGTACTGAGTGCTTATTGGCAATAGGAAGGTATCAGGGGGAAAGGTTAAAATCATTATATATAGTGACCCTGGGAAAGAGATATGGTATAATTGACCTAGTGAGGGGAATGAGTCCTCGAGTTGTTGAGCCTTATGAGTTGATTGGCCTGGTGACATATATGCATAAGGATGTATCATGTCACGAGCGGATGGAATTTGATTGAGAAGATATGACGTGACAGGACCCGCCTTCGAAGGACATAGATAACCGTGCCCGGTCCTGCTCCCGTCTGACAAGTCAACTGAAAGTCTGAAACAACCCTTCAGCACCTGCCAGACAAGGGAATTTTGCGCATGTGCCCACACATACCTCCACCTCTGGAATAGCCTCGATCAACGCGCCACGACCTGAAGGGTTAATAAAACAGAAAAGGTGTGAGTGGACAGAAATGACCTCATATAAAAACATTTTCCAAAACACATTCTTACCCTCCAGTTTTCACAAACGTGCATGCATATCATAAAACATGAGTAATAGTATGAAATTATTCATGTATGGACAGTGGACCGATAAAATCAAAACACGTTTTCCCATGGTCCATAAAAACTCATGTTATAAAACATCAAATCCCGGCTCTCAGGCCAAAACATGTGAACACCATCACCCGGCCACAAAGACCAAAAACCCGTACTCAAAACTGGTACGTAATCACAAACATTATGTTTCTTTAAATCATTTTAACCGCTAAACCACGGTTTCCTCAAAATCATTTTCCATAATCCACGAGACTTTTTTCCATATCCTGTTGCTTGGAGTCACGTTTATCCCTGCAATGCGTGCATATCAATAGGCTCAAGGACCGCTCAAAATCCGAGCATCCGCCGCTGTGAACACATCACCAACCGGCAATCCGGATCTCGTGAACACATCACTTACCGATCCATACATATATCCAGCACATCTGATCTGAGTCGAGCCTCCCCTGGGCTGCACGACAAAGACCGTGCTACGTTACCTCTTCGGGGTAAACACTTCCATCCCGAAGTCGAGCGTTATCTCCAGGGTGCACTCCGGGGAAAAACATATTTCCACCCGAAAGCCCTAATTATCCGCAACATATCATCATCACAAAAACCAGTGAAAAATAGTTGCATTGAAAACCAAATCACATATCGACACAGGGTCTCAGCCCCAAAATAACCAAAGTCCCGATTTACTTATATATCCGAAATCATCAATATCATCATGGAATCACATGGAAATACAAATCCAATCAGAAACACAATTCCATTGGGTCTCATGCCCAAAATATCATTTTCACGCAAATCCGTGCAACCGTAAACCCGAGTTGCCACGATCACGTAAATCCATGAAAACAACTCCTGACTCATAATCCGAGTCCAAATATCATTTTTAATCCCGGGCCGTAGCCCAAAACATCATTTGCACGTTCCTCGTAAAACGTGCCCGAAAGATTGATTAAAATAATCACAAAATCACGAGAATACAAAAATCATCAAATTCATCAAATTCACATGTAACTCCAAATCCGAGTCAAAATCATTATTTACTTGGGTTCTCACGCCCACAATATCATTTTTAACCAATTTCATGATTTCTCGAAAGTCGTGCCAAAATATAATAATATAATAATCATAAAACCGAGAAATCACCGAATTGAAATATCAATCATGCCAAAGCATATCAAATCATATAATAAAGCATTTTAAATCATATATGCATGCATCACGGTTAGAAAACAAAGTCCACTCACACACACCGTCCAAAAAGGTACGTTTCCGAGCTGCACGTTTTTCCGCAAATTCTGGAAATCACAACTCCTGTCCAAAATCATTATATAGGGTTACTAACATCTCAAAATACATCATATAATTTTCCCCAATTTTTTCCGGAATTTAAATACGTATTTTAAACATAAAACAAAACTTCGGATACGCGGAACATTATCGAAACAATATCTGATTTCCTCGAAATCAACGTCAAAATGTTCGTTACACTGAGAGGATCAAAAGTCATGTTGACCTCACCTTGAGACTAGGCTGGACGCGCCCTCACGCGCCGCCGTGAGTGGCTGCGCGTGAAACCCACGCGCCAACTACAGTGCTGTCTCCCTCACCCGTTTGTCTGGTAAACGGGTCGTTTAACCCGCGATCAGACCCGGCTGGTTTTCTGTCAATTCCAAACTATTTTCATCAATTGAACATTCAGTCAGCTTCGAATTAAGTTCAATTAAAGATCTGTGGACTCAATTACAATCGAACTTACCTCAAACCTCACGATCACAGTTGATCATTCGAAGGACACCCTGAACACTGTTCATCATCAGAAATCCCTCAATTTCACACGATTTCCCTAAATTGATTCATGAAGAAGCTTCAATGAACTCAGGTAAACCTTTTCCCCAACTCAATTGAATCAATTCATGGCTCAAACTCCACGACTCAAACTCGATTCTTCGAAGAACAGCCGTACACTGTGCAATGATGACACTTCATCAATCTCCAACGTTTTCCTTCAATTGATCCTTCCAGAAGCATCGTGGGATCCTCAGAAACATAATCCCCAGTTCAATTTCATCAATCGAAGCCTCAAATTCCTCGACTCAAGGTCGAAAATTCGAAGATTTCATCCCTTCTGTTCTTGCTTAAATCGACACCAATTCCCTTCGTTCTTGTTTCAGATCGACTCGTATTGATCCCAGAAAGCTAAATGAGGCCTCAATTCCACTCTTCACGGCTCAATTCTTCCAATTCGATTTTCCCCCCAAATTTTCTAAAATCCGAAATTCAATTCCTCAGCTCTCAAACAATCCCTCGTTTTATCCCAGTTGAATCAGTCTCACATAGCTCTCAAACTCCCCTCAAAACTGGTTGTGAAAGGGAGCTCAATTCTCCCAATTTCTGCTGCTCAATGTTCACGGGTAAGAAACAAAGAAGAGAAAATGAAGGAGAAAATGGAAGAAATGATGAAGGAGAAATGATGATGTTGTAATGATGGTGTTTGGAGGGAAACAAGGAGATGGAAACAAGGGATGGGTGACACTTGTCACTCATCCAGGTGTGCACAGTCACCGGGTACTGTTCATATTAAAATATTATTTTAATCTCGGTTCGTTCGGTTAATCGAGCCCGATTCCGTGACCATAACTTCGTCGTCGAATCTCCGATTTCGGCATGCCGCCTGTCGTTGGATTCGTATCGACGAGACCTACGTAACGGTCCTTGGGCCTCGTCCATCGAGCCTCCTGGTCAAAAAGTCAACATTTGGCCCCTAATATGCCAAATTACCAAAATACCCCTCAACTTTCGAACGCCATAACTTTCACCTCGAATGTAGGAATCGAACGTGCCACCTGTCTATGAACTCGTGACGTCCCGAACTACGTCACAGTCATCGGTCAAAGTCCGTTTGACCGCCCAAACTAAAAGTCAACATTTTGCCCACGCTAGGGGCAAAACGGTCATTTTGCACGTTTCGTCCGATTTCACTCAACTAATCCCCGATTAGTCATTCTAAATCATAATTAATTAATATTCAATCCCAATATTCGGGACGGGTCATTACATGACGGATGTTTGTGTTTCCTGGATTGTGTGGACTCGAACGTGAGCTAGACTACGTATTCTTAGTGAGTATATAGTATGACTGCCCAGGGGGCAGGGGTTTACAGAAGGATTGAGACTGGTTGTATGATTTCTTGTCACGACCCGGCCCATCTAACACAATATTGTCCGCTTTGGGCCTAGCCCTCACGGTTTTGTTTTCGGGAGCTCACGTGCAACTTCCCAATAGGTCACCCTTCATGAGATTGCACCAGCCGCAACTCGCTTAACTTTGGGGTTCCAATCCCCCCCAAAGCCACTGAGCTCCCAAAAGGCCTTGTGTTAGATAGATATGTGCCCACACATTTAAGGTACTTCACCTTTCCCTCCCCGAACGATGTGGGATCGTTCACCGATCTTATCTTTCCAAGCTCACGGGTCTTACTCACCGTTCTTGCTTCTCAAGCTCACGGGTCTTGCTCACCGTTCTTGCTTCCAAGACCGGGTCTTACAATCCACCCCCCTTGGGGCCCAGCGTCCTCGTTGGCACACTTCCGGTCAGGGTCCAGCTCTGATACCATTCTGTCACGACCCAGCCCATCTAACACAATATTGTCCGCTTTGGGCCCAGCCCTCACGGTTTTGTTTTCGGGGGCTCACGTGCAACTTCCCAGTAGGTCACCCATCATAGGATTGCACCATCCTCAACTCGCTTAATTTTGGGGTTCCAATCCCCCCCCCCCCCCCAAACCCCACTGAGCTCCCAAAAGGCCTTGTGCTAGATAGGTGTGTGCCTACACCTTTAAGGCACACCACCATTCCTGAATGGTATCAGAGCCAGACCCCGACTAGGAAGTGTGCCAGCGAGGACACTGGGCCCTAAGGGGGGTGGATTGTAAGACCTGTGTCCTGGAGGGAACGGTGAACAATCCCACATTCCTGCGAGGGGGAATGGTCTGGGAAGGGAATGGTGGTGTGCCTTAAAGGTGTAGGCACACACCTATCTAGCACAAGGCCTTTTGGGAGCTCAGTGGCTTTGGGGGGGGATTGGAACCCCAAAGTTAAGCGAGTTGAGGCTGGTGCAATCCCATGATGGGTGACCTACTGGGAAATTGCATCATGAGCTCCCGAAAACAAAACCGTGAGGGTTGGGCCCAAAGCGGACAATATTGTGTTAGATGGGCTCGGGACCTGACAGAGGAGGGTCGGGTCCTGACATTGGCCGGTTACTACAGACGTTTTGTGGAAGGATTCTCTGCGATTGCTGCTCCAATGACCCGCCTAACCAGGAAAGGAATCAAGTTCGTTTGGAGTGAAAACTGCGAGCAAAGTTTCCAGGAACTGAAGAAAAGGTTGACCTCCGCTCCTATCTTAACCCTTCCGGATGATAGTGGGGAGTTTGAGGTGTACAATGATGCATCCTTACAAGGATTGGGGTGTGTGTTAATGCAACATGGAAAGGTGATTGCATATGCCTCTCGACAACTGAAACCGCATGAATGTAACTATCCTACCCATGATTTGGAGTTAGCTGCGGTGGTACACGCCCTGAAGATCTGGAGACATTACTTGTATGGAGAGACATGCAGACTTTTCACTGATCATAAAAGTTTGAAGTACATTTTCACACAAAAGAAATTGAATTTGAGACAGAGACGATGGTTGGAGCTAATTAAGGATTACGATTGCATAATTGAGTTCCATCATGGAAAAGCTAATGTATTAGCTGATGCATTGAGTCAGAAATCAGCTCATACTGTGGCACATCTACGAATGGTGCGCTTGCCCTTATTGGTTGAACTCCGTAGGACTGGAGTTGCTTTGGGATTAGATAACCAAGGTGGCTTGCTAGCTAGTTTCCGGGTGCGACCGATTCTGATTAATCGAGTCATTGAAGCCCAACTTGAAGACCCTATCTTGTGTGTCCTCCGAATTGAAGCTGATGCGGGGGAACGACAAGATGTTACAATTAGAAGGGATGGTGCCCTAGTAAAGGACGGACGGTTGTGTGTGCCCGAAGATGTAACTTTAAAGAAAGAGATTCTGGAAGAGGCCCATAGTTCGGCGTACGCTATGCATCCAGGTGGGAAGAAAATGTACCGTACGCTACGAGAGCATTATTGGTGGCCGGGTATGAAACGGGAGATTGCAGAGTATGTTAGTAAGTGCTTGGTATGTCAACAAGTAAAGGCTGAAAGGCAAAGACCCTATGGAGCACTGCAACCATTACCGATCCCGAAATGGAAATGGGATCATATAACAATGGACTTTGTGTTTAAACTTCCCAGAACGCCTAAAGGACACGATGGAGTCTGGGTAATTGTGGATAGGCTTACTAAATCAGCACATATCCTACCTGTGAGGGAAGACTTTCAGTTGACGCAGTATGCCAGACTCTTCATTGATGAGATTATTCGACTACGTGGCACTCCTGTCTCTATTGTATCTGATCGAGATCCACGATTTACGTCCCGATTCTGGCAAAGCTAACAGGAAGCTTTTGGGACGAGATTGCATTTTAGTACGGCATTCCACCCTCAGACCGACGGGCAATCGGAGCAGACTATCCAGACCTTGGAGGACATGATGAGAGCATGTGTTTTGCAACTCCAAGGTCCTTGGGAGTCGCATCTACCATTGATGGAATTCGCCTACAACAATAGTTACCAAGCGAGTATTGGGATGGCTCCTTATGAAGCCTTATATGGAAAGCAGTGCAGAACCCCTTTGTGTTGGACTGAGGTGGGCGAAAGGAAATTGTCTAAATCCGAATTGATAGACTTAACGACGGAGAAGGTTAAAATCATCCGAGACAGACTCAAGACAACCCAAGATAGACAAAAGAGTTATGCGGACCGCCGAGTCGGAGATCTTGAATTTGCAGTTGGAGATTGGGTATTCTTGAAGTTATCCCCTTGGAAAGGCATAGTGCGATTCGGCAAACGCGGGAAATTGAGCCCCCGTTTCATTGGACCTTATGAGATTGTTGAGAGAATTGGCCGGGTTGCCTACAGATTGGCATTACCTTCCGAGCTTTCCAGGGTCCATGAAGTTTTCCATGTGTCGATGCTGCGGAAATATGTGTATGATGAGTCCCATGTGTTGGAGGAACAGCCCGTTGAACTCAGAGAAGACCTAAGCTTTGAGGAACAACCTGTACAGATCCTATACCGAAAGGATAAAGTGCTTCGACGAAAGACGATTCCCTTAGTGAAGGTTCTTTGGAGAAATCAGAACGTGGAAGAGGCCAGGTGGGAACCTAAGATACAGATGCGAGAGCAATACCAGTATTTCTTAAGGGGGGAAGGTTGTAATGCCCCGGAAATTCAGAAAATGTAATTTTGTAAAATAATGAATAAATGACGTTTTTACCCCTATGAATAGTATAGTCAAGTTGTTGACTTTTAGATTGGTGAATCAAACGGACGTTGACCGAGACCGTGACGTAGTTCGGGACGTCACGAGTCCATAGACAGGTGGCACGCCCAATTCCGACGATCAGGGAAAAAGTTATGACGTTCGGAAGTTCGAGGGCATTTTCGTAATTTGGACGAAAAGGGGGAAAATGTTGACTTTTTATTTGACAACTAATTTTCACACGATTTGAGGACCGTTAGGTAGGTCTCGATGCCCTGAGTACAACGACAGGCGGCACGTCGAAAACAGAGTTCGGATGCGAACGTTACGGGTCACAGAAGGCTAGGGGCAAAATGGTAATTTGTCCAACCATGGGCAAAATGGTCTTTTAACCATGATCAGACAATGACACCTGTCCTTTGTCTTCTTCTTGCCCCAGATAACACGGAAACCGGATTTCATGGAAAACACAATGATACTTGCTTTGGACATTAATCCCTTAATTAGGGATTGTCCTCATCATTTTGTCCAAATTGATCATAGATAATCCTTTTGTCTCAGTCTCATTGTGTATTTGTGTAATTGAGAAACTGAATTGAGAGAAAAGGAACTCGAGAGACTGAGAGGTGACGGGTGTACACAGTTCGAAAATTCAGAAAAATCAAGGGAAATTCGAATTCGAAATTGTGAGCTAGGAGAAGGGAAATTGAGGATTGAATTAAGCTTCTGGGATCAAAACGAAACTCCCTGCAACAAAAACGAAGAGAAATTGTGTCGAATTGGGGAAGAACAGAAGCTTCCATGGTTGCTTAAAATCGAGCTTGGGTTCAACCATAGAGGTAAGGAATTCTCAAATTGATCTTGTAAAAACGTTCCTTACACTCTCACGATACTAACTGGATGAATTAATTTGAAAACCAGGGTCGAAATCGATAAACCCGAATTGAAAACCCGTCGAAGGTTGATCGTGAAGTCGTGAGGTTTTAGACCCTAATTGAGGTAATTGAACTTACAGAACATAAATGGAGTTGGATTAGATGGGATCAGTTGAAAGAACGGATCGATTTGAGGTCAAGTTGAGTGAGATTGAATCGGGTTCTATCGTGGGTTTTCCAACCCGATTATCAGACAAACGGGCGAAGACGATACACTGTAGCAACACTGTGCTACGCGCGTAGCTTTCACGCCCAGCCGCTTGCGGCGGCGCGTGAGGGCGCGTGGATGGGATTCCGGCGAAGTGGTCAACATGAAACTTGATGTTCTCAATGATACGAACCTATCCGCGTTGGTTTCGGATCAATCGGATATGTTTTCGGAGTAGTTTCGAGTACCCGGCGCGTTTAGTTTATATTTAAATAATATTATAAAATTCCGACGATTAGGGGATTCTTATATGAGGATCATATGATAGTCTAGTAACCTTAAATCACTTTGTTTGACAGGCTAGAATATTCCCGGGACGTCGGAAGAAAGCGAACAGCTCGAGGCTGAGCAATGCGGACGGTGTGTGTGAGTGGACTTTGTTTTCCTAACCGTGATGCATGCATATATGATTTAAAATGCTTTATTATATGATTTTATATGCTTTGGCATGATTGATGTTTCGATCCGGTGATTTCTCGATTTTCTCGATTTTATGATTATTATATTATATTTTGGCACGATTTTCGAGAAATGATGAAATTGATGTTTTTGGGCTAGGCTCGGATTGAAAATGATGTTTTGATTTGGACTCGGAATATGAGTCAGGGATTGTTTTCATGGATTTACATGATCGTGGCAACTCGGATTTACGGTTGCACGGATTTGCGTGAAAATGATATTTTGGGCTTGAGACCCAAGTGAATAGTGATTTTGACTCAGATTTGGAGTCACATGTGAATATGATTAAATTGATGATTTTGATTTATAAAGTGAATTCTGGACACTGTTTTATGATGGATTTGTGGAACTTGATTTGTGAAAACTATGTCTTGGGCATAGGCCCTATTGAAATGTTTTTGATTCGATTTGAGACATAAATGATTTTAAAATGAGATTACTGGATTTGGTGACCTGTTCCACATATACCATCCTCTGTGATTTGATAGTCTCCTCCGGACGTTGTAGATCCTGGAGTAGTCACGATCCACTGCCCGGAGATGAATAGCTCTGAGGGAGGCTCACTCGCAGGAGCGTGGGATTATGATGATATCATCTAGACGTCGTTGATCCTAGAGTTGATATCCCCCTAGACGTCGTAGATCCTGGGGGATGTACTCGGACGTGAGACACCGAATTGCACGCGTTGCATTGATATCGTGACAGGTTATATGGATAAGGTGATTGGTTATTGAGGATTGGTGGTATTATGATTTATTGATATTTGTGTCCAGATACTTTAGAAAATGAGGCTTTATATCATGAACTGATTTCATACTATTACTCATGTTTTATGTTATGCATGCACGTTTGTGAAAACTGGAGGGTAAGAAATGTGTTTTGGTAAATGTACTTATCAAACTTTATTTTTGTCCACTCGCACCTTTACTATTTTATGCACCCTCCAGGCCAGTGCACAGGTACTAGGGCTAGAAACGAGACAAGCGAGGCAAAAGAATAAGTAGACCGTTGCGCACTCAGACACTCTACAGAGTAGGAATTTGATCATTATCTGTAATAGTACCTATGCTCTGTACTGTCGTTGACTAGTCAAACTTGTGACGTCATTGGTCTGTAAAACTTAACTATCCCTTGTCTGACAATGTTTTTGGGATTTGTTGTGTGGTGTATGTATATAAGTTTGGTTACTTTTGGGTACTTTTTAGTTATTGTCAGACGGGAGCAGGATTCATCACGACTATCGAGGGATAATCGGGATAGGTCTTGTCACTGTAAACCTAATTACATTAACACTTACCTCAAGCTATCAATTCGAACTTGAATTTGCGAAGAACAGCCGAACACTGTTCAGTCATCCAGGTCCATTGATTCCCAACGTTTTCCTTCAATTAATCAAACCAAAAGCTTCGCAGGATCATCATAAACCAGTCTTCGATCTCAATTACATCGTCTAACCCCTCCAATTCTCTGAACTCCACCTCGAATTTTTCCAGAAACTGAAACTCTAGTTCGAGGTCAAAACACGATCAATTTCCTTCGATTTTTGCGTGGTTGCAGTCGACACAAGCTCAGGAAGCTGTTTTTTATCTCTGTTTGGGCTAGGGTGGGCACGGTTCGGTACGGTACAAAATTAATCAATACCAGAACCATACCATTTAATTTTAATCGGTACGGTACGGTTCGGTATTCAATATTTTGAAAGTGAAACCAGATCGTAACGTACCAATTATGTTCGGTATGGTTTCGGTTTTGAGCCAAAATTTTGTTTGTGATTATAAAGTAAGGGTTAGGTTTAGGTATGATTAAGTGTGAGTTTAGATTCTCAATAATTTTGTTTTTGGTTCCCTAATCAAAAATCAAAATCAAAAGCAAACCATATATAAATAAATATTACATAGTTCATGTCCAATCTAAAAAATCAATTAGCTGGCTTTGCTAATTAAAAGTTTTCAGTAGCTGACATTTAAGTAGAAGTTTCTGAGTTCTCCATGTAATTTTGTTTTTAATTAGCATAGACATCCAAAAGATTAATGACAAACCATGTCTAATAATACAATGGGCATAAGGCAACATTGCATAGAGAAAAGAAAACAATAAATTAACAATTTTAACACTAATTTAGCATAAGACAGACTCCAGAAGTTTATATTCATTAGTGAATCTTAGTCCTCTAGCATAGTAAAAGACTAAATAAAAAGGAAAATTACATTTATGAAGGACTTAAGTTTTCAAATATATATTGAAGAAGTTGCACTAAGTTGAAGATATCAACTCTTAGAAGTTAAATTAAGATATGTATGGTTATATCAACTCCTAGAAGTTAAATTAAGATATGTATAGTCATATCAACTCTTGAAAAAGACCTAATAAACCAATAAGCAATAAATTTAATTATTTTTTTAAAAAAAAAATCTAATTCAGTACGGTATCGGTACGGGACGGTTTTTTAAAATATCGATACCGAAACCGTACCGAATTATATCGGTACGGTTTCGGTACCGTATCAATCATACAACGGTTTTACTATTCGGTTTTTTTTCGGTATGGTTTGATTTTAAACTGTACGATTTCGGTATTTTGGTTCCATGTGCCCAGCCCTAGTTTGGGCCCTCTCAACTCACAAATTAAATTTCGTATTTTCCCTCCATTTTTCAGTTTTCACGATTCTGGGTTTTTTCTCTGGTTCTCGATTTCTCCTCTCCAAATGGTCTCTCAAAGACTTCTAACCTTTCTGTTTTCAATCCATTCATCACAGTGACCCGTGGGAATCTCTCAGTCCCTCTGTCTGTGTTTCCCGCAAATGGCCCGAAATCAAAAACAATTCACACCCGTGCTCTGTTCTTCACAGCACACACAGCACGCCCAGCACTCCACTCAACCTACACTGCCACTAATCCAACCCTCCTCAGTGACAATTGTCACTTAATTAGTTAAACAATTCACTTAACAAATTAAACAATTCAATCAACAAAACACCACGGCTGATTTCAAATTCCACCATCCAAATTACCATTTTACCCTTCCTTCAAAAAACTACCAAAACGTCCTTCCTCGTTCTAGAATCGTAATTTTTTTCGTCCGATGTCCGTTTTCAGCATGCCCCTGTCTACGGACTCAGGGCATCGAGACCTTCCTAATGGTCTTCGAATTACGTGAAAAGTCCATGTCGTTTTAAAAGTCAACAAATTGCCCCTTCTTAACCAAATTACCGAATTACCCTTGAACTTCCGAACATCATAACTTTCTCCTCGAATGTCGGAATCGGACGTGTCACCTGTCTATGAACTCGTGACATTCCGAACTACGTCACAGTCATCGGTCAAAGTCCGTTTGACCGTTCAAACCAAAAGTCAACCGTTCGCCCAATTCCAGGGGCAAAATCATCATTTTCTTCTAATTTTCCAAAATTTTCTTTTTCGAATGTCCAGGTCGTTACATCAAAAAACCTTCCATCATCACGAGAGGAGTACAACCACCTCGTCCACGGAACCTAAGAGTTGTCCCATCCCTCAAGGAACTCTGGAGTTGTCAGGTCTGATCCCGTCAATAGAATCCTTATTCCAAAATTAAAGCCGGTTCATTCATTATGTGGACCGACCATCCATTCATGATTCGAATAACTGTTGAATCTGTGATTCATATTGAAGCGCCACCCATTCATAATTCAAGTTCAAATTTGATCCATTCTGATCCAATCCATTCTGATCCAATCCATTCATGATTCGAATAACTGTTGAATCTGTGATTCATATTGAAGCGCCACCCATTCATAATTCAAGTTCAAATTTGATCCATTATGATCCAATCCATTCATAATTCAAATCTTCATTGAATCATTTTCAAACCGATCCATTCTTAATTTCATAAGCCCGCTCTCCATGTCTGCCGTCCATCGGCCCACTAGGTTATGGGTACAGCCTATTTCCCTTGTGCTAGTTGATTCAGGTGCCTCTGCTAATTTCTTGAACCCTGCCCTGGCTGTTCAATTGGGACTTTTCATTGTCCCTTCCAACCTTTTACAATTCATCACTGCCTCTGGTGCGGCCGTTTAGATCCAAGGTACGGTTCTAGAGGTCTCCGTGGATATTCAAAGCCACCGTTTCACTTCATCTTCTTGTGATGTTCTCCTCGATGCTGACTTAGAGACAAAGCATAAATTAATGATATTCTTTGTCAATGGCACAGTTACCAATACAGGGGCTCACTCATCTCCCTGATTCCCTTCCACGACAATTACATTCAGTGGGTCCTCCAGATACTCTACAACTTTTTTCTTTGCTGCCATGCTAAGTTCACATGCCCTTAGTGGCCATCTTATTCCTCCATGTGCCCAACCTCGTCTCTTTTATCTGAACCTATTGGCCTACCTCCTATTTCCCCAACCGATCATTACATTTCATTGTTACCCAACTCTCATCAAGTGAACACGCACCTATGCCGCCACCCATATTCTCACAAGTTAGAAATTGAAAAAAATAAATCGCTGAGTTTGTCGGCTGCAGGAATTATTCGCCCCAGTACAAGCCCATTCTCATCTCTTATTTTTCTGCTGCTGCAGAAAAAAGGAGGCATTCGGCGCCTTTGTGTGGACTCGGCTTTAAACGCAGTCACTATTAAAGATCGTTTTCCCACACCCATTGTTGATGAGCTTCTTGATGAATTATATGGTGCTACCGTTTTCTCTAAACCAGAGCCGGTCCAATAAATGAGGAGTAGGGTGAATATTATAAAAGTGCCTATATAATATATATTTACATATACAAAATTAATAATTTTTTCAAATTTTTTTTCATCCTCCTAATAATATACAAAAAAAAAAATCAAGAATTTAAACTCGTCAATCATACATAAAAAATATGCTTATTTTTGTAATATTATATTTTTAAAAAACGATATTTTATCAAAAAATTTAAAATTAGAGTCTCAATGACTTTATAAAATAAATTAGATAACTACATATTAATCAAAACAACTCTTATAATATTTCAAGAATATGAGCCCAATTTTTTAATAAAGTATTTCTTCAAATTCAATTTAATTATTTTTTTTATTTTTTCCATAAAAAAAGACAAATTTAAAATTTTTGGCCCCTTCTTATTCGTGGACCCAAGGTGATCACCCTTGTCATTCTAGGTCATAGACTCATGGCTGATCCTACCCTAAACTTGATGTGTGGTCAGATTACCATCAAATACGCATACGTATGCGTATGGAGGACATTCATAAGACCGCATTTCATACACATGAAGGTCATTACGAGTTTTTAGTGGTGCCTTTTTTATTTGTCTAATGCCCTTTCCACAAGCTCTAATGACATCTAATTTTAGCCTTTCCTCCAGAAGTTTCGATTTTCAGCCCTAACTTGGACTCTCATGATGTCGATTTGCAACAAGTTTTTGATTTATTACAGGCTAATTCTCTCAAGGCTAAGCTTTCCAAATGCTTCTTTGCCATTATATAATAGGTAGTGGAGTGGAAGCGAAACCTTGCAAAATACAGGCTGTGACAGATTATGCTCAATTTAAAACTATCAAGGCCCTGCTTGGGTTCCTAGGTTTGGCTGGGTAATACCAAAAATTTGTGCCTCACTTCAGCTCCATTGCTTAGCCGCTCTACTGCCTTGCTAAAAAAGGACGCGTTCTCTTGGAATCCAGAGGCTGTACAAGCTTTTCTTCATTTGAAGAAGTCACTCTCTTCCACTCATGTGCTCGCTTTACCAAAATTTTCGGCACCATTTGTCGTTGAGGCCGATGCCTCCCAATCTGGAATTAGGGCCGTTTTACAGCAGCATGGCCATCTAATTGGCAACTTGAGCAAGCCTCTCTCTGGTCCAAAATAAGCATCTGACATCTCTGTGTCTATGATAAGGAATTATTGGTAATTGTTTATGCAGTTCAATACTGGAGGCCTTATTTGTTGGATCACAAGTTCAGCATTAAGGCAGATCATTAGACCATCAAACACCTCTATGATCGACGCATCAATACGCTAACCCAACAAAAGTTTCACTAAGTTGCTACGTTATGATTTCTCGGTGGAATATCGTGCCGGACAACAGAGGTCCAAGCAGTTGATGCTGCATTAAAAGACATAGATTCTTTTGCTGCGGTTGCTCAAGTCTAATATGGTTGTGGCACAGAATCGTATGCAACAACAGGCTGATCGTCACAGGACTCAACATGAATTCAACATTATAGATCGAGTCTTTCTTAAGTTGCAGCCTTACTGCCAATCTTCAGCGATATCTCGTTCAAATTCCAAGTTATCTCCACGTACTTTGGCCCTTATCAAGTCCTAGATCGTATTGGCAAGGCTGTCTATAGCCTCCATTTACCTCCTGCCAAAATCCGTTATACTTTCCATGTTTCTTAATCGAAATGGCGGATTGGTGATCAGTTGCCCCGTTCTTTGGATTTACCCTACTACTGCGATTAGCACGGTGAACTGGATTCCTGAAGCTATTTTGAATCGTGAAGTTTTCAAAAAACATAACTGGCCAATTACCATGTGGTGCTACCTCGGAAGTTGCTCATAATTTTCAGCAACGTTTTCCCAATCCGTTCGTAATTCGGATCCTCCAATCCGAACTGAGTCCGATACTTTTACAGGCCTACAACTGAAAATTCACAGTCGAGGTGACATTCCTTTTGCTACGAGTATAACCTACAACTGAAAATTCACAGTCGAGGTGACATTCCATTCCTTTTGCTACGAGTATAACCTACAACTGAAAATTCACAGTCGAGGTGACATTCCATTCCTTTTGCTACGAGTATAACCTACAACTGAAAATTCACAGTCGAGGTGACATTCCTTTTGCTACGAGTATAACAAATACAAGCAGAAATAATCACTTTTCAAAGAAAAAATACTTGGATGTAAGCAGTCTGGCAGATGTAAGCAGTTAGGCACTTGAAGTTGAAAATACACATACATACATATATGTTCCAGATTCGAAAAAAGAAAAAAACATACAGAGGTCAGAACATTTGAGGACGGCAACTCTTCCGACAAAAGCTAAGAACACAGATCTGCATTCCCACCCGGAGTGCCGCATTACACAACCGCGAACTTCCTCCTAAAAAAGCAAGTATAGACTTTGCACTCCTCCAGTGCAGATAAACTAACTATTTTGATGGACCTTCGGTCAATTACTAGACGGCAAGACTGCAATCATCAAAACATGAAGGTTCACCAATCACCAGCCCATCAATGTTCTTCTAACTCTCTCTACAATTTTACTTCTAGCTTTTGCACTTGCCAAAGGAAATTCACGACTGTCATCCAAAAGAAATCTGTAGACTTCCCACTGGCAAACAGAAGTTGAATGCCGTACAATTTCAGCCTACAAATCAATAATGATATGGTGAGAGAAGACAGAGATAGGCATGGCATGAAAACACAGGAAACTCAAATTATATTCTTACCGCAAAAATAGATACTCTCAATTGTTTTAGTGCAAGTGTAACATCATAGAACACAAGGGGCCTCCCCTTTCCACATAACTCAACAGGATTAGCAACTAGGAGTTCAATATCTGGCCCCCTGTTGGCAATGATCACTCGGAGAGGATGAAGCATATGCTCCTTTAGACGAGAACAGAGTGCAACCTGACTTTCTGGATCCACGATCTTTTTTCCATTAGTCTGCTGAATAAACAGGTCAAGATTTCGGAAGCCTTTAACAGTTGACGAAAATCTTCCATATGAGATCTAAACAAGAAACAATGGAAACTTGCGTCAATCAGTAAAACTCATAACTTCAAAACGCGAAAGGTAAATTCAATATGCCGGGAGTTCTGAGCACTAAAAATGAAAATTGAAGATTCACTTTGTCGAAAATCTCCAGGTACAAGAACCGAAAGATGGTACTAAAATTTCTCTTGGTTTACTAAGGCATCCAGAATTGTAAGACAACCGAGTTTCAAGACATCATGAACAGGTACCTGAATATCGCAATCCTTGGAAGTCCTCAGAATGTCATAAAAGAGGCCTTTTTGTTCAACACATTGTATTTGCAGAACCGTGTGAACCGGGCTCAACGAATTATCTACTGTAATATTAGCCTTTTTCACTCCTCCCATACTTGGGCTTATAGCCTTCGGATAGGCTTCCTCATCCTTCAGCTGATAGCTAAATAACTCTTCAGCAATGACTGGCGGAAGAGAAGAATTACCCTGCAGACTTTCATACTCGGGCCCTGGTAATTTGAGCTCACAGGTGATACAATACTCTCCCAATGCTGCCATCAGATGCTTACAAATATCATCTCTCCTCTGTTTTGTGTCTAACAGCTCCCTGAAATTATATGGTACCAAATAATATGGGTTAATAACCTGTCAATGTAAAACCAACATTTCTGATCAATTACTATATCATGACACTAAGGTATTCCCTCACATTGGCTAGGAAAACTTTCCAGAATCCAAAACACTAACAACATTGACAACCCAAAAACATATGCAGGTCTACCAGCAAAAGAGATGAAAAAGATGAACAATACAACCCCATCAGAAAATTTGTGAACGTATTGCCAACCTAATTCATTTTACTTAAAACAATAAGATTAACCCCATGGGGGCAACAACAACAGAAAGTTCTCTTCAGAGTTATTAGCAAGACAAACCATGCAATAGCAAACACCAGAAGTTTACAACCAAACAACCTTGCAACATGAACAAATATGTTATGCAAGTAAAGGTGGACAGTTCCTGATTGATAAGGTTACTAAAAGTAATAACTACAAGACTAAGCATAGAAAAAAATAAAACTCACAAGCAATCTGTGATGAAGAAGAGGTCTAACACTCTGCCATCTGGAGTTGGCATCACTTTCACTCTTTGAATCAGAATTTCAAGCTCAGTGAGGACTTTGGTAACATCTAAAAGTAAAAGAAAAATAATAAACAAATCAATACCCAACAAAATAAACAAATAAAAAAAAAACAAAATATTCAGATTTTGACCATGTAGCGAGCCTCTCTGGTCATGGCACCAAAATTTCAACAGATAGACTGGAGAAGGTGCGGGCACGTTGGAGATTTGATTGACATAAAAAGAGAAGAAACACGAAGAAGGGCACGCAGAGGAAAGCCGATCCTTCAAGCTCTCCCAATCAACCTTGAGCGAGCTATGATGGGGAACAACCCACAACACTATATAGCACCACCTTCCATCCGTCGAAAAATCTACACCATAATTGAAATTACACCAAATATCAAACCCAAAATCACAAAATCCAGGACCGGGAATAAAAAATCGAAACCCTAATTACCTCCTTTCGTAATGCATAGGCCGAACTGGAGGATAATTCTACAGAGGTCGCAGCCGAGGCCAGCTTTGTCAGGACAATTGATCGTGACAACACAGGGATCGCCGGAGCTCTTGCCCTCCTGAATCACAACGAAGTCGTCGCAGGGAATTCCCATCGCCGAATCCGGGTAATTACGAAACTACCCCAGGAAATGGTTGGCGCTCGGGAGATTGCATAGAGAGGAAATAAAGATTGTGGCGTCCCAGCCGACTTTGGTGGGTTCGCAGAGTTAAAGATTGAACTCTCGACAACAATGCGGGTGGGGACCTGTCGGGTTCAGTTTGGGGCCCCAAAAAACGATTGCGACACGTCAGAAATTTAGAGCCGTATAGGAGCTGCGGACCCCTCTACTACAAGACAACAATTTTATACCGCGAAAATAAATCATAAATAAACCCATTGGCCATAGATTGAAATCGACATTGCAACAACTCCTTGCACAGTGCCACAGTGAAGACAAAATACACAATACGTCAATTTCATTGCGTAATTCAAATTTAGTGCCAAATTACATTGAGAAATTACAAATTAACCCCCGAATCCGTACAGGGTCCTGCCTTGCCTCTTCAGAGCGTACACGACGTCCATTGCAGTGACGGTCTTCCTCCGGGCGTGCTCGGTGTAAGTAACGGCGTCGCGAATGACGTGTTCCAAGAATATCTTGAGGACTCCTCTGGTCTCTTCATAGATAAGACCGCTGATTCGCTTCACGCCTCCTCTTCTGGCAAGTCTTCGGATTGCCGGCTTGGTGATGCCCTGGATGTTGTCCCTCAGGACCTTGCGGTGTCGTTTGGCTCCGCCCTTGCCCAGGCCCTTGCCTCCCTTTCCTCGGCCAGACATCTTGGCAGCTAACTGTTTCGTTTAGGAGATGAATTGATTAAGGGAATCTTGAGTAGCGTTGTGTTGTGTATTTGGTTGGATGGGTAGCTTATTTATAGTGGGGCGGGTGAACATGTTGATCCGAGGCTTCGGGTTTCGGTGGTTTTGAGACGTTGATAAATTGGGATCGACGGTCCACGTTGCTTGGCGATGTGACACGCGGATTGTAGTTTTGTTTGTTGGCGGGACTTTAAAGTTTAAACTCAATGTTATCAATTTGGAAATTTAAACTGGAATTTGACATTCGAATAAAAGAAAAAATTTCCGGCTATTGATTTTTTTGGTAAAATGGGGATGAGCATAAACAAAACAAGAGAATACCTCAACACAACATTCGGAAGCTCATATACAGTCTACAAACCTAAATTTCTATTATGATCCAATTGAGCAAGATGCTCAGTAGCACAGTTAACACTAGCTACGGTTTGTTATTGGGCCGATACACTGAATCGATTTGGTATTTCATAATTTAAAAACTGAAATCGGATTATACCATATCGATTGTCATTTTGATTCGACTTTAGGCCAATTTTTTAAAAATTTATGCAAGTTTTCAATTTGGTTAGTAGAACATACCATTATAGGTATTGCCGTAACTAAATTAATACTATAAATTAAGTTCAAGTAGCCCCAAAACTTCTTTCCGGAGAACAAAAATGAGACAAAGCGATGATAGAATTACATGCCATAATATTGGTTAGTGATATTCATAGATGAGGCCCTTACAATATCAATATTTATTCAAAATTCAACTAACTATATTTTTCAAAACTTTCAATCATTGACCACCATAATAATTACTCAAACAATGAAATTGACCATTTAAAATTTTTAATTCCTATATTATCCCTTTATTATTTTTTCCTTCCTATACCATAATAATTACTCAAACAATGAAATTAACCATTTATAATTTTTTACCTTTTTCACTTGTTCATTTTAGGCCAAAAGCCACTTCTAATCCCCGTAGTTTACTCAATTTCTCATTTTAATCCTTGCGGTTTCAATTTAACCGATTTTAACCTTATAATTTTCTACTTATAACAATTCAAAAACACATCCAAATTTCTTTCAAGTTATTTAACGAAATAAGGACATACTCATCATATAAAGCTAGGGGTATGTTTGTCATCTAGCTTAGAGTTATATATGCATTAGTTTTATTAAAATTTGGAACAGTTTTACAAATAATTTGCTGCCATTTATAATGTACATTAATTACAAGTAAGTTTTCGAGCATCAAGTAGCTGGAAATTAATAAATAAGAATATATAATTTTGTTCTAACACAAAAATAAAGATATATGGTTGTAATATGACAAAATATCATTTCATAAGTAGAATATAAGAATATTTTGTTAAATAACTGGATGATAATTTAGATGTGTCATTAAATTGCTATAAGTATGAAAATGCGAGGTTAAGATTAGTTGAATTGAAATTACATGGACTAAAGTAGGAAATTGAGTAAACTAGAGCGACCAAAAGTGACTTTTATCCTTCATTTTAAGGGTAGTATAAGTACAATCAACTTAAGACAAGACATTATGAGTATAATTTTTCAAAAATACTTTAAACTTCAAATTTGAAAAATCTTTATTATCCTATATTAAAAAATTAGATTAATCGCTTATGATTTATAATTCAGTTTCGGGTATTTTCAGCATGTGTTTGGGTATTTTCTGGGTAATTTGGATAAAACGGATTTGGATTTGAGTATTGCATCGGGCCGAGGGCCCAGTTGGTTTGCATGATCGGGCTAGAGGCCCAGTTGGTTATGATATCGGGCATGAGTCCCATTTGTGGTTTATAAATGTGATTTCGGGTCGGGGACCCTAAATGGATTTGGATTGCGATGGTTTTATGGAAATTCCGAGTAGAGCACTTTGAGATGTTTTGAAATGGCTTTATAAAACTGTTTTCCATATACCATCTTGATACGAGGATATGTGGATGGTCTCCTCCAGATGTTTGGGATACTGGAGAAGTCACGGTGCATTGTCTGCGATGGGTCATTATACGGAGTGACCAGACCGTATAGTGACTCAGGAGCAGGATTAAATCATCTTCTCGGCTAACGGCCCCTGTCTTCTATCGCACCTGAAGTCACACCATCGCCGTCGTCGACCATCCATCGTGGCTTCCCCTCATGTTTAGCCTTTCTTCCTTTGCGGGTTCACCTTCATCACCTTCAAGTCCAAGATCTTTTTTATGGGCCATCTAGCTGCTAGAGAGAGACTTAGGTTTAAGTTTAAGTTTAGGTCTAAGTTTTTCATGACTTGAATAAAATTGGAGGAGGGAAAGAACTTTTTATGACCTATAATGAAATTGGAGATGGAGGGAATGCTAAAATTGGAGGAGGGAAGAAATTTAGGTTGACTTTCTACTTAATACATTAATCCATTGAGTTTCTAACAACTAATGCAAGTTTAAAAAAAATAAAGAGTTTATATAGACTTCGGTTTTTATAACTATGTGATGCTAAATAAACATAAAGACATCGGTCTAGATTTGCACTGAAATTGTTTTACACGTTAAACTTCAGTAAATATCAAACTGATGTCTATAATAGTAATAGCATCAGATTACTAGTTATTTGATGTCTTTATAATGATGTCTATTGTAACGCCCCGGAAATTCGAGTATTTTAATATTGTAAATTAATGCATGTTTTGACGTTTTTACCCCTGTGAATTGTATTGCCAAATTGTTGACTTTTGATGGGTGGGTCAAACGGACCTTGACCGATGACCGTGACGTAGTTCGGGACGGCACGAGTCCATAGACAGGTGGCACGTCCAATTCGGACGATCAGGGAAAACGTTATCACTATCGGAAGTTCAAGGGCATTACCGTAATTTGGACGATAAGGGCGAAAATGTTGACTTTTTGTTTGACAACTAATTTTCACACGACTCAAGGATCGTTAGGTAGGTCTCGATGCCCTGAGTCCGTTGACAGGTGGCACGCCAAAATCGGACTTCGTACGGAAAAGTTATGGTCTGAAACGTGAAATCGGGAAGTTTACGTCTCGGTAATCGTGTCGATTATTTTATTCTGAATTAAAGGTTGGAGGACACTTGGATGAGTGACAAGTGTCACTAATCCATTGGCTAGATTGGATCAAGCTCCACTAAGGTAATTTAATAGGATTAAAACTACCTTTTAATCTCAGTCACCCATCTTAAACCCCCAGATTGCATCAGAACCCTTGATCTTATTCCCAAGAGTGAATCTGGACCGCCCATTTCATTTTATCAGATTCCCTCCATACTATATATGTTTTCCTACCCGACACACACATACTACCCATTCGACCAACACACCTGCGTATCACCCATTCTCTGTGTCCGTGTGTGAGAGACTCGCTGGTGAGGCTGAGAGACGACGGTGATCACGGTGGCTGACGGCGGCGAGGTAGGTGGTTCTTAACCCGAAACGGTTTTGAAAACTCAGAAATGGAAGCTTGTTGTTCAGCGTTTAATTTCAATTCCTATTGATTCTATTCACTTCTATGGACTGATAGGAACCTTTAGGACTTGATTTCGTGATCTGAGGTGACCTGAACGGAGGTTAAACGGCGACGGGAAATCCAGCTTCTGTTCATCGAGGTAAGCCTCTGATCCAGGGCTTGTTTGATGATTTTAATTAGATTGAACTATTACTGGGATTGAGACGAGCATTTAGGAAGAAATTAGAGATAAAATGGTCAAGAAATGAAGGATTGGTGACTGGGTCAGATCGCGGGTCTGCACGACCCAGTTTCAAAGAAACGGGTCGACCCGTCGCGATGTTGATGGTGATGATGTGGCACACTGTCAGACCTGTCAGGTGACGTGGACCACTCATCAGTCGACACGTGTCACATGTCAGTGCACAGTCAGCACTGACATGTCAGTGACATGGCCCAATAGGGTGCTGCCACGTGTCACTGACATGTCAGTGACGTGGACCAGTGCCGTGCTGACATGTGGCACTGATAGAGCAGTGACGTGGGCCAATCATATGTTGACACGTGGCACCTGTTAAAGTCTGACATGTCAGACCTGACAGCTGACGTCAACAGGAACTGTTACTGCATTGACCGGCGCGTGGGGGCGCGTGTGAACAGTGTTTTTGGTGGGACCACCACCATTCTTTAGGTTTTGACGATCCAGATCCAATGGCGGTGGTTTCGGGTCGATCAGAGATCGTTAAGTTGGTCAAATTGAGGTTTATTGCCTCGAGAAGCGCGTTTGGGCGGCTTTTTCGGGCCGGTTTCAGTCTAGGGTTTCATGGTTGAATGTTAGGGGCTTATATTGACCTTTACGTATACTTTGGACATGACAGGGATTGTACAATAGTACCAGGGCGAGGGTATACGCTCGGTTTTCAGCATGATTGTACTGTGAGTGAGCCCGATTTCATTAAACTCTTACATGCATAAATGTTTTCTGATTTACTTATATATTCACATGCTGGAATCAAGAAACGGTTTTGATGATATTGAAATTATGGTTATGGCACGTTTCACGGCATTTGGGTTTGAGACCCGTCTGATGAAACTGAAAGATTGGTTTTGGATTTTATATATATATATATATATATATGTTTTGCATGTGGATATCGATAAAATGTATTTGGTACTGCACTATATAGATCCACTCTTGTGATACTGTCTCCTCCGGATGTGGTACCCCGGAGCAGTCACGACGCATTGCTTGCGAGGGATCATTCTACGGAGGAACCGGACCGTAAAATGACTCATAAGCAGGATTGCTATAATTTGACGTCTGGGACGTCGAGCGTCTAGGACGCTAGGCATCTGGGATGCCGTACCCGGACGGGGTTCGGGGATTGGACTCAGGATTGAGACTCCGAGTGGCACGCGTAGCCTTGAGACTGTGACCTTATTGGACGTCAGGGACGTCAGACATCTGGGATGTCAGGATCGGAGTGTATAGTGCAGTTTCTATAATTATCTTTATGGTTTTATTACATGCCTTATGGTACATATTATATGGTTTATGGTTTTAAATTCTGATGCATGCATGTTTGGAAAACGGAGGGGTAAATTATATGTTTTACTTATTGAACTGTTTTATAAACTTGAGTTTCGGCCCACTCACCCTTAAATGTTTTGGTAACCCCTCCAGGCTGTGCTACTGAGGTAGAGGAGGATCCTGAGGCTGAGGCATAGATCTACTTCTGCGTATCTGAACCCCTGTCGGGTGGTTTGACCCGCAGGATTATTTTAGAGTCGTGCTCGCAATTTGTAATTTTGGTTTTCATTCCTTGTCTGACATCTGTTAAATTTGGATTTGATGTATAACTTTAATTTGGTTATTTATGCATTTGAACTTTTGAGGTTAAAATTGAAATGTTATTTTGAGTGTCAGACGGGAGCAGGGCACATCTCCTTGTGGTCCCCGTGGAATCGGGGCGGATCCTGTCATCTATTCCCATATATGGCGTAGTGTATTAATTCCAATGTTTTCTTGACATGTTGAACTTTGAGTTGGGAATTTCCTTTAATAAAATAAAGATTTCATATCGGCAAATATTTGTTCCTATGCTTATATTAGAATTTCACTTATATTAGAATTTCACTTATATTTAAAGAGGAATTTTTAAGAAATTTCAAATTTGAGTGATGTAGTGTTACTAATTTACGTATTATTATAAAAATGAATGATAAGATTAATACTTTCAGTCGAAAATTATGATATTAAATTTATACATATTTTAATTTGAGAGCAACGTAAATAATGTATTCCCGTGTTCTAAATTAACTTGAAGAATAGTGGGTAATTTGTAGGGATTATGGGTTCCCAACTTTCCATGCATGCAAGCAATGAGTCCTCCATATTGGGGATAAAGATTCCTAAAATGTTGCCAAATTACTTCACCAATGGTACCCAAGAGCATGTTGTTCATCAGTTGTTGGTGAGCGGTGAAGTAGATAACGGGGCTGAAAATTTGTTCAGGGTGCTGTAGATTCTATGGTTGAGGACGTTAGCTCGGTGGTGGCGGAGACTGGAGATTATACATGTATATATTTGTGTAGTTGGGTTAGGTTTTTTTTTTTCCCCAAGATAATTTTGGGATCTTTTAACTGAAATAAATGACAGTTAAGATTACTTCTCAAAGTTGACTTAATGGTGTTGTTTGGTCAATTTGAGTCGTTCCAATATAGGTATGGTTTTCGGTTTTTGCTCGTAGTAAGAGTGACAATTTTTTACACAATTCGAAACGCGCATGAAATTTATCCGGATTAATCCATACAATTAAAATTTTGGGTCAATTTTTATTTAACTTGTTATGATACGTTTAATAAGTAGGTGAGTTTCGGGTCAGCCTATTAACCCGTATAATGGCATGTTAACCCATTTAATAAACGAGGTAGTTTTCAGGTTAACCTATTAATCCACATAATGACATATATTTACTCTCGTTTAATAAACGTGTCTACTCATTTACTTATCGATATGCATATTAAATCTTATAGTTTAAATATGTTAAACGTGTTAAACAAGTTAAACAAGTTATAGATTAATTGGATTTCGAGTATGACTTGTTTATTAAATCGATTACACAAGTTACCTAGGTCATTAAAATGTCGAATTCGGGTTGGACATTAATAACATGATTATTAAATAGGTCGAGTTTGAATTGGGTATATTTGAGTAAAATAAAGGTTATGACACAACACAAATACAACGCGATACAATCTATTGTCAGCTCTACTGGTAGTTGTGCATATGTCATAGGTGTAATGTGCTGGTGGAACAGAAAGACTAATCGTTGATAAGGCCGTTTAACTTGCATCCCATGGGCATAAAGTTCATCTCTTCACTGCACACCGGCCATGACAAAAATAGATTCTTTAAGAAGACCGTTTCTGGTATGTGTGCTGTGTTCTACTTCTATCTTTTTGTGATACACAAACTCATGATATCAATTTGTTTGTTTTCTTTTCAGACCTGCCGTGGGAGGTTTAAATATGGTTGTACATAGTTAGAACGAACATATATCAATTTTTATATTTTTTTTCCTTGCCTTTTTATTTTCCTTAGTTCCCCATTGATCAATTCACAGTTATTGCATGTTGAATTGTTAGTGCCATTTGGTTCCCCGGTATCTTTTCTGTTCCTCTACTCCGACATATATATATATGGTCACTTTTGCCTTGGTATCAACATTATATACCCCGTATCAAGTTGATGCTATTTACTTGGTCGAACATATGAGATACAAATATTGATAGATTAGTCTTTTACTAATAAAATGTATAGACATGATGTTGAATAATGAGTTTGAATGAATATCATGAATATCATGAATAATGAGTTTGGATGTGGTCTGCATTGAAGCTGCCACCCTTTGAGATCAACTGCCGAAGAAAGGAAAGGTGGAGCCAGAGCAATTTCTTCAGGTTGAACTCCTTGATGTTGTTTTTGGCGGACCGTGCTCCACCCCGGTGAACTCATGCGGTTCAGACGGAGTTGGCAAGTGACGATTGCCCTAACTCTTAAAGAGGGCCGACATGCTAGGAATACTCTCTCAAATAATATGTGTTCATTCCGGACCGGGCATGAAAAAGTAGAAAAGAAAGCACAAAACGTACAACCTAGAAAGGAAAAAAAGAAAAAGAAAAAAAGGTCTTACCTGTGTGTTAGATTTGCGGGTTTAGGTAAGAAAAGAAAAATCATAATTCTTTTTCCCTATTTCTTTCAATTATTTGTGTACTTATTTTGTTCATCTCTGAATTTGTTTTTACCTATAAGAGTAAGAAAGCAGTCACTACTTACGTTTATGAAACGGGATTGCGGCATAGCGCCTGTGTGAGATGTCACTACTAGTCTGTTCTACATTGACTTCTAGGATTTGTGCATTCGACAAAGAAGCCGTAGCACCTTTTGTTGGCTATTTATTCTTAAATGATACAAATTTCTTTTTGTGATGGCAAGGTCTATCCCAAATAGTCAAATACGTTACGGGCAAAAGAGACCAAAATGTACCCCACTCTTTGCGGCCACAACATAGGCCAATCCGCCAATGCCAAATTACAGTGACGGGATTCTCCATGTGGATCATAGAAAGGTGGGGATTAAATAGTTTAATGCCTTGCGATTTATACCAAAATAAATGTCTATACTCGTATTTTTAAATTTACATTATATTATTTTGCTATTTTTTCAGTTTATCCTCTTACCCAAAATTCCTTCAAAATTTCTTTTTTTCTCAAATCTTCTACTTTTCTATTGGAGGAGTTTTACCGTAATATATCTAATTGGTTTTGATCACAGTAGTTAGATCGAGACTTTTTGTCATTTGTTTGCTTTTATGCGTAATTAGATCGCTAGAGATCAAATCTTCATAAGATCAGCTATGCTTTTCAGTTCTTCAAGACCAGATTTGATGAGTTTGACGACGTTGACTGTTTATTTTCGTGAAGATAGTTTGTTTAGAGTTATAGCGAGATGCTATTAGGGTTTTGGTTCTTTTGGGTTTTATGGGCTTAATTTGTAATTTTGCATAATTTTAATGATGTTACAATTTCTTATGATATATAATGATATATCTTTTGATTAAAACAAAAAAACCATGGTTGGGAGGGTTCAAATTGTTTTTTCCTAAGGAATTATTTTCCAACCGATTTTGATAATATAAACGTTATTTGTTTCAAATAGTACATGATAATAAATGCAAGATTTGAGAGTACATTTATAGACATTTGTTTCAAATATATATATAAAATCTAACTTGCGATAGATTATAAATTTTGAATAGTTAGTGTGTGAAATATTGTTACTAATGACGCAAAAATTGAGATAGACGGCGCTCGAGAACTGCCACTAGCTCTCTGCACTGCCCCATCCCATCTAAGACACCACCACCAAGTTTTCTCACAGCTTCAACAAGCTGCCCTCTTAATCTCTGCGACACCAAACACCCACCTGCTGCCGTGGCGCACTCCTTATATAGTGGCAGGTAAGCAATCGCCACCCTCAGATCCGGAGGTAGAAGATCAAAGCACATAGCAGACTCACCCCGCTTCAAAATCCTCATAATGTTGATGTAATGTTCTTCTCCTTGTCTAATCCCCTCAACGAAAGCTTCCTCCGACCAATGCTCCCGAACAAACTCCCTCAGCACAGGAGCTACACCCTCATTGTCATAAGATCTAGCAATTTTGTCCGCGGCAGCATAAGTAGCTGCCGGGTCACCTAAGAAATCGGAGCTGAGAAGAAATTCAACACCTTCCAGACAACGATGACCGACTCCGAGTATAGTGGGTAGCATTGATGAGCGGTAATGATGAGGAACTTGCGGAAGGAGATAAGCTATAACTTCAATTTGGCTGTTACAAGTCGCAACTTGTAGCGCGGCGCAAAGATACAGGTGTTGGCAACCCCTTTTCACAAAACACTCGACAACTGGCTTGCAACCTCTGGATGCAGCTTCAGTCAAAGGGACCAAGAAATCCACAGCATTACCCTGTTCCATGATGATCTCCATTGTACTGATCCTGGAGTTAAAAGAAGCGCACTTGAGTGCCCGATCGACATCAACGTCCAAGTTTTTTATTTGGGCAATGGTGAGTAAGATGCCCATAAGTCCTGTACTACCTAAATATGAGGCATGCAGCACACACTGCTGGAGTTGGATTTTGGCACTGTCCGGGCTCCACTCGATTAACATATCCAACAAACCTAGAATTGCAGTGGTTGCCCATGAGCCCGGATTATAAGTGGGGAAGAAATGCTGGGGAAGGCAAGCGGCACGAAATACCCATCCCATGTATCGGGCAGTAAGGCCAGCAAGATGTAGGAACATTTTAAATGACGATAACTGGAGTTCGAATATGCTGACATTGGAGGAGCTGGGAGGAGTAGTGAAAGTGGAAGCTATAGATTCAATATAATTTTCAATTCTATAAATCGTAAATTGAGCGTCCATGGATGCAACCCATGCCCCAGATGCCCTATGCGCCTCAAATAAGTCATGCAATGTTCGGATCATTCCGGTGGCTTTATCTGCGGGAGTAGTCGGAGACGTTTTACCTCGAAAACAGATAACACATGACGCAAAGAGTGAAGAAATGACAGCGGCTCTCGACAAACCACATGCACCATTGGCAATGATCTTCTCGACCAATGCCATTGTTGCATAAAGCTCTTGGGGTGTGTTTTTCAGCCATATTGATTTCATACAGTAGATCAAACCCTTATTCAGCATCTTCGGATCAGTTGACGCAATCAAACGCTCTGGATAATTCCACTCAGGCATTGGTCTAGTGATATTATTGTCTGCTCTAATGTAAGAAGCAACTTTAAAGGTATTAGATAAAGAACGAGGTTGGTACATACTCAATATGTATAATTCACCTAAAATCCTTGTAAAGAAAAACAGGCCTCTTATTCATCAAGCAGCCATTCCAATTTCACAAAAGATTATCGTAGTTGGCTCAATTATTAGAGCTCAAAATATTAAAATTGCCAACCTGCGCGCACCTTGATTTCGTTGATTGTTGTTCATGGGGGATGAAATTTATAATAGCGTGGTTTTTAGTTGTCTTCTTTTTAATGAGGATCATGGTAGGAGTAGCAAACCCAATCAGTCTCCAAATAGAATTAGAAACGTATCGGAATAATAATGAGTCCTTAGGACATCAAAACTAGAGCATATCGGACCTTTTTCTTGCGGACCAAGCAAGTTAACTTGGCTTGAACCAAATCTCACAAAAGGCGATATAGTTGGAATTGCAATTTTGTGGTACAATGGGTCAGAAATTAAAAAAAATAAAAATCATATATTTATAAGTTTTTGGAACAATATTTGCATTCTACCGATGTGGTACCTCCTAATATCACTCATTTTCATATATTAAATCATTCTTATGCATTTATCAACATCAAAATTACTCAACTTCTAAATAATCATTTCAAAATCATCTCCGCATAAAACATCAATTTTGGAGGTCATTTAGTTATACATATGTATAAAACAAATAAATAATATTGGTAATATGAAAATCCTCATGGTGAACCATCCATTTAATTTACACTTTTTGAATGGCTAAATGATTTCCAATTTGTCTAATTTTTATATGAGTGTTCTTGAAATGATGATTTAGGAGTTGAACGATTCCGATTACAATATATGTTTATGAATTATTTGATAAATCTAAAAGTTGGTACGCTGAGGTTTTTTTTTTAAAAAAAGTTCAACATGCAATGAATTTAGGCATATTCAATGATAAATAGTAGATTATTTAATACAAATATATGCATTAAAATCTAAAGGTTCAAATCTACGTACATACATTTACATCTTCAAATTTACATCCTTGTATTATGCTTTAAAAGACTTATGTACGTTTTTCAAAACTTTGATAGAGAAAATTTAGGGTCATTTGATAATTGTTCCATTTTTAGTTTTAAATTTTCTTCTTTTGTGGTTACACTTATTGTTTTTTATTTTTTTTTTTTAAATTCTTGCTCTTTACTTTTTTCCCTATGTGTGTACTTAATATGACCAAGCAACGGACTTAATGGAAATATCCGGAAGATCACTTGGATCAGGACCAAGCTCATCATCAAAGTCCCATGTCCAAAACCCATCATTAGACCCACCACTTTAACTTGAATATTGTCTATATAGGAAGTTCCATCCTTTGTTCTAGACCATCCACTCTCTCTAGAGACATATTCCCTTTCTAAAACATATAAGCTCTATCTTCTCTCTACATTCTCACTCTTTCTTTAAGCTTGATGTTAGTTGTATCATGTACAAATACTTACAATATTAATGAGAAAAAATCTGTATCGCGAACATCCAAATTGGGTGAATCACGTGCATGTTTATGTCTTGAGTGCATGCATGTCTTTTTTGTCTAACTTGGTCCATTGAATGCATCAACACTCTCGATGTCATTACTCTTCCTCATCCCTTATTTATATATCAATGCTTCCTACATGTCTCAAGTACAAGAAGTGAAAAATAAATAGTTTTCAAATGAACCTTCAATAATTCCCTATTTCTACGTTTTCTTCATAATTTGTCTTCCCTCATTGGGTACACTGTTTAACTTCATATTTTGGGACATTTGTAAGATGGCCCTAAATGAGATCGAGCTGATTATGTCAATTTTCGTAACTAGTTACTTTTTTATCTCTATATATATTTGACAAATAAAATTTGATTACTCTGTGACATATACTAAAATACGTCTGTATTTGTTCTTTCAGATCTTACATATAGTACCATATAATCTTCAAAATATTACAACTTTAGCCTTTCATTGGCTATTTTATTAAATATACTACCAATTGGTGATGTGGCGATATTAAATAATTAATTAATTTAAAAAGTAATTACAAGAAGAAAAAAAAAATCTCTCTCACACACCACCCAACAAGAGTTGATTGAGTTAATAAGGACATTTCTTGCCTAAATCAAGACATGTATCCAATTCTTACTGCCAACAATCTATTTGCTGTCTTCAATTGTGTTTATTTTATGCTTTGTGAGTTTCCTGTGTAGTCAGTCCCCTTCGTGGGATTCGTTGATGGAGAGTTTTGGTACTCTACTATGGGGAAGAGACTGATGTGGGAAAGCTGGGAAAGCATTAGTGAAAATTACCCTTCCGTTAATCAATCCCGTAACAAGCCGAAATTCGGGCTCCTTTAAATTTTGCTCCTGTTGAGTATTTGGTTACTGATGAAAACTTGATTCTAGAGACAAAATGTCAAAATATTATTATTTAGATAGAGAAGCTCCCCTTTGACTAAAGTCTGTTCTCACCAAAGAGTAATCGATTCTATTTATTTTATGATTAACAAAAAAAGCATTATCATATTATAATGCGTATTGGGGCTCTTCTTGTTTATCTTGTGGGCCAAGCAAGGTAGTAGGCATGAGCCTGAGCCCAGAGTTAATTCCTATATCGGGCGGTTTCTGTAAAAGTGAGAGGTCCGACCCAAATTCCTTCTTCTGCCAAGGACATTTCAGTCCTTTCCTTTGCTTCGCACCAAAACAAATGCTCCCCAAGTCTCCAGCCCAAGTAGCGTTCCATTTCACCACTTCCTGTTTGGTTAGCGAGAAAAAGAAGACAAGAAAATAAACCAGAGATGAGAAAATTTGATCCATGGCCCGTATTCTTCAAGCGTGAGTGGAACCGAAATTGGCCTTTCCTGGTCGGCTTCGCCATCACCGGTGCTCTCATCACTAAATTCTCTCTCGGACTCACTGGTACTCTATCCCTCACTCTCTCTATCTCTGCGCTCTTTCTCACCCTGAATATACACGCATCTATATATGCACATATATGTATGGTATATGCATTAATTACATACGCACATATCTTAGCAAGCTTTATAATGTTTTTATTGTTTCCGGGCTCCACAAATTTTGCAGAAGAGGACGCAAAGAACTCTCCTTTCGTGCAGAGGCATAAGAAGAAGTACGCCTCCCAAACCCCCAATTTCTTTATATAAATTTCAACCGTATTTAAGTTTTAATGCTTAAATAACTTTTACGTTAACAGATTTATAATCTGATTAGATGCTACTTTCTAGTAATTTTTCTGCTGATTTTCGTAGTTGATTGTAATATGGCTTTTATTGCTCATTAGGGATTTTGATGTGGGTTCTTTCTTTGACAATGGAGAAAAGTCATTATTTAGTAATTGAGATTGAGTTGGTAAGAAATGGCGTTTTTGGTCTACATATGGAAATTCAATCTAAGTTTCATGGTTGTTTCAAGGACTTGACTGTCTATGTTCAGTTTAGCACAGCAGATAAGTTAATTCAGGCTTACTGTCATAATGATTGAATTCAACTCCTAGTATGCTAATAAGGTCAGTCTTTTTAGGTTTTGTGGATGTACAGAGTCACAAGATTAGTGGCATTAAGAATGTCATTTAGTCAGGTTGCATAATCAGTAGTAGGTGATTTCTACAAGCTATTTGATTTCTGTTAAGTTCTTTTTTCATTTCATGGTTGTTAACATCTGGCCATGTTTTCAAAAGAATAAAAATCATAGATTCCATGATAAAAAGAGCAAGAAATCAAGGTTAATGTGTGAGATTGAGTTTGAATAAGGTTTGCTACCCATCTTCTCCCAAATGTGTTTCATTCACCTGTGTTAGGTATTAGCAATGAAGGTCTAACAAAGTTTGGTGTTGTTTACTTTGAACTATAGATATAGAAAGTGTTTCTTCTGCTTGACAACATAGTGAGTGTTGATCATGTTCACTTATCTATGGCTTTCTGTGATTCGCAATGTCTCACAATAATTCACATATTTAGTCAGAAATTTACATTCACAGCCTTCAAACAGGATATTTGCGTTAATCAACTGCAGTGAAGTTAGCTTGTGCCAAGGTGAATGCTATATAGTGATGTCCTCAGTAATATGTAATTTTACCATCGTTTGATTGAACTACGGATACAAATTTGAAATGAATGAATAAATTGGCTATGGTTCATTGCTATACATCAGGAATTAGCATAGGAAAGAACCTATATGCGCGAGCAAGATAATTTGTAAGAATTAGTCGATATGCTTCTGATCATTAGTATTCATACCAGATTACAACACGGAAGTAAGATTGCATATATGCCAGTTTTTACATTTCATCGATAATGATTGGTAACGTTCTTTATATTTGCTTGCTAAGGATTGCAATGTATTGATACTGTGCCTTTTTTTCTTTTGTGATTTAGGTGAATGAGAAAACATGGCATCTGATGTAGATCAACATCAATCGACAGTCGACGAGATGGGGAAGAGCTTTTAATAAATGTTTTATCTTGTTTTTTTTCAATCTAGAGTTGTTCAAGATGATGTAGACTGGTTATTGTTAAAAGACACTTTGGTACTTTTGCTCGACAATAAAACCTTTAGTGATTTTGTTTTAATTTTTTAAATGTATGCTGTTTTTTGACTCTGAATTTCAATCTCTACCCATTGAATATTGTCGACGCTGCATCTAACCAAGCAATAAGCCCGCACAGAAGACTCGGGAGAATACATCAAGCCCATCTTCAAGGCCCATATTGGATGCCCATCAACAAGGCACATGCCTAAATACTACAACTATGACTTAACTCTAGATAACTCCTATAAATAAAGAGTCTCCTTCCTCATTCAAAAGGACTCACCCTCTCATTTCTCTCTACATACACTACTATCTCTCAAAGACTCATAGCAAATATCATATTATTAATGAGAGTGAGGTAACACCATGAACGTAGTTCGATTTGGGTGAATCACGTTACGTATTTGTGTGCCAACTGACTTTTTCGAAGAATGGATTCTTACTGCTACCGGTTTATAAGGATCAATGACAACAGCACTGAAGTTTAGTTGTATTTTCCTTTTATGAGATATCATTTAAAGGGTGTGCACAATGGGTCTCTCATTCTTGTAGTTATAAATTTAACAGTAAGCGTCAAATGAAACATTTTTTTGGCGCAGAGGGAAATATAGTAAGAAATTTGTTAACGAGTCATTTGAAGTTGCAAGCTAAAAAGCATGCAAAACAAGAAGGGCATTTGTATCCAGAAACAAGTAAGATAGCTTATACCAGTAACGAGGAGCAGTAGCCGTCTTAGCTCAGCCGGTAGAGCGCATGGCTTTTAACCCTGTGGTCGTGGGTTCGATTCCCACAGACGGCGTCGTTTTTACCTGCCAATTCTATACATTTACTCTTTTTCTTTTTCCCCTGAAAAATGCCCTATCAATTTCCAATTTCCAACGGGGCACGCCATGGCTGATTATCGTTGAGCTTTTGCGTATCATATATTCATATTACTTCTCCAAACTTCATCCTCGAATACTCCTTTAATCTTATCCACCGGCTATCTCCAAATCCTGGAACTCCCTCTGAAGCTTTTCGCGCAATAATGGCGGCAGCAGCAGCTGCGAGAATAAACTTCTTGAACCCCATAAATCCCCTCAATTTCAAAGCCACCACCCATCTCAGAACCCACCTCCGATTTCAACCATCAAGAAGAAGACTCAGAGCTTCGCCGTTTTGCACACGTGCCTCCGCTGCTTCCCTCCAAGATGAAATTGCCACCCCCGCCGGTGACCCTTTTGTTCTCACCACTCCGCTTTATTACGTGAATGCCCCTCCCCATATGGGCAGTGCTTACACCACCATCGCCGCCGATGCCATTGCTCGGTTTCAAAGGCTGTTGGGTAAGAAAGTCATCTTCGTTACTGGCACTGATGAGCACGGTGAGAAGATTGCCACTGCCGCTGCTGCTAATGGCTCCAGTCCAGCCCAACACTGTGACCTCGTTTCACATTCTTACATTTCACTCTGGAAAAACGTAATTTCTTTTACCCGCCGTTGGAAAGTTTACTATTTTGTTGACTTGGTGTTTAAATTTCTCATATTTTTCACTTTTAATTTTGGGTTATTTTGTGATTGTAGTTAGATATATCTTATGACAAGTTCATTCGGACTACTGCTCCCAAGCATGAAGCAATCGTGAAGGAGTTTTACTCGAGGGTTCTTGCCAATGGGGACATTTACAGGGCTGACTATGAGGGACTTTATTGTGTCAACTGTGAAGAGTATAAGGTTCCCTCTTATTCCATTTGAACTTGCATTTCTGGGTGTACCAAACGTATTTCTATTCAATTTCTGCCCCTTCTAGTTTTAGACAACGTTTAACTCATTAACTAAACTTTATTGGGTTAGATGGGTTTATTGAATTACAGCTGATACATTTGTGCTAGTTTTTCTTGGGGAATATTGCCGTCGGTAATTTGCAGAAATTGGCATGATTGCTCATTTTGTGAAAATCCATTGCTCTTATTTTAAGCCTAAGTCATCATTCTTCTTTGATGTATATGTTGTTTGCATATGTACTGAGTTGCTTCCTCAGGAGTAGCTTCTTTCTTAATAACTGTCCTCACATCCTTAATTCTGTATGTAGGATGAGAAAGAACTGCTTGATAACAAGTGTTGCCCTACCCACCTAAAGCCATGTGTTGCAAGGAAGGAGGATAATTACTTCTTCGCATTGTCCAAGTACCAAAAATCATTGGAAGAAACATTGGCGAAAAATCCAAATCTTGTACAGCCTTCATTCCGTCTTAATGAGGTGAGAAACACAAAGTTCATTGGTTTATTAAATGTCTAGTACTTCCGTTTTCTTCTGGTTAGTTTGCTGATCATCCGTTTTTTTATTAAATTTAGATTAATTGGGAGCATGAAATTTAAACTTGGAGTGCTAAAAAAGTTATCTTTCTATAATTCTTTAAAACGTGTTTTTCCTTTTCTGAAGGTTCAAAGTTGGATTAAAAGTGGCCTAAGAGACTTTTCCATTTCTCGAGCGTTAGTGGATTGGGGCATCCCTGTTCCTAATGACAGCACGCAAACAATATATGTTTGGTTTGATGCTCTACTGGGGTAACCTCTGACCCCTTGCCTTATATAAGCATAGTTATGTTCTCTCTTCCTTCTGATTTCTTTATTGGTTTTGATGAATACTTATTATAAATTTTTTATTGGATATATGTTTCAAAATAATTTAAACAGTTATATATCAGCTCTCTCAGAAGATATGGAACAACCTGATTTGGAAAGAGCCGTTTCATCAGGCTGGCCTGCCTCGCTACACTTGATTGGCAAGGTATGTTGATTTCCCTAGTTTGCAGACAAACATTTCTACATTCATTACGTTTCTCCTTTTAATAAGCTATCATTTTAAGTCTTTTAGCTGCATCAAGTTTATATCAGTTGATTAATTTAACGAGTCTCAAACTTCCCAAATGTCATAGCATGAGATGATACTATCTTTTCATTTCAAGTCCAATAACTGTTTATGCGGAGGGGGGATAACCTGAGATGTTTTTGTACGTTTCAACTATCAAAATCAATATGCTCATTTTAGAGTCCCTTTTCTTCTCAGTTGTTTGAAGTACCAGCATCTTCTTTCCATGGAAGCTTGTCAAAAGCATTAACAAAAGTATTTTCTTGTTTTTTGACTTTCATATAATACTTCTATATGATAGTTGATGCTTCATTATTCTGCTGTAGGATATTTTACGTTTCCATGCAGTTTACTGGCCAGCTATGCTGATGTCGGCAGGACTAGGTCTTCCAAAGATGGTGTTTGGCCATGGATTCTTGACAAAGGTATTTGTGTCTGGTCTCTTTTTATGGTTTTTGGAAATAGATATACCTTTCACTACTTTGTGTAACTGAATTTCTAATAGGGCTACTGGTATTGGAACTCTAAATGAGTTATCAACCGTTAAACTTTGAGTAAAGATTTAAAGTGTAGGACAATGCGAGTTTCTGAACCATATTGTTTTAAAAATGAAAGTTAAATCCGAGACTTGCATCTGGTGTCATAGTTATGTGTGAGTGTAACATGATCTGCTGTGTCCAATGTAAGAGTTGCCACAGTATTATAATGGTCTTGCTTGAAATTTTCGTAGATAGAAGATTGATTTTAACAAAATGGAGGTAATTAGACTTATTATAATATGGGTGCCATTTGCATATTTAACTGATAAAACTCAACTCTTTTTCAGAGATTTTGCTCAGTTTCTCTTGATTATATCTTGCTAGCCTTAGCTCATGCACTCCGTTCTACTCAAATTCTTCCTTTAAGTAGTATGGGTGAATTGTACCTCTGTGCAAAGTGAGATTATTGATGCTCATGCACTCAAAACGATAGTAGTAGTGTGAGTGAGCGGGTATTTTGAATTTTCATCTCATATATGTAATTTTATTTCATGCAGCAATGCTTTTTATTTTTAAAATGTTAGGATGGTATGAAGATGGGGAAGTCACTGGGGAATACAATTGAACCAAATGATTTGGTTCATGAATTTGGGTCTGACGCTGTCAGGTACTTCTTCATCAGGGAGGTGGAATTTGGAAATGACGGAGACTATTCAGAAGATCGTTTCATCAATATTGTCAATGCTCATCTTGCCAATTCAATTGGTACCTCTATTCTGTCTCTTATTATTATTCTCTTTGGTCAATGGTTGGTTTTTTATTCTTTTTCTTTAGCACTGTAGTTGTCTGTCGTTTGCAGGAAATCTGCTTAACCGTACTCTGGGACTTCTTAAGAAGAACTGCCAATCAACTTTGATGGTGGATTCAAGTATTGCAGCTGAAGGAACTACATTCAAGGACAATGTTGAGAAGTTGGTAAAGATTACATGACATTTCTAACATAATGATGTTTTCCAAGTATGTCAAATTAGTCGCTCACTTGATTTGGAGGTGGCTTAGGTTTGCAAGCCATAAAAAAAGTAATTGGATAACTACTTGCATCTGTTTGGTTTTTTGAATAGTAATTTCCTGTATTTACCGCTTTCAAACTTTTACCCCCTTTGTCCCAATGTTTCCCTTACTTCTATAGGTTGAAAAAGCTTGGGTACATTACGGAAACCTCTCACTGTCAACAGCTTGTGAGGCTGTGCTAGAGATCAGCAATGCCGGAAATTTATACATGGATGAACGTGCACCATGGTCTCTGTTTAAGAAAGGGGGCGATTCCTCTGAAGCTGCTGCAAAGGTTCTCATAGCATTAGATAAATGTGTGGAATTGTCTGTTTTCATGGGTTTGTTTGCATATTTTTTTCAATCAGGTCAGTAACATGGTTTGCATCAACATTAGTACAAATTCATTCCTTTTACCCATATATGAGGCCAAGTCTTGACTCTTCATTCATTTTACCCATATATGAGGCCAAGTCTTGACTCTTGATTCTAGTTTTGTCTTGTCCAAGTATTTTCAGTCAATGGGCAAAACTCTTAGGTCAGTTAACTAGCATATATCTTGTCCGGACTTGAGTGACGTTAGTCAATCTTCATGTTGAATAACTGTCTTATTGAATGCTCGTGTCTTGGCGCAGGACCTTGTGATAATACTAGAAGCAATGAGGATTATAGCGATTGCATTATCGCCCGTAACACCAAGCTTATCTTGGAGAATATATGGGCAGCTTGGCTACTCAAAGGATCAGTTTGATGCTGCTACCTGGGTCTCTCTCGAACACTTGGCGTGCTTGTGTTTATGTCGCTTGCATTATGTGTTACCCAAGTACTTGTTTTATGTACTAAAATGTAGTTTTGCACTGTAGAGTGACACCAAGTGGGGTGGGCTGAAAAGTGGCCAGGTCATGGCACAACCTAAACCAATCTTTGCAAGGATTGAAAACCCAACAGAAGAGGAAAATGGGGTCCAAGCACCCAAAAAGGTGACCAAGAAGGAGAAGCCTCCACAGGTGAAACGGGCGGTAGAAGCTTAAAGATTCATACTTAGAGAGAGGTTTCTCTACACCTGATGCCATTTCCGTTCTCCTAAAATTCGTATAGGATCACAACTTATTTTACAACTTTTTTCTTGTGTAATACTAATACTATGGATTCAGATCAATTTTTTGATAGATATTTCCCAATAAATTGTTTTATTTCAAGTGTGCTAGAACTTCCGGGTTTTCTTGACGTTGGGAATTTTTTTTATAGGACGATTGCAAAACTTGTGGGTCACGGTCACGGTCACCTCGCATCAACATCTTCAATACTTGTAAAACATCATTATGTTAGAAATGTCATGTAATCTTTACCAACTAATTTGACATACTTGGAAAACATCATATATACATTTTGTTAGAAATTGATATACTTGATTCGATTATTAAGGACAATGTTGAGAAGTTGGAAAACATCAGATTAGCTCTCTGCACTGCCCCACACCATCGAAGACACCACCACCAAACCTTCTCACTGCTTCTACAAGAAGCCCTCTCAACCTCTGTGACACCAAACACCCACCCGGGGCCTTGACACACTCCTTATATAGTGGAAGGCAAGCAATTGCTACCCTCAGATCAGGATGTATAAGATGAAAGCAGATAGGAGACTGACCCCGCTTTAAAATCCTCATAATGTTGATGTAATGTTGTTGCCCTTGTCTTATCCCGTCCAAGAAAGCTTCCTCGGAACAATGCTCCTGAAGGAAGGCCCTCAGCTCAGCAGAAACATTCTCATTGTCATCAGACCTAACAATATAGTCCGCAGCAGCATAAGTAGATGCTGGGTCACCTACAAAATTGGAACGAAGAAGAAATGCAACAACGTTGATCACACAATCAACAGCACCAGATAGTTTACTAGTATCCTTGAGGATTGAAATGGATTTTTCTACAAGGAGAGATTGAGGAACTTGAGGAAGGCAACATCAACTTGGCCGTAAGAAGTTGCATAGATGAGGGTAAAGTGAGCTTCACTCCTGGGCAACCCCTTCTCACAAACCACTCAACTACTTCCTTACAGCCCCTAGCAGCAGCTGTTATCAGAGGAAACCATAAAACTGTGGCATCCGCCTCTTCTACAAGAAAGTCCATAATGCCAACCTTGGAGCCGAGAGATGCAAATTGAAAAGCCTTATCAACATCAACATCCAAATTGTACAACCTCTCTACTCCCTGAAGTACAGGCAAAAGAAAAACAACGATCGGCAACGAGACTATTGGCAGCCCCCCCTTCCACCAACATAGCTAACAAACCGGGAATTGAAGTTGCCCATATACCAGATGCAGAGTCAAAATCAAAACAAGTAGTTAAAGGCCATTGAGAAGGCCGTCGACAGAATCTGGTTATGAACAAGATCAAGAAAGCTTTTAAATGCCGACAACTGGAGTTGGATCACCTCCACGTCTGTGCTGTTGTTCACTCTCCCGCCATTATTACCCTGACAACAACTAGAATTGAAACCTATACATTTATTAATTATTAGTAAGCTTTTGAATTCTCAGAAACTTCTCTCTTCTCAGAAATGAGCCATACTCTACACCTCTTATCCTCCTGAATAAACTCGTCCAACCTTTTAGTCATTCCACTGGTGACTACACCGGCAGGATTAGTGGTTGATTGGCTCCGAAAAGCCAAAACACAAAATCCTAAAAGTGAAACACTGCAGAAAGCTGTGGTGAAGTCATATGCACCACTGGCAATGATCTTCTCAACCAATCCCAATATCGCAGAAAGCAGTCGCTGTGTGCTCAAGAACCATATTGAATCAGAGTGAAACCCAAAGCATTATTTAAAGTTTCAGGAGAACATGACAGAATCAAACTCACTGCAAGTTCCCAATCATGGGAAGTCACCGCGCCCTCAAACAAGCGGAGGAGCTCTTTCTGCTCTTGTATCATCCTCAGCTTCTTTTTGGCCTAATAAGTTCCTCATTTTTCTCAGTATCAACAACCATAACACATGCCATCTTCTTTGCCATCCTCGAACCTTTCTACAGCCACAGACAAGCTATCTGTCCTATTTCCCTAGTCTATAGAGAGCTATTATCTATGTTGAGTATAACACTCAAATTTCACGAACAACACCCACAAAGCGAAAGAAGATAATCCATCAAATTTACAACGAAGAAGCAATGGAAGAAAGAAACGTTAAATACAGCAGTCAATGAAACCAACTTGTTAAAGCACAACCACAACGAAAGGAAACGTTCCCAACAGGCAATTAAACTGTAGTAAACCATAACTTCTGGAGTGAAGAGACAAGCTTGAATATAGCAGCCATACCCGTTAAATTTCAAATGCCAGTGAAAGCCAGAGTTGCAGTGGCACCGGAAGACCTTTAAAGCCCCGTCCTTTCAACGAACCCAAACGCCGGCACTGCAGCAATACTGTACAGTTCACCAAGAATTCTTAAGATCAGGTATTTATTCATACATATGCTCACTTAATAGTAATACTGCAGTTTACGAGGTTTTTGGGTTTTACTTTCGTAAATATTGATAACGATATTCAATATATGATAAGTAATTAAATATCCTCAAAATTAATAAATTGTTATAAAATTTCTGAAAATGTAGAAGAAAACATAGTAAAAAACAACGAAGTTGTTCTTTCAAAAACTCATTCTTTCATCATCTTTCGCCTTTGATCCAAGCCACTAATTATAGGCTTGCAAAAGAAACCTGTAACATGCCAATTGTATATCACAAGCTAATGACATTTGTTATAGGCCATTAATCATTATCTATAATATTATAATAATGACATTTGTTATATTGAATTCAGGCAATATGGAGGATATGATGTTCATCCGCATTCCCTATTTTCATAAGATGTCCATCATATAATGATAGTTGCCTTATTAAAAACCTTGCCTGCAAAATTCAATGGGATAAAACCAAAGCAAATGGAAAAGGAGTACAACAATGATCCTGTGTTAAGCGCGCATATGCTGCTTCGTTAAAACATTACTAGACAAAAATCTATTCAAACAAAAAAGAGTACATCGCCCCAAAAATGTGTACATCGCTCCTAAAAGGTAGAAAGTTAACTAATACTCTTATAAATAACTCCCCCTAATAATGCCAGACTTGAACTGCTGAGAATAGTAAGAATAAGCAAGTGTTTGGTTATTACTTTTTTTTTTCTTAAAAAATCGTTGTATTTAAAAATGAAATACTATAAAAGCCTTGCCATAAGCTAAATTTTTTTGGCTCCGTTTGGTAAAACTAAATTTTTTGTTATTTAAAGCGATAAGCTTTTTAAAACAATTTTTAAAAGAAATATATTGGTTACTTTTCAAAGTTGTTTTTATAAAAGTTATTTTGGTATATAATTATCTATTATGAAAATAAAGTAAAAATAATTTTTCAAAACAACACACCAAAAAGAATTTTTCTAAAAGCTAATTACTTCAAACTGGCAGTTTGTATTGTTGAGAGTTAAACATTTGGCATTTACAAAAGAACCAATAACATAAAAGAAGTAAAGTGCTAACTGTTGATGAAATAAAAGAACCAATATCTCTATGGTGAATTGAAGCTAAATGTCATAAAAGAAGAAGCTTTCTTGATATAAACTCAAATAACATCCCACCGTTGAAATAAAAAACCATCAAAAAACAGAAACAAAAAAGTAACACCACTTATTCTTCTACTTGGAGAAACATATGAAATAGAGATTTTATCCCACAGTGGAGGCAAGCAAATTTACAAAAATGCACCACCACCCTCATATTCTATGCTACACCGTTGGCTAGCTTTTGAGCACACCAAGCCTTGCCCGGAAATCTTCCTCCATAAGGGGAAGGCCATCGCGCAACTTAACCGTCGGTTCCCATCCCAGAACCTCCTTCGCTTTCGTGATGTCAGGCTTCCTCTGGCGCGGATCATCAGGTGTGTTTTCAACCATTATAATCTCTACCTTAGGATTGATAAGCTGCAGGTCACATGATTGAATAATTAGTTACCGAAAACTTCATTGTGAGCCTGTGAGGTACATACTACGAATGTAACCAGATTCGAAAGTAAAAACAAAACCTACCTCCTTGACATTCTCTGCAAGCTCGAGCATTGTAAATTCACCTGAAAATACAAGCGTGTTAATATTGTCCCTGAAAAGAGAGTACATAGCTACATTGCCTCCCTGTTAATTAATGTTCGTATGATAACCTGGATTCCCAATGTTGATCGGCCCAGTGCTGTCTCCTTGCATAAGTCGAATAAGGCCATCAACCTTCAGCATTAAAACGTAGGATTACTTTGTGTAAACACCTAATGAAGACAAATTATTTCTCCATAAGAACAAGAAGCAAAATGCAAAAATTGCACTTACCATGTCAGACACGTAACAGAAACTCCTTGTCTGTGTCCCGGGTGCTTGAACAGTCAAGGGATCGTCACTACGAAATGGACAACAGATATTTGACATTACAATGGGCAGGGGCAAGCAAAGTTAAAAACCCAGAGGGGTGTGAGCCTCTAATAGTTGTAGAGAACAACGGTAAAGTTTGGTGAAACTTACCGGATAGCTTGGGCTATGAAATTACTGACAACACGACCATCATCAATATTCATGCGAGGTCCATAAGTGTTGAAGATCCTAGCAATCCTTATTTCTGTTAAGGACTGCTATTTAGCAAGATAGAATAAAGAACAATTTGAAGCAACATATGTCTCAACAAAGACATCAAACAAAACGGAAGTATTAAAATAAGAAGAAAAGGAAGAACAGGAGACCTATGCCATGCTGCCTGTGATAATCAAACATCAAAGTTTCAGCAACTCGCTTTCCCTCGTCATAGCAACTCCGAACTCCTGTTTTATATTTTCAAACACAAACAATCAATACGTGCAACAAAAAATTTGTACAGATGTCAATGAGAAACCATCTAGTGAAATTTTTTTGAGTTGGAATAAGATTAAAGGGAGGGAATTTCACATAGCAGTTAAGGCCTAAAAAAATTAAGAGATGATAGAGCATATATACACTAGCCCGGAGACCAAAAATAATTTAAGTGTAACGAAAAGCATACCAATTGGATTCACATTTCCCCAATAGCTCTCAGTCTGGGGGTGAATAAGAGGATCTCCGTACACCTCCGAAGTAGATGTAAGCAAAATCCTGAATGAATTTCATACCATGAGAAACAAATCCACAAATGGCTAAACCAAAGAAGACAAAACGACAGTATCAAACCTTGCTCCAACTCGCTTGGCAAGTCCCAGCATGTTCAACGTACCAATCACATTTGTCTTTATAGTCTGTTACACAAAAAATGTTCATATAAGACACCTACTCCACTTCCAAGAATACGAGAATGACGTGAAGATCAGTTACGGCAATTTTATGCTCAATGAGCAACTATTCTCAAATAAAAAGGAATGTTGATAGACATACCTTTACAGGATTGTGCTTGTAGAAGATTGGGGAAGCCGGACAAGCAAGGTGATATATCTGATCGACCTCAACTAGCAAAGGCTCTGTAACATCTGCATGAATAAAATAAAAAGCAGTTATACATGGCAAGAGCAATTGTTTATACATCTAGAATAGGAGATTCTTTCGAAAGATGATGGGAATATAAACCTAATAAATTAGGTTATTATGCAACAAAAATGTTTCAAAAATATGAAACTGAAAACCAGCACTGATGTAAAGGATAATTGCATGAACCGAGTTGATTTAATAACAAATGAATATGACAGAATACAAAGTTATACCATGACGAATAAGTTCAAATCTTGGATGACCAATCCATTTTTTCAGGTTGCCCTTTGAGCCAGTAAAGTAATTATCAGCAACGATCACCTGAAGATAAAAACATCATTAATAAAATACAAATAAGCTGGAGAAGCATGAACACTTGAGCAAGCCAGTTCTAATTCTGTTTATAAATAATGAAAGCACACCTCATTCTTTTCGTTTGCCATCAATTTGTCGACTAGGTGAGATCCAATAAATCCAGCTCCTCCAGTAACCAAAATTCTCATATTGGCCTGCCATTAGATGAATAAACATAAATTGCCACAAAGATATGGTGCAAAAGAGCACTCTAATGTCACTGAACTGACTAGCATCGTCGAAAATGACAATGAACTAATTGGGTAGGGATGTTACCTGAAAAAATTTGGCATTTCTTAAAGGAGATGGGCTTGGAGGTGGTTTTGGGGTGGTTTGGTGATCTCCATTTGTAGCCATTGGTAAATTTCTGCAACCCAAACAATCAAAGCTTCTACATTTTAGATCAAATTCCCACAATCTCAGATTCAAAATGGAATCAAACTCAATGGACATAAAGAGACAAAATCGAGCAGACAGAACTTATAATTCAGCAGAAAATTTCAGAAAACCCGTATAACAACCATGAAAAAGAAGATCAAAGCAAAGATCTTTTTTCAGATTTTGAGCTGAAAACAAATTAACTTCAGATCACCTGACTGTTCTGAACAATCCCCAATTCCTTAAGCTGTTAATTAGTGCAAGTGTGGTATGAGATAATGAGAGATACCATTTATATAAAGATTGCAATGGGGTCAAATTGAATGTAGAAAATCAAACAAACAAATAAATAAATTTGGAATTCAAGACCAAAAGAGAAAAATATTTTGGTTTCAGTACCAAACTCTACCAACTGATTGGAGATGAACGATGCTTCAAAACTACGAAAAGATTCTTGCTTTCATTAAAAGCTTTCGTAAAACCCCACAGACACTATTATTTCAGATCTGAAATCTAAATCTCACACAAACCCAACCCATTTTTCAACCTAACGAAAAAATACGCGATTAAAAATAAAAATGAAAACAATTAATGGTGGGTTCGATATCGATACGATACCTTTAGAACTCGTTGCGCTGTTTGTCTCTTCTTTTTTCAGTGAAGGTTCAAACTTAAAGGAGTGAAATTTTTACGGTTTCCCAGACAGGATTGTACACGAACTTTGAACATATATGACCGAAATTCGCGGTGATTCGGATTGTTGGAATTTTTCTGAAATCACTGCATGCCACGTCATAAATTTAGCTGGATCCTTCAAATTTTCCAACTCTGCTATCGACCTCCTCTGTTCTTACATCTTCGGTTACATATGTTACGGTGTGGCGATGCACACCATATCTGCAGTAGGCAGCTAATGAGGAACTGCCACCTGGTAGCAAGGTTCTAATTTTAAGATAAAGCTCTTTTTTTTTTCGCATAAATATTTGAATAATTTTTTATATTAGTTATGTTCAAAAGAGCTTCTATTTTTCCTATTTTTGGCACAAGAATGAATGAATCAAATCTCCCATTCGAATCTACGATCAGTTATATTGAAAGAGGAACATTATTCATTTTATTTTATCATCTATCTTTGACAAAGAAGAAAAAAAAATGCATCATATTTAACGTATCTAACTACTAATTATGTTGTTTAGGATGATTATACGACAGGATTTTGGTCATTTTAGTCATTAGTTTATCTTTCATCATAGCTTGCCAACTAATCAGCCAAGACCTTCATCTTCCAAATCGACAGTCACTCGAAGCCCTTTAGTTTTCCACAGCTTCTCCACCTCTCTCACCCCTCAACAAGTCTCGTCCATCTCCAACTATCCTTCTGTCCTTGCTGTTCTCGAAGATCGTCAACGGATTCTCCACACCACTCGCTTGATCCTCAATTTATGGGCCTCAGAAACCAGCATAGTCTCTGGTTCGAATCTGACTACCGCTACGACGTCATCATTGGAGTATTCAACACCGTCCGAAAAATGTTTCATCCTTTGCCACCAAGCCTTGGACCTGGGTGTATCTTGGAGTTGTGTGGAGAGGACATCATCTTTTATCACGGATGATCTTTGGGTTGGAATATGTGCTGAACAAACCCAAGCAATGCAGTTCCAAATTTTGGTTTAGGAAAGTTTATGTATGTGCATTTGTGGTTGCAACTTATGTGGACCTAGGTTTCAAATAGTCATCAGTTGTCATTTATGAGCTTGAATCTGGTTGTTTTCCGCAAGATTCGAGTTTGATATGCCCCTTATTTATTTGAGTAGCACTTAGATTGTATGGCACCGTTACACATGGATCTTACGGTCTAACCGGCATGTCGGCCCAAACGCCATCTTCTTCGATTCGTCCCCTACTTAATTAGGTTGCGATAATGATGGTGATATTGGATGAAGCTAATGACCAAAATATCCTGGCACATAACCATCCTAAACTGCATTAGTAACTGTACATGCAAAATGGTACAATGTTTTTTTTACCGTGTATCTGTCAGAGTGTAAACTGAGACAAATTGCAGTTTATAATGCATTTTGAGAACGAATAGCATGTTCCTGGTGCATTTTAAGTAATAAGCCATTTAAAAATAATCACTTCAAACAGTGATTATACCACTTAATTATTAAAAGCTGCAGCTTCATATGATGTAGCGTTATGTTTATGAGAAGTGTACCTGAGTTGAACAATTTCAAAGAGAGATTGCAATCATAAGATATCATGTATTATCTCAAAAATGTACCGCTCATATAGTTAATACTCTTATTTTTATTTTAAAAATTAAAATACTTAAAAATTTTATTTTAACTTTTTAAAAATAAATAAAATAAATTAGCACTCGCGTTAGCAAGTCGAGTACTCTAGTATATATATATATAAATAAAATAAATTAGCACTCGCGTTAGCAAGTCGAGTACTCTAGTATATATATATATATACATTGAGCATCAATTAATAGATCAATGAGTATGACATACATATACATGAAACTGCAGGCTAACAGCATACCAATAACTTCGTACACAATTAAATTAGATAATCTGATTCTCAATCATGCATATATGAAAAATGAATTTTACATCTACAACTGTAAATGTCTCAATTTAAAACGAGAAATGATGGAAGGTGAGATAATTATATATTACAAAATGCTTGATGAGTTTACTCTACACTACTCTACGGACACTCTACAGTAATCAAATGATGCCTAATTCCTCCCAATAAGCAAGCATCACCTCAGATTTGGTGTAGTATATTTCACCCGATGGCTCATAATAGTACGTACTGCCATTAACAATATCAATACTCGGTAATTTTGCATTTGGATCCAATATCAATTAAAATAAATATTAATATATAATACCTATTATGAAGAAAATGAATCAAATCGATCTGATCACAAAAATAACGAAATAATGAGTTGTATCACCCTCATAGGAGGGATCACTATCGCCCATTTCATTATACACCTCCAACAGTTCCAGAAGCTCACCATCGTCAAGCTTTTCCAACTCCTCCACCTTTTGCATAAGCTTATCATCGCTCAAGATTTTCAACCTCTTCAATACTTGTGGAAGCCTATTATTACAGCCAAGGTTTTTCAACTTATCCTCCATTCGAGCAACCTTCTCATCTCTGAACTTCTTCCACTTCTCTAGCTACCACCATAAGCCTTCCATTGTCAAGATTTTTTAGAGCATCCCCCCTGCAAAATCATATGTAATATATACAAGAAGATATTTATATATCTATATAGAAAGTTTTCTTAACTTAATTAAAGTATACCAAGTTAGATCCAATATATCTCTACCGATTCAGAACTACGTTAGCTTCAATGGGAAAATTAAAAAAAGAAAAAAGAAAACCATGTGATTTAGCATGTTCTTATGCTCAATTAATTAGCGTGCTCAAGCCTGACAACGAAATACAAATCCTTCTCCAAGTCTCACCATGTTTCTCCTTAATAGTAAGTCACAAACACAGGGAAGACGGAGGATATAGAATTACTGCCATCATTAAGCCAGTCTCTTCTTAAAATTTCGAGTGGAAAAATTAGGGAAAATAGTAGTACTGAGCTTCCAACTTCGCACTGAAGTAGACAATTCATCCAAAGAAGTTTACAACTCAGGGGATTACAAATTACAAATACTGACTCCAAATGCATAATCACAAATCATGTAAGTAGTTTTGAGAAACAATGGTGCTTTCAAGTCACAACTTAATAAAATATAATGACAACCCTAAACGTCAATACAATTACAAACATCTATAATTGCACCAATGTACACTATTTGATGCACTAGAAAAGAAAACAACTAGTGCCAAACTAGTTTTGGAATCAAATCTCAAAATGATAAACAAAGAACTCTGTGACACATGAATGAACCCAGCCAAGCAAATATCAAATAAAATGCCAGGGCACAGATGCGTGTAAGAATTTTGAGGAATTATAACATGCCATCTTATAGAATACATATGCATCGCGATCATCACAATTTAAATACAAAGGAGCAAAAAGAAATACAACATACAAGAAAAGAAAAAATAAATAAATAAATAAAAGACAACAAATTTACTTACCAGAGACATACTGAGATTTTAGAATCCGAAGTAGGAAGTGAATAAGTTTTCATAGCCTTGCTTGGAACAACGCTACACGTATATGGCAATACAATTTTGTGTTTTGGACTGTGCCAAGTGAAAGTTCTTTGTAATTCCAGTGTTTTGGACTCGAGTCTTGGATTACATGTCGATCTGCACATTGTCCAGCTAAAGGGTTCTTACTATTTGAAGTTTGCTCTCTTTCTTATTTGTTTTTTTTTGAATTTTGGATGAACGATAGTTGGTTTATTTGATATCGTTTTTTTTTTTTCGAAAGATCGAAGAAAAAGGAAAACTATAGCTATTTAACTTAGCACATTTCTATCTATGTTTTTCAATTTTGATGATGAGTTGGTTGATGTTTGGGTGCTTGATGGTTTTTGAGTGAAATGAAGATGAATATTCACCATGTTGGTGTACATATGGTATAAGATTGCAATCGGAAGCCATTGAATTAGGTTCTTAGTTCATGGTGTGTTTATACCTCGTTCTGTATCTAATCTTTTTTTATTATTTTTTTGGTTGTAGAATTGAAATGGAAAGACTGAAACTAAGCTGAAATTTCCGCATGACATTTCTATTTTTTCCTGGAGGAATCCTTCAGATTACCTCTTCTTAGCTTTCAATATCCCTCTCAGCATCAAATCAAAGGTGAATAACCAGTCCTATTTAACAGTCAATAGGAGATTAGTTGTTACTCACAGTTGGGATAGCTTAGCCTCTTTAAGCTGAAATTTTAAATCAGAAACAGTTTCTGCATAGCTTGGACCATTCACAGAGTCACACTACCTACATCAAAACCAGTCAAGATTAAAGTTTCGATTAAAGTTTTCCCCTCCCTTTATAATATTTGCGCTAGATCCTAAGGTAATGTTGAGTTTAAGGTTGAGATGTGATTAATTGTTTCTTTTCTGTGGAAGAACATATGTTTTGTTTTTTATTTGGATTCTTGCATATGCTCCTGGACTATCAGCATATCAGTTTGTTTATGAAATTTGATTAGAGAGCACAGTAACTAAACAAATAAAGTGTGTAATGGGTTGGATGTATATGATGAATGGCAATGTACAACAATTTTGATGTAAAAGTGTGTAAAAATCTGTGCTTTCTTTTACAATTTTGTTTTAACTTTCACTTTATTGAGTTTTGTTATTCATATGGATTTTGTGTGCTGTTTATTAATTTTTCATTTTTTGTTTTGCAAGGATTGAAGAAGATACCGTTGTGTTTTGGCTGAATTTTGAGGTAAACTTTTGGTTTTGAACTTATTAATAATTGGTTGAAATTAATTAGTGTTTATTGACTAGGTTTTATAAAATTAGGATGAAGCATTTGATTCATGGGATTTACTTGTTATTGAGAAAAATAAAGGAATTGTTAAATTTTTTTATGAGGTTAAATTTGCTTACAAGCTGTCAAATTTGGTTAACTGAGTCATTTGGGTAGCTGATTGATGTGAAAATGCAGAGTTAAAAAAACAAAGGAGTAGTTAACACAGATGTGTAATCTCACACTTGGTCATGGAAAAACTAGATCAAATAATAATTTCTGATTTTTTTTTAGTGTTTTAATTAATTTTACATGCTTAAGAAAATTGACAAGGAGACGCACAGGCTTGCTATTGTTAATCTGGATAGGAGGCATGTTAATGTATGAATTTTAATCTCAGACTTTGTTAAATCTTGTGCCATTGTACCTGGAGATGGGTTCTGATTACTAATCCATTTTAATTATTCAAAGCCATTTTAATCTCAGTCTTCGTTAATCTTGCGCCATTGTTGTTTCCTATAAACTTCATTTTTGGAGGGATTTACTAAAATTGAGACTTTTGTTTCACTTGATGCAGGCTGTTGAGTTGGCTTGTATGGAGTGTTGAGGTGTTTTAAAGTTTTCTAAACATCTATCTGTGTCGCGGCATCGCGCGGGTTAGACTTGTAATATTAACTACTCCTTTATCGTGTTGTAGGCTTGTAGCTTTTGTTGTTTGTTATAGGCTTGTAGCAATAGCATAGATGCATGGGTGTGAATGCAGGTTCTGTGCTAAACCGTCTTCTATGTGACTTTGTGACAAAGGCCAAACCCTCAAATCCCGCCACCGCCACTGCCACCGCCACCTCCAAAGTCATAACCAGCACAATCCTCACTCACCTCAAGTCTGGCCATCTCCCAAAAGCCGTTTCAATCCTCTTTGCTTCCCCATTTCCCTTCCAACTTTCTCTCTACGCTCGTCTCTTCCAGCTCTGTTCCTCCAATCGCGCCATTCTCGAGGCACGTAAAGTCGAGTCCCATCTGGTCACCTTCTATCCCACCCCGCCTCTATTTCTACTGAATCGTGCCATTGAGGCTTATGCCAAATGTGGGTTTTTGGGTGATGCCAGGGAATTGTTTGATGAAATGCCTGAGAGAGACGGTGGGTCTTGGAATGCATTGATAACTGCGTATTCGAGAATTGGGCATCTTGAGGATGCAGTTGGCTTGCTTGTAAAGATGAACATGTCGGGTTTTTTGCCAAATGAGATTACTTTTGCTAGTGTTCTAGGGTCGTGTGCTGCATTTTTAGAGCTTTGGCTTTCCAGGCAAATCCATGCCCATATTATCAAGTATGGTTTCAGTGGGAATGTGGTTTTGGGCAGTTCACTTGTTGACATATATGGGAAATGCACGGCTATGAGTGATGCCCGTAGAATATTTGATGAAATCCAGAACCCAAATGATATTTCATGGAATATAATTGTGAGGCGGTATTTAGAGATGGATGATGGAAGGGAGGCAATAACTATGTTTTTCCGGATGTTCCTTGTATCCGTGAGACCATTAAATTTTACTGTTTCTAATGCTCTTGTTGCTTGTTCAAGCATTTCTGCAGTTGAGGAGGGGGTGCAGATTCATGGTGTTGCAGTTAAAATGGGTTTTGAGGATGATCAGGTTGTTTTGAGCTCCCTTATCGACATGTACACCAAGTGTGGGGAATTAGAACATGCTTCTGCAATTTTTGACCAGCCAAATTCAAGGGACGTGGTTTCTTGGACTTCAATGGTTTCGGGATATGTAATGAGTGGACAAACATGGAAGGCAAGGGAGCTATTTGATAAAATGCCTGAACGCAATGTGATATCTTGGAATGCAATGTTGGGAGGGTATACTCGATACTTTCAATGGGAAGAGGCTTTAGATTTTATATTCCTGATGCGGAAAACAACCAAAGATATAGACAAAGTAACTCTTGGATTCATCCTGAAGGTGTGTGCTGGCCTTTCAGATGTTGACATGGGAAAACAGGTTCATGGATTCATTTACCGACATGGTTTCTCTTTCGATCTAGTTGTTGGCAATGGCCTGCTTGACATGTATGGTAAATGTGGGAACATGAGAAATGCCAAAACAGTTTGGTTTCACCAAATTAGTGACTTGCGGGATAGGGTTTCTTGGAATGCTTTGTTGACTAGCTATGCTTGTCATGGTCGGAGTGAACTCGCTATGACAATTTTCGGTGAGATGCAATGGGAGACAAGTCCTAATGAGTTTACTTTTACCATTCTTCTGGCAGCTTGTGCAAATATTTTTGCACTTAGGGAAGGAAAACAAATTCATGGGTATATGATCAGAAATGGTTATAAGCTACATAATGTGGTTAGAGGTGCTTTGGTTGACATGTATTCCAAGTGCCATTCTATTAAGTATGCTATCACGGTTTTCAAAGAAGGGGCTTCGAGAGACGTGATTCTATGGAACTCGATGATTTTGGGATGCTGTCACAATGATATGGAAGGAAAAGTAGTTGAACTGTTTATTTTGATGGAGGATGAAGGTGTCAAGCCAGACCATGTAACATTCGAAGGTATTTTGCATGCTTGTACATGTGAAGGTCGGGTCAAGTTGGGCAGGAATTATTTTGATTCAATGACCAAGAAGTATGGTATTATCCCTCGGTTAGAGCACTATGAATGCATGATTGAACTCTACAGCAAATGGGGACACATGGATGAGCTTGAAAGTTTCGTAAAGAATATTCCATTTGATCCCACAATCCCAATGTTGAGAAGAGTCATTGACACTTGTAGAAGACATGGTTGCTTAAGATTGGGAGAATGGGCTGCTCAACGACTTAAAGGCTAGTTCTTCTAGTTCATAACGTACAGTTTGAGATTATGGACAGAGGAGGGTCGGGATTGCCACAATTGCAGATTATGTAGCTAAAATCATTACCTAGGAGGTGGTTGCTCCAGACTGTTGCTTTTTTGGACCAATCTTTAGAATGAGAACTCACATCGATAGCTCGATTAAATGAAACTTTGCAAGTTAATGGAAGAGAATTCTGCCAGACTGAAGAAACAGAAATCGTTGGTCACTCAGAAATGATATATTTACCTACCCTCTTCATGTATGTGTACATATGTACGGGTATTAACTGCGAGGAGAAATGAGCACATCCTTTTACCACCTTTGATGTGCCTTTTGCCTTTTACTCTCTATTCTATATTATTGCCTTCATTGGCTATGTTTCAGTTATTTGGTACTATTTTGGAGTACTGTTTACCAGTTTTGTTGAAACAATTTAGTTTTAGAGTGAACATTTATAATGAAAATTGTTGGGAGTAAAATTCAGATTGATCGAGACTCTGATATCCTGAATTTTGCATTATGATTTTAGAATTCATCAGGGTCACCGATTCCTAGCCTATCTGTGTGATTATTGATTTATGAAAACCTTTCCCGCAGAACTGATTTCCCTTCCCTTCACCCATAAATTCGATTTCCATCCTACAGATGATTAGGGAAGCGGTTGATTAATAAACTAAATTCGAAGGTGAGACTAATATATGATGGATCTTTACATTTTGTATCAAATCTCCTGTACTATAAATGGAAAGAGATCTATTGTTCGATAGCCTCACATTCTTCCATGTTATGTGAAGGAAAATAGAAAGATCACTAAAATATGGCCCTGAACTATAAAGATCCTTATTCCTTGTCTTTCCATGCGTGTTTATGAGCATGCGTCTGTTTAATTCTGTGGTTTATGTTTTAATTATCTTGACAGATAACTTTAACAGGCACCTTAGATGGGATTTGCGGTTCTACCTTAAGCAGATACCATTCAAGGTCGCAATAATTCAAGACAGCTTGACTCTGGAAGTTGTGAGACCATAGATAAACTGATTTGTCCATTTTTTTGAAGATAATAAGGCAGTACAATTCTCTTGGATGGCACGTATTTGGTAAACTTCAATTGAATTTGACCCAGTACAATTCTTTTTCCTCATTCGTACGTAGTTCTTAGGCTGACACCATATATAAACTGATTTGTCCATTTTTTTGAAGATAATAAGGCAGCTGTACTTGAGTGGCATCAAAGGCATGCTATTGCTCTTGGAACTGTGAAAGGATTGTGTTTCCTGCACGAAGAATGTCGTGGAGGTCCTATAATTCATCGAGACATGCGACCAAGCAACATACTTCTTACACATGATTATGTTCCCATGGTAGATTGATATGCAATATTATCCTTATTTGTCTTTTAATGAAATCGTTCATGGAAATACATAATATTATTTTCCATTTCAATTTGTTTTTTAACTGACATGCTCGGGTTTTAGTTAGTAGGGCTAGTATTGATAATTCAAAGTCCTTTAATAATCTGGCGGCTGGGCAACCACATAGGTTCTTTCGTGTTCTGAAATTGCATTTCATTTCTCAGTTTCATATTTTCCCATTCTTTTTTGTGATCGCTCATGAGTCACATAATTCTGCAGGATTGTTAAAAAAAAATTTGCTTGTGTTCGGAAGAAGAGGATGCTATATCTGGTTAGAGTTTCAGTAATTTGTACAATGTCATCCATTTTTAATGGTCATTTTACTGTCTAGTGTCAGAAATCTGAACTGCAAATCGTTACCACTTGCAGTGAAAACAAAAAAATTGAGTTTGATGAACATTTAATGACTAAAGAATAACAATGTTGCAGCTAACGGGATGATTTTCTGTAATCAGTTAGGTGATTTTGGCCTGGCCAAATGGAAGATGACTGATGAAGTTATGCATACAAGGATACTTGGCACACTAGGGTGACGACTTCAATGTGCTCTATCTTATGCTACGTTTAATTATTATATTCTACACATTAATTCTCATATATATTTGGTAGTTTTATTTTGAAGCAACGAGCGCAAGCTTTTGGTTGTTGTAGGACCTTGCTCTAGAGTATGCAGAGAATGGTACTGTTTCTGTACAGATGTATATTCATTTGGCATGGTTCTATATTACAACTCATATCCGGACGCAAGATTGTTGATTCAAATGGAGAAGAACGAGATCAATCCCTACGGCAGTGGGTATGTTCCCCTTCAGGTTCAAGATATGATTTGCTTGTTATTTTCTCTCTTCCAATCTGATTCATCTTTATCTGTCGTATGGAAATCGTGTATGGAAATCGTAGGCAGAACCAATCATTCAGAGGCTAGCACTACATGAACTCCCTGATTGACGTATTGGCGATTCATATGACACATACGAGGTGTACCTTATGGCTAAAGCCGCATACTTGTGTGCGCAAAGAAGCCCGGAAATGCGTCCATCCATGGGAGAGGTCATGACAATTTGGACTTTTACTGTTCTCGCAACCATCACTTGAATTTTTATTCTCATGATTATAGTTAGTTAAAAGCATCACTGAACCAATGGGTTTCTACTCTACTGCAGGTTGTTCGCATTCTCGAAGGCGAAAATGACAGTTTCCACCACCTAGGGGAGCACTTCGTACCCCATTATACAAAGTGACGGCATTTGGCTGGCGGTATTGCTTTTTTAAGTTGCTCTCTTCATCTTCTCATGTACAAATGTAAGTTTGTACTCATGGCAGCTTGAAGTAAACAGGAATTTCCTTATTTGCAATTAAATTAATGTATCAGCTTTGTTGTGTCCCAGTTTTAATTTCCAAACCTTGTTGAGGAGAAAGTGGACCATTTCTACATGGATTCATTCCAACAAATCCTAGGGATAGCAATTCTAAATTGAAGAAGAGAATGGAACACTTTACTTGTATTCTTCTTTCTGTTTTCCTTGAAGAAACTAGGCATATTCTTCTTTCTGTTTTCCTTGAAGAAACTAGGCATTGTTTGTAAGGCTTGGAAAAGTTGAATATCTATACAGGGAAAGTATGGTTTAGACAAACAATATGTTTGTCTTTTTGATGCCTTATCTAGGAATAATAATCTTTTTCATCTGAAAGCTCTACTTTTTTTCTTCTAATTTTTTTTTTGTAAAGAAAATTTATGGCAAATATGTCATCTGAATTATATTATATCCAAGATTCTGTTGCTGTTGGGTGATAGAAAATGAGAAGATTTGGTGAATTTGGACTTCTGGACTTTATAAAAATGATTTGGTTTTTATTAAAATGAGTTGGATTTCTTGTATGGCTTTTTGGATTTATTGGAGGAAATCATTCAGCTCACACATCGGATGGTGTGGGTTCTTTTTTTAGCCCTCAGAACAACGTGGAACGCATAAAATATAAAATATGCACCGTGAAAATCAGTGAGGAAAATTTGAAGGAGCCTCGTTAAAACCTCATCTAGAAAAATCAGCTAATTTAGAAAAAAAAAATGAGGAAAATATATATTTGTTTAGTATCTTTCGTCTAAATTAATATTTTTTTGGGTGTAAAGACAAAATATATACTTGTGTCCAGTAAAGAAATGAGCAGGTTTAGAAGTGCGTACTTATTTTTTTGGCTCTACTTGTTATGCCTATGCATACTTATCTTTTTTAAAAAGGCGACCAAGTCTACCTTCAGTTTTAAGAGTTAAGAAATAAGTAGAATCCTTGCATGGACTAATTTATCATAATGATGCTACATGTATTACCTAATTACCATTTCATAAGCTTTGTCAAATTGTTGTCACTAAAGGAGAACTACTTTTTGATAAATTATTTTAGAGAAGTGCAAAGTGATAGAAAAATTATTGAAGATTTTATAAAAGTATCGATAAATTAAAATAAGGTACAATAAGTCATTTAAGTATTACAAATTAAAAATAAAAATATTATTTGAATAATAAAAGCTTCAATAAAAAAAAATTAATTTCTGGCGTTTTTGTTTTTTTGATGAGCAGCACTTTTGAAAGTAAATATCAAGAGTGCTTCTTAAACAGGCTTTATTTCCAAATTCCAGGTTTGGCAAAAGCATTTCCAAATTCCAAGTTTGGTGGCATGATTTAGCTGGTCCGCAACTCCATATTGAATGGGCTAACTATTCGGGCCATAAGTTGACTTCTTTTACTCCTTCGGGTCGGATCGCGAAGGTGAATAAGAAAGAGGCTCCTCCCTTCTCCGATCCCTCCGTCTTTCCGTTGGAAATCTGCTCGCAGGATCGGCGTTTCCGCGTTTGATTCTCACGAAGGTACTCAATCTCTCTGTTTAATTGTAGCATTCTTCCATCCATTTTCAGATCGTTTCTTTTAGTGATTAATTTAGAGCATGTAATTGGAATTAAGATTTTTCTGTCAATGTCTTGTAAAACCCTAGAAATCTGCTGCGTCTTTTGGTGATATGTCCTTATTCTGATTCTTATGGAATCGACATTTATTAGTATTTGAAATATTGGAATTAGAACGAAACAATACGGCCGTTCCTACGATTGCATTGGATTGGATAAATCATTAAACTCAAGGTATGTTAAAGTATGAAATGGAAGCCAACTTTCAAATTTGTACTGAGCATGGCCTAATGATTGCATAGTCGAGAGGATATCGGGTTTCATTCCCACTGTGACTGTTGCTCTTTCATATATTTCCATTGTTCTTTTTTTTTGTCTCTGAATTTTGTGGTGCTTTTTAGAGTTTTGTTATTCTGCGTAGGAATTGATATTGCTAATTTAACTATCTGTGACTGATGTATATGGGTGCGTTGGAGGTGTTAGCTTTATGTAACCGAATCTATAACTTTCGTTACTTTCGAAATGGAAGATAAATGTTTGATTCAAAAAAATGCTTGTTAGCAAGTTATTCTTGATATGGATTTGTCACATTGAACGTATACTCTATCTTCATCTAAATTGATGATACAACATTAAGTTATCCGTAGAAAGCATACTCTATCCTCTAGGGATAGAAGTAGAAAGAATGTGGGAATATAGGATCGGTGTAGATAGTCTCTTTCTTGGTACAATAATGATATGCTCACCTTGAGGTCAACGGTGCCTAATCTTTATTTCTTAAGAGGTCAAAGGTGCCTAATCTTTTTATTTCTGAAGTTTTATTGGCAAGATATGTGCCAAAAGTAGGCCAAAGTAGGCTAGGTAACTTAGTATGTACACAAATATTAAGTTCTTGTGATCACTCCGTCACTTGTTTTTGGTAAATATCTTGTAATGGTCGTCTATTTCATATTAAAATATCTTTGATTAGTAAATGAGGCTACCCAAAGTATATCAAGAGCTGATAGAAGCTCATGGTTTTGTAATTACAATGAAGGTGCCGATGTGCCTATTCTAGATTTAGGTATGTGATTAGTTTAGAATTTGGGTCATTTAGTTTGGAGATTATTTGAACGAAATTTGGACTTCGATCGTGCCTTCTCAGCCCTCTGTTGTGTTTCCTTGTGTAAGTGGGAATTAGAAGATGCTTATGAACACACACCTTATCTTTTTTTTTTGTTTCTAGCATAGCCAATGCTTGCAGTTCTGCATTTTTCGTCTACTACCATGTGTGAATTCAATTGGGAAAGTTGGAAGTGGTTTCCCAGACCTCGCAAGAACTTTTAACCCACTGCTTTCATTTCTTAGTAACCTAACAAAAATCTGTTGGGAAAAAGCCCTTAAATTAGAATCAATAGCCATTATGCAGATGCTCTTCTAGTTTTAGCTTTTATCATTGGTTAAGGTTTGTTCTGGAAAGCAGTAGAATTTAGGTTCCTCCCAACATGAGATATCCTCAGATTATTGGTATATTTGTATAATAGGTAATGCTGTAAACATGAAGATTTGTCTGGCAGAAATGATGTAGATGTCTTGTAGCGTAATACTGATTTATTGGATTCTATTTGTCTTACAACAGATGATTGATGATCAAGGACTCGGGATTGTTGCCAACTTACTTGGCATGTTGATATTTCTTCTGGTGATTGCTCATCATTACGTGACAGCAGACCCAAAATATGAGGGCAACTGAAAATCTGGTATTGTATGTGTTATGGGGAGGCCTATGGCACTCGTCGAAAAACATAGTTGACTTACATGTTTCATTTCAGTTCTATTAGCAGAAACTTTTGCTAGTTGACTTACATGTGTTATGAGGAGGCCCTTAGGTTTGATTGAGTCATCTTAGTATTGTGTGTTGTGGGAAGCATGGGATTAATGGATTGTTACAGGTTTAGATGAAACGGGAAGTTCAATCACAGTAAGAACTAGAACCTGGTTTGCGACTTCTGAAGATAAAAAATGCTGATATACGGTACATGGTAATTAAGTTCGCGGGAAATTGTAATTCAAATGAATTATCTGCGACCTCAATCTTGAGGCATTGTGTTGAACCTCTTCCTTCAACAACCTATGTCGTGGAAATTGTAATTCAAATGAATTATTTATAACCCAAGGGGTGTAATTTAGTTGATAAGAGCTTTAGGTTATAGATAAAATCAAATGAATTGTTTATTTATAAACGAAACCCAACGATCAAAAGGCACTGATATGTTCCTAGTTAGGAAATTTAAACTACCAATATTTAATTCCAAATTAATTAATTTAAAGGGAATTAAATAATAACACTCAATAATTTACTTGCTGCATTGTATTTAGCATTTCCATTTAGTACATGGGTTTAACCTTGAGTGAATATGAGTTGGTACATCCTTTATGCTCAATTTAGTTGGTTCCAGTTCTTGATTTGAAATGGCCAAAAACAATGGAGGAATTCTCATTTGCAATTTTTATAGGGCTCTTTGGTGGTAAGTAACATTAGATTGGAAAATTTATTCATTCTTAAAGACACTTATTCAAGTAAATTTATTCATTAGACATAACTGATCCGGAAAATGAAAATGAAAATAATTTACTTTTTACTTTCAAAAAAACTTCAATTTAATGAATTTTTTAATCAAATCTCAACCATCCATGTACTTTTCTTTCTTCTTTCCCGAATGTGATTGTGATATGTGTAGGTAGTTTTTTGGACTCCAAGATAACTTGTGTCAACTTCAAGAAATTTAACCAAAAAACATTTATTAAAGAAATAAAAATATACAAAAAAAAAAGGGGAGAGGCATCCCCAGTTTTATCGGATGTCGGGTCAGCCCATACTATATTGCTCTTGATGATCCATTCGTATTAAATGGGCCCACTATTCGGACCCGTAGTTGACTTGTTTTAAGTCTTTCTGATCGGAGTGAGGTGGTGAACAAACAGCGGTTTCTTTCTTTCTTCTCCGCCTCATTTACATTTCGGCAACATTTCAAAGTTTTTCTCTTGCCATTGTAGATCTGTTCGCAGCTTCTGGTGTTTCCGCCTTTGATCTTCACCGAGGTACGCCATCTCTCTTTGTATTTGAGCTCATTTGTATTCAGATGTACTATTCTCATGAACATCCATTTTCAGATCGTTTCTGATTTTACAGCTTGTATTTAAAATCAGAATCTCTCTGTTGTTCTCAGTGTGCAACCCTATAAATTTAGTGAATTTATTTTCTTTATGTGGTGCTTGTATTTACGGAATCCACATATAAGTTATTCAAAAGTTTGGGCTTGGAACTTAATAATACATGAGATCGCATAGCGGAGTGGATATCGCGTTAGACTCCGAATCTAAAGGTCGTGGGTTCGATCCCCACTGCGATCGTAACCTCTCAATTGCAATTTTTTGTTGCTTTCTTATCTCAAGTTTTTTGTTTTGTTTTTTGACTGAATTTTTTGTTTTTTTTGTCTGAAATATCTGAATTATCTGTTGCTTTCTTCCTTTAGGGTTTGTTTGCCGAGGAATTTGAAAATTACATGGAATTTGGGCAAAATTAATTGAAAATGAGGAACTTCACCAAGGAATTTACAAATGATTACATATATATGGGATTTATAAGCTGCAAATATAGAGGTGTTAATTTGGAAATCCCTTGTTTAGTGATTTGTTATGCTCATATGTGGTGCATGTGTTTCCTCACTAGTTGCTTAACTACCTACTCACAATACTCGTTTTTTTTTTTTTTTTTTTTTTCTGGATATGGACATGTAACATGAACATATGCCCTAGCTTCATCCACAATGATGACATAACATTAAGGTGTCCATAGAAAGTAGTATTCTGTTGTTAACGCTAGGTAAATAGAAAAGATAGCGGGAATATTCATTAAGGATGGGAGTAGAAGGTCTCTTTCTACTTTCTAGATACAATAATGATATGTTCTATAATAAAAGATTGAAGATGCCTATCTTCATCGGTGAAGTTGTATTAACAAGCAATGTTCCGAAACCAGCCAAAGATTGTACCATGCAACTTAGTATGTACAATCCCACTCTCGCTTCCGCTTCATTGCTTGCAATTGGTGTGTATGTTATATTAGAGTATCTTTTATTAGTGAATGAAAGCTTTTAAAAGTGTGTTAGGAGCTGGTACCATTTTCCTTTTTTAAGCTAGGCAATTAGGGTTTTATTGTACGACACAGTTCACTCAGGGAAAAAAAAATTCAGCATCCAATCAAGAGTAGTAGAATAGAGGAATGATATGATTGAATTTATTCTTCAAAAAGGAAGGCTAATAGAGGAATATATTCTCAATGACTTGGGATTCTTCTGCTCATGGGTGGATGTTCTCTTTGAAGCCAAATGCCTTTGTACCCTATCAACATTTATGTTGATATGTGATTAGTTTAGAATTTGATATTAGTTCCGAGATTCTTTAATAGTTTTATTTTGGAAATGACAATTAGTAGGGGCTTGTTTGTTGAGTCTTACTGGATTCAGTTTGATCCATCAAATTCAAGGTATTTGAAGGTCGAATTTTCATTATAAAGGGGCTAGAGGGGATTAGACAAAAAAAAAAAAGAAACTTATTCAATACAATACCATTAAAATGGTAGAATTATAAGTGGTAATCTTCCTTCTAAACCTAATCTTCATACGATGGAAAAATATTCACTTCTACCTTGAAAATGTCTTGAAGTTGAGTTATATAATTCATGTCTTGAAGTTGAGTTATACAATTCAATCCAATACAATACACCAAAAGAGCCCAACATTTGCATTCCTGATCTTATGTATGCAGATGGCGTGTCCTTGTAGTTTATAAATCCTTGGTGATCAATAGTTTTCCAGTTTCTTTTTTACAAGCTCTTGGGTAATAGATTGTGCCGTAAGACTTGTTTACTGGATTCTTTGTCTTCCGACAGATGATTGATGATCAAGGCCTGGGGCCAACCTTCTTGGCATGCTTATATTTCTTCTGGTGATTGCTTATCATTACGTGACGGCTGGCCCAAAATACGAGCGCAACTGAATAGTATGTGATAATACAGCCTATGGCCCTCCCAGAAAAACGCATACATGATTTACATGTATAATTTCAATTTTATTAGCAGAAACTTCTGCTCGCTCTCATATATTTTTCGTAAGAACAAGTAGGTGTCTCCACACCCGAAAGATGAGCCTAATCTCCCCTAGAAAATTCAATTTTTTTTTTTTATCAGAAAAGCGATTTCAAGAGCAAGAGTATTGAAAGCTCAAGAAAAAATAACTCAGAAAGACGGTACAAAATGCAAAAGGTTAAAATAATATGGCCCAAAGTAAATAACAAACTAACAAAATCCTAAAAATTAAAAATTAAAATATGTGCAATATTCACTTTAAAATCCATCCAAACCCAACTATGGAATACCGATCATCATTAGTGATGGAGACATCCATTGTGATGAGAGATGGGAGTACGGCGGTGAAGAGAACATGATGAATCACAATTGATATTAAGGTGTAAGAGCTTAAAAAGAATAGAAGAAGAGAACATGACAAGCCACAACTGATATTAAGGTGTAAGGGCTTAAAGAGAATATAAAAGGTGGGAATTTAACAACTACCCCCACACTAATTAGCTGAAACTTTTGCACGGTGGGATTCTAATCTTGTCTTGGACGTTGGAAAGGACCCTTTAGCTAACACCCCTCATGAAAAGGTAATCGATTCTCTACACGAAAGATTTGTATACGTTTTGTGACAACTATAGTTTACAAGATCAACACGTAATACACTAATTATTGTAAAGTTGTAAATAATTTTAAAGTTGTGTCTATTTATATAAAGGGACACGAGGCGTAGATAAGTAAATATACATATATTATATAAGGGATTAATCAATTTGTATTTGATTATTATTAACAACTTACGTATCATTCAATACAAAAAATGCTCTTTTCTCTCACCTTTCTTCTCTGCAATCTCTTCTCCCTCACATCCTTCGCAATACTAACGACGAATTGTAGCATATTTCCTTAGGCCTCGTCATTGGGCCGGGTTGGGCAAGCCCGACCCAAAATATTTGGGCTTGGGCCGGGCCGGGCCGGACCTATTTCATAATTAAAAAAATACCCGGCCGGGTCGGGCGGACTTGATCATAAATATGAAAGCCATGCCCTTTGTCGGGCCGAGCCTACTAAGCCCACTTGGGCCGGGCCTACTAAGCCCATTTGTACCTACCTAATTGTAAAAAAAAAAAAGGTGAGTTGAGCTTAAATATTATTATCGAATATTGAAATAAGTTAAGGAGGGGTACTATTGAATTTGGAGAATTGACTTAACTTTTCGACCATAAAGCCGAGATAGGATAAGGAGGTTGATAAGAGAGTCAGAGACTTAGTGAGTTTTTTTTAATTTAGGGTTAGAGTTTGGTTTGGGCATTGGGCTTTTAAATGACACTAGGTTGAGATTTGGTTGAAGTTTTTGATTTTGGCTATGATAATAGTAACAAGATTGGACTGGGTATCAATTCTTAATTTATAATTATTTTATATTTTCGGGCTTATGGGTCGAGTTTACCTGGGCGGGTCGGTTGGGCTTACCGGGCTTTATCGGGCTCGGGCCTAGCGGGCTTGAATACCCTAAGCCCAAGTCCAGCCCGTCAACATGCGGGCCGGGCCGGGTCGGATTTTTTGTCATCGGGCCTATCGGGTACCCATAAGCCCGTGGGCTTCTGGGCCAAATGATGAGGGCTATATTTCCTGATTAAGAGTGAAGAGCAAGGGAAGTTCATAAATTGTTTCTTCTTTCTGATAAATAAAGTATTTAGTAGTTAGCAATGCATAAAACATTACATGACTTCCATACAGCAGCACATCAGTCGTGGTCATAAACACACACAAATAGAAATTGAAAAAGCTACACCATGTGGCCCACTATATTCTCATCAGCATCACATCATCTCTCAGTCCGTTTAAAATCTGAGTACGGCTACACGGTAAAAACTCAACATCTCCACGCACCAAACTATTCCCCTTTGTACGCTCTAAATATGAAAACGAGAGCCCTTGATTACAAAGCAGGCTACCCGAAAGCCCGAGAGCAGAGAAGAGAAGCCCAGGAAGACAAACCCGACAAAGCCCAATGCAATAGCGACGTCTGCTTGTATGCAGAACGCGTTCCACGCCGTACACGTGTCCTTCCCTTTTAAAACCCTCGCCAGCGCCGTTCCCGCCGAGTCTGCAGACAGCAACAGGTACGCGAACACCTATAGGATCATGGCTCCTCTCGTTAAGTACCCTTTTTTAATCAACTTCAAATTAACGAAAATGGTTTAAGAGGAAGGAGGAAAGTGTGGAACGCGGACCTGGTCGTGGCCGAAGTCGAACCAGACCTGGACGACCTCGGCTAAGAGAGTGTCGCCTCTGGAGATTTCCCAAACCGAAGCCACCGTTTCAAAGAGAGAGTAAATCGCCACTATTGCATTCGCTCCCACCACCAATCTGTGTTTTCCGAATCAATTCTCAGGTAAAATAAAATTCTCTCTCTCTCTCGCGTTCTGTCTGTTAGGCTACTGAGAAAGTGCAGGAAAATCGATGCTTTCTAATTTTGAAACAAAATAGCGTTTTCCCGAGGTAAAAGTGAATCGGTTTGGAAGAAAAAAATAGCTTTTACTTTCGGAAGATAAATTTCGAAAAGTTGAGCTGAACGGCGCCATAAATTTCAAGAAGCTAGTTTTCAAACTTTCAAGGTCGGAATTCCACTGCATTTCTCGGCAACCAAACAAAGCGTGGAAATTAAGAAGAAAATTCAGAAGTGGAAGTGAAATTGAGGAGGAAATGAATGGATGGAATTGAAACCTGAAGGCGTCGAAGTGGTACCAGCGAGGGGAGTTGACAGTGGAGCCGCGAGAAGCGGATAGCATGAAGATGAAGGAAGCGAGAGAGAAGCTGAAGGAGGCGAGTCGGAAGACGAGGATGAGGTAATTGAAGCGCCTCAGCTTCCGCAGCGACACGGTGGAGTGAAAAGGATGGGTTGGAATCGGGAACGGCGTCACATCACCGCCGTTGCGGTGGGGCTGAGGAGAGCGCATGATTGGTAAGCTGCTGTTGTTGTTGTTGTTTCCTTGTCGCTTTGTTGTTCAGAGCGTGAAATCATGAGGGAAAAGAAAGAGCGGGTTTTGGAGATGATGATGGTGATGCGATGTGGTCACGGGTCTAGAAGGCAAGAGTTCCATGGGAGTTGGGATAAGAACAGATGAGAGAGATACAGACGCTCATAACCCAAAGTAGCATAAAAAATAAAAAAAAAATTAAAAATGGGAGCTGAGAGGGAAAGTGTGAGCGAGCGTGAGAGTGATAAAGCAAAGAAAAGCTAAAAAGGAGGTGGCTTTAGAGAGAGAGAGTGAGGAGAGGGGCTGGACAGCCAACAGAGCATGGAGGAGGGGGAGGCAGGAACAGTGTGTGGGGTACTGTAATGTTGTGGGCTGCTTTTTACTTTCTCTATTCTTTTTCTTTTGGAGGACATCTTTTGGGTATTTATGGAGATAAATGAGATCATATATATGACCTGATGACCAAATCTTTTGGCATATGACTGTTACCAAAAAAATCTTGCCTTCCATGGTTTGTTTTTATGTAATCATTATATATATATATATATATAATAAATATTATCAATAGCCTCATTTTCACGAAAGATAAGATAGATATAAAATTCTTACACAAAATTTTTCTAATTTTTTATTATTTTTTATTATTTTGATTGGGAATTTGGAACTAATGAATTATAGAAATTACTGTTTTAGATAACTAATACACTAGTGTTGGAGATATGGAAGAGGGTGGAGGTGGTGATGTGGCGGTGATGGTGGCAAGGTCCTGATTTGAGATGATTGTGGTTATAGCGATCATAGTGGTGGGATTTGTTGCAGTGACAATGGTGGTTGGAGACAAGAGTAACGGCATCTATATACGGTAGTAGTGTGAAGAGGCGGCTGTGGCGTTGGGGTTGATGGTGGCAGGTGTTACAGCTGGTGGTCGACCGTTAGTGATGATTGGTGCGGTGATGAGGCTGGTGGCGATGAGTTGATAACTATGTTAAGGTGGCATGGGTATTGGGTAGAGGTTGTCGTGTACATGATTTAATAAAATAAAATAAAAAACTTTTTACACAAATTATCCCTTGAACCCTTGAATTTATCCACAAACGATGACATTTCTCAATGAACCCTTGATTAAGGCTTCCTTAAGAAAAGTTGTCCCAATTCTCTTCCACCCAACTTATTCCTAAAACCTCATTCAAATTTTGAAAATAACAATTGCATATGTTAAAAATTAAGTTGAATTTGCAACATGCGAATTTCGAACTCTTTCTATAATAAACTTCTACGTTTATAGATTTTCAAATTTTCTATAATTGAATTTTCGAATTGACGTGTAACAATTGAAATTTTTTAATTTTCTTTTCGAATTTTGTTACTACTAAACTTAGATAGTCTAAGTTGAAACAAGAACTAGTTTATAGGTTGTGCACATCAAGTTCATTAGGGTAGGGGTGAGTAAGGTGCGGTTCGATACGGATATTGGTAATATTCAAATCCAAACCGTTAAAATCTTAACGGTTCGATACAGTTTGAATTTTCTAAAATTAGAAATAAAACTGTTTCGATCCAAACCGTTACGAACGATTCGGTTTGGATCGAAACGGTTTAAAACCGTTAAGGAAAAAAAATTAAGGATTTAGAAAAAAAAAACATGGATACAAAAAGAAAATCAATACTCAATATTCAAAATTTTATATATTAAACTTGCTAAGTATTGAATTGCAAATATTATCACGCTACTAATATTTATCAAACACACAAACTATTTAATAATCTTTTATTATACTCTTATATGAGTATACATATATTTATATGGGTATATCTAGGTATCCTTTTATTTTTATTATTTTTACTTTGTATTAATAATATATTTAAACATTAATAAAAATTAATATATTCCTTAACGGTTCGGTTTGGATTTAACGGATTTCCAAAATGAAAATCTAAATCCAAACTGTTACTAACGGAACGGTTTGAATTCTCGAACCGTTTGACTTTTATCCGATCAAACTTAAACCGTTGAATAAATAACAATTTTAACGGATTCGTGCCCACCACTAATTAGGGAGTTGTGAAATCCACGAAAACCCCGTGACAAACATTAAATTGGAGACAAACTACCTTCATGCAATCTGTTGCTTCAAATCACGTTTCAGGTTCTTTCACATTCTTCTCTTTGTCAAGAAATTCATGATCCCTCAAGACTCCCAAGTCCCTTCTAAGTTTGAACTGTCAACCAATTTTTCAGCACCTCAACAACTACTAGATGATTTTATTTTTTCTGTGAATAAAATACTAAAAAAATGACATTCTTCTTCTGCTGTTGATCAACCCATGAAATCCGTGTCAAAGTTTACAAGTTAAGCTCACAATTGTCCTTTCGAATCAACTGTGGGACTCGAAAATTGACATTCAAACACCAGTTGTTCATCAAAATTTCATACTGACCTCAAGACTTTCTGAGACATCCCAAACAAACACCTTAACCCGAACTCAAAGGACTTCCCAAGATTTGCCAAGACAAATTTCGTTAATAAGAAAAGACTAGATAAAAGGGTCTACAAAATCAACGGGAGAGTAAGAGAACCTAAATACATAAATATCCAAATCTCATGGTGCAGCAGTTTCATCACCAATGGAAGGAGCTTGATTTCCAGTTTTAATCATCCCATTCAAAACCGCAGGTCTTCAGCCCGCTTCATAATCTAGCTAGCTGTGTTAATCAGTTATAACATTTCTTGAGATTTTCTGATTGTGCGTCCTACTTTCTTCCTGAACTCGTTCCTATTTTCTCTCCATTCTTTCTGCAATAGGATTACCCAAATATGTCAGTAGACAATCAAACCAATATATTTCGGTTCATAAAACACAGAGAAAAAACCCCGAGACCTACTATTTTCCAAGAAATCTAAGACTTGAATGCCAGGAAGATACCCGCAAATATTGAACTCCAATAACCATCCCAAGTTCGTTTCAAACGAAATATTTATCAAAAGAGATCATAATGAAATAAACTAGTGGGGAAAATTAAAAAGCAATGGTTACCGCAGCTTGAACATTCGCAGGAGATTCATCGTTAGGTCCTGAAAGCATTGAAATTATACTCAAGACAATGCTCTCAACCTGCATATTAACAAGGTGTATCAGAGAGCATCAACAATAGAGGCATGGTGACGACAGTCATAGTGCTCTAGATGCATCAAAATTAATAGAAAATTTGTGACAATTTGGATCCGTGTAAACAAAAGCAGAACCCTCAGAGTCATATAACAAACGCGCTACTAGTTCACCATAATCTTCAGTACATACTATATTCAAAGCACCACCGTATTACATCAACAACAATAGAAGTAAAAATGGTGGTTTCCTTAGACATCTTCAACTTCTGGCCTTGTTAGAGTTGGAATTAGTCCCAACACCATTGTCATTACTTTCAACCTTACTTTCCCATAAGCGCCTAAGCAATTCAGTAATTCAGCGTCTAGAAACACCACCGCCCTCCAAACATGAGGCAAGACTTAAAGCTTGAATCACAGGTTGAAAAAGCGAGGGCTTATTCTTCATTATCCAATGCATCATGCAGGTCAAAAAATTGTACCGAGCAATATAACAATCACCCGAACCCATCCTGCAATGGTCTCATTTGACTGGCCACCACCATATTCGCAATTAGAACCATCAGATGGTCAAATCAGGTGTATTAATGACACACATAGCTCATTCATTTACATGAGTAACTCTCCAAGTTAGCTCCAGTGAAAGATTTGCTCTTTCAGACACTTGCAACTTTCACAAAATTCATTGCTAACTCTTGAAACAGAAAGGGTAAGCCCCAATGCACAACCCGCTAAAGAATTGATTCACCACAACCTGAAATCTTAACTATTATGACTCCAACCATACAGGAAACAATGAAATCGGGAAATTCACAACTTTTTTATCCCAAATGATTCGCAGAAAACATAAATAAATGACAGAACAATAAAGTATCTTGACATGTTAAGAACACATACTGTATGGACTGGATTCCAGCGCTCAGTTGCAAGCTCGTACCCATTCGGATCATCACCAGGCGGATGAAGAATTGAAATACAAACTTTTCCATCCATGTAAACATTAGGGTGCCACATTTCGGAGGTAAACCTTACAGTTGGAGGGTTACATGGGTAATCATCGGGGAAACTCATTGTTGAATCAAAGATTGAACTCGTCGCGAAAAGTCCTCACAATTCCTGCAAACAGCAAACAATTAGCTATCGTTGCTTCGATCGATTTACCCGGGGGGTTGTTCGACCAAGAACACTCCGATGCTTAAGTTAGCTTTGAGAGAGGAAAGGGATATACCTCGAAACGAAGAATCAACGTACCTTGGAAGTGAAATGTGCCTTGCTATTTATAGAAAAATCTTGGGAGCCTTGGAGAGTTCTGATTGGTCGGTTTGAATATTTAATTAATAAATAATATATTATTATTAAATGAATAATATATTATTTTGATAATCATAATGATGGCTTATCATGATAGTAATGATATTTATTGTATTTTAATATTAATATTAATTTATCGTTATTAAGAATAACGATAATTATCTCTCGGAGAGAATATCAATATTACGGAGGTTTTAACCCAGCCAAATAACGTATTTAACTGGTAAATAGATTATTTGATGTGCGGGTATTTTTCGAATGATCAGTGTTATTTTCCAAGGGTAATTTGGTTATTTTTGGGAATTACGGGACACGTGGTGGCTCCATAATTTTCGGATGATTCTGGGTTCCACAAATGCCCCCACATCGATTCGGTATTCAGGGAATCCGGAGGGATGTATTTTGCTTGGAATCTTATATTACCGGGTTTAGTGGTGTGAATCGGTCATAATGTGCAAAAATGACCATTTTGCCCCCCAAGCATGGAAAAATGTCGACTTTGAGCCCGGGGGTCCAAAGGCCGTGGGCCAGAGATCGTTACGTAGGTCGAGTTGATACGAATTCATAGACAGGCGGCATGCCGAAATCGAAGATCGGACGCAAAAGTTATGGATCTGCGAAGGCGAGGGGCATTTTCGTAATTTTTGCAAAGTAAGGGCAAAATGTTGACTTTTGACCCGGGAGGTCCGAAGGATGAGGGCCAAGGACCATTACGTAGGTCCAGTCGATACGAATCCATAGACAGGCGGCATGCCGAAATCGGAGATTTGTCGACAAAGTTGTGGTCTCGGGAACAAAAAAACGGTTAACCGAACAAACCGGGATTTTGATTAAAATAATATTAAATTGTGAATAGTGACCGTTGAGTGTGAACTCTTGGATGAGTGACAAGTGTCACCCATCCCTTGATTTAGGGACCCCTAAAAACAGCTCCGTGTTTTATGGATTTTATCATCATTATGTTTTAATTATTTCTTTTTATTATCCCTAATTATATTTAAACTCTACTAATACCTCCTTCAAAATCCTTCAATCCGTGAATCAAACGGTGAAATTGTTTATGACAGTGAGTGATTGAGTGTTCGAGAGGTGTGTTTCTAGCTGGGGAAAACGCGGGGACAGAGAGTGAGGTAAGAACCCAAATCGAAAATTCTTGGATTTTTTGGGGGAGATTCGAAATTGAATTTGTAAGCTGTGGGAGTCTAAATTGGTTCTCGATTAAGTCTCCTGGGACCATTTCGAATCGACCTGCATCAAAAACAAAGAGAATTGAGTCTGCCATGAGCGAGAACAGAAGCTTCAATTTTTACCCGAAATTGAGCTTGGGTTCGTGCAGTTGGAGGTAAGGAAATGCGAAATTGATTATGTAAAAACTTTTGTTTCATTCTCACGATACTCTCTGTGTGATTTAATTTGAAAAACAGGGATGAATTGGACGAACCCGATCACGAAACCCGTTTGAAAGTTCATCGGGGGTTTATCGGATTTTGGTTATAATTGAAGTTTTAAACGTTACAGAACTCAAATTTAAATGATTTAGATGAAATCAGTTTAAATAACGGAAGAAAACAATGCCCAATTGAAGGAGAACAAATCGGGTCTCAACGCGGGTCTCCAACCCGTTTACCAGTCATTCGGGTAGAGGAGACGCACTGTAGCAGTTACTGTGCTACGCGCGTGGCTTCCACGCGCAGCCGCTTGCGGCGGCGCGTGAGGGCGCGTGGAGGCGTTTCCGGGGAGGTTTTCAACAGGTTTTTTTATTATATTTGATGTAATGAACATTTTTGGTGTTGGGTCCGAGATAAACTGACATTGTATCAATACTGTTTCGAGGGTCCGATGGTTTAGGTTATACCTTTAAATTTTTATTAATTTCCGAAAAATTGTGGAAAATTGATATGATGTTTTTAGAGTCATTGGTGACCCTTTATGATGTTTTTTGGGCAGGATTCGAAATTCCTAAAAAGCGTCAGAAATTACGGAATCGCGTGCAGTTTGGAAAATGAGCAGTTTGGATAGTGCGTGCTTGCATCGGTAGGCTGGCTCACATTCATTGTGACCCTTGCTAGTACCACAAATATGCTTGCTACGTGGTGAACGGAGTTTGGCTGAATAGTTGACGGGGATTTGGTGGTGATTGAGTGCACTTGCAAACGTGACTAGTGAGCATTGGTAGGCTGGGTCACATCTGCTGTGACTTTTGCTAGTACCACAAATATGTTCGCTATGCGTCAAGGTGCTGAGAGACCCAGCAAGCCTGTTTTGTGGGAGCGTGGCGGTTCTCGTAGCCTTAGTCCATTCCGAGGGAAAGATATGGAGTTTGAGAAGCCTGAAGACTTCAAGGAGTGGAAAGCTCGCAATCAAATTGCTTTTCCCGAGGATGTCTTTGTGGAGCTTGGAGACAGATGCTCTTCCATGAAGGCTCTTAAGCATGGAAGGGGAAAGAACCCTGTCGGCGGTCGGTAGACTAAATTCCATCCTTTGACCATTGGGTGGGGTTTCAAGTTCCCGTTCTCGAAGTTCTTTTCTAAGATTATTGGCCGGATGGGATGCAGTCCTGCTCAACTGGACGTCGATGCTTATCGACACATTATGTGCTTTGAGAAGTTGAACAAGTTTTTTAGCCTGGGACTCTCGGAGGATGAATTCTGACATTGCTATTCCGTGTCACACAACGGAGTTACCGGCGGTCGGCTTTCTCGAGTCGTTCCCAAGGTGGAGCTATTTTTGAGGGCGGAGTTCAATGATAGTGCGTACAGAGTCAACTGTATTGAAGTCGGCGGTGCATGGGACAAACACGCTTCCTCAGACCTGAGGATCGCCTCACATTTCCGTTCGTTTGATGAGTTGTATAGCGGGTTTGAAAGTCATCCTGATCTCAAGAAGATTGATATGGCTTTGAAAATTCCCCCAGAGTTCCGAGACATGAGTTGGCTACTTTCTCCTCTTAGAGATTTGAATGGTGGGAGGCCCTCGGATATCCTAATCAAAGAGTGGTTGAGTGCTCCATTGCGGTTGAAGAAACCCGTTATCCAGAAGAGGAATGATAAGCAAGTACCCATTGTTTCTTTGGAGAAAAGGCATGCTGATCAGCTTCATTTCAAGCCTGACCGTTCTATTCCTGCGGAGTCATCTAGCAAACGTAAAGCTTCAGAAGGTCCTTGCGAGGGAGTACCCAAGCAAATTAAGAAGCTGAAGGTGATCCCCACCTCCCACTATCTGGTTCATCAAGCGTCGAGAGATGAATGCCTAGATCGGATAGTGGGGGAGACACGGGCACCGTCAAAGACTGCTGATGTGATAGGCGCCCCCATCCCAACAGAAGACAGTCAGAAAACTGTTTCGCGAGGGGCTTTCGACAAGGTAGTCCGAGACCTTAGGATTGCGAAAGCTGGGGCCCATAAGTTGGTTGACATGCTTCGTGGGAATGTTGGTTTTGAAGGTGAAAATGAGCGAATGAAGAGCGAATGTAAACGTCTTCGAGAAGCCCGAGACCACTCTAGTCGGAATAACGAAGTTTTGGTTGGAAGGATCCACTCTTTGGAAGTCAAAGTGGGCGAGCTGGAGGTGAGCCGTGCGGAGAGGGTTCGGATAGAAAGGGAGCGAGACTCTGCTCGAGACGAGCTCTCTTTGCTACGCAAAAAGTTGCAAGACTCAGAAGAAACAAGCAGACTTTTGGAGGTGGAGATCCAGAGTCTAAAAGCGGCGATGTTCTCGGGACATGATTATTTACAATCGCCGCATGCCCCCACAACTTTGTGTCAAAGACCCGTTGAGGCACAAAAGTTGGATATGGCGAGTTGTAGCGGGGTCACCACCAAAGAGCGGGAACCAGAGTTGGAGCAAGAGCTGGAGCCTGTTCCGGTATCTTTCCCAGAGCCCGAGGCCGGGACCAGGAATGAAGCTGTCCCTGAGACTGCCGATTCATTATTTCATGACACTTCCTTACTTTCAGCAGAAGAGTGGGAAGAGTTTAGAAACACGATGGGATTTGAAGATTTGCCTCCATAGTTACATGTCGGCTTGTTCTTATGTGTGTTTTTTTTTTTTATGTATTGTACAATTGGTGTGAGCAATCATCATGTGATTTGCCAGACACTTACCAAATGAATAAATAAGAAGATTTTAAGTTAAGTTGTTGAAACGCAAGTGTTAACTTTCTTATATGTTATGTGTCGAAGTGAATATTTTTAAATGCCTGTTAATGCATTGGTGTGAGCTTGTTTATATGCCTCAACCAAAACCATGTGTGTATAACAGTGGGTTCTAAATGACTTGTGATGCTTTAAGATGATTAAGTCTTTGGAATGATGCCTTCAGGGAAGGGCTTGTGCTTCTTAAGAGAAGGCTTGAAGTGCTTCGATGAAGAAGACTTAGGGAGCTTCCAAGAGGAAGGCTTAGGATGCTTCCTAGGAGGAAGGCTTGAGGTGCTTCCTGAAGAAAGGCTTTGGATGCTTCCCGGAGGAAGGCTTGAGTTCTTCCCGGGGGAATAAAGTTTTTTATTTGGCATCAAACAATGACTAGCTTTATTATTGAGCTCTAGTTTGCGTTACACATAATATTTTCGGAGGTGATGAGCGTTCATGGTACCGCGCACTAACTTCCCGTCCATGGTCTCCAAGGTATAGCTTCCTTTTCCGCCTACTTGGTAGATTCGGTAAGGTCCTTCCCAAGGGGACTTGAGTTTTTGAGACCCTGGACGATTGGGTGCCGCAAACTTTTTCTTGAGAACAAGGTCACCCGGGAGAAAGTGCCGGAGTCGAGCCTTCTTGTTATAGGAGCTTCTCACTTGCTGCTGGTAGCTGGAGATACGCTTCACTACTTGTTCTCTTAATTCCTCGCTGAGATCAAGTGAAGTTCTCAGAGCGATGGAGTTGACTACTGGATCGTCGAGCTCGGTGAAGGGTGCCGGGACAACAACGTGTGGAGGAATGACTGCGTCGGTACCGTATGCAAGGGTGAATGGAGACTCTCCCGTTGCTCGACGCGGAGTGGTACGGTATGCCCAGAGCGTGCCATCCAACTCCTCCTCCCACAAGCCTTTTTTATCATCGAGTCGCTTCTTGATACAGTCAAGGATCGTTTTGTTGGAAGCTTCAGCTTGGCCATTACCCTGGGGGTAATATGCAGTTGAAGTGAAATGCTTGATCTTCCAAAGCTCAAAGAACTCGTTGATTATGGCGCCAGTGAACTGAGTCCCATTGTCAGTCAGAATGACCTTGGGGAGCCCAAATCGGCAGATAATCTGGCTCCAGATGAATTTTTGGACATTAACCTGGGTTATGGTGGCCAAAGCTTTTGCCTCCACCCACTTAGTGAAGTAGTCAGTGGCGACAATCAAATACCTCTTGCTTGGGATTGGAGTGTTTGGGAGTGGTCCAATGATGTCAAGTCCCGATTGCATGAATGGCCAAGGGCTTAACTGTGCATGCAACTCTTCCGGTGGTGCCAATTGGTTAGGCTTGAACCTTTGGCATTTGTCGCATTTCTGGGCATATTGCAGAGCTTCCTGGCGTAGAGTAGGCCAGTAAAACCCTGCACTAAGCGTCTTTTGAGCGAGCGATCTTCCACCGGAATGATTTCCACAATGCCCTTCATGAACTTCTGCCAAGACTTTCAATGTTTCTGGGTGCCTCAAGCATAACAGGTTTGGTCCTGTAAAGCTCTTTCGAAAGAGTTGGCCCTTGTCGACATAGTATCGCACAGCTTTCATCTGGATTTTGCGGGCCTCTAATCGTTCATCAGGCAATATTCCATGTTCCAGGTAGTTGAGGAAAGGATCTTGCCAGCTTGGAGATGAACCAATTTGTCTCACTTCGATCTCCCTCATGTCAATACTTCTCCGTTCGAGATATTCGATTGGGATCGAGTGCTTGAAACGAAAGTCAAGTGATGATGCTAGATTGACCAGCGCATCTGCTTGCGTATTCTCCGCTCGTGGAAGTTGATGAAAAGTAAAAATTGGGAAAAGGGTAAGCATTTCCTGGACCTTGTTATTATACTTGAGCATTCTTGCATAACGCGCAGCATATTCACCGGTTGATTGGTTAGTAATCAATTGCGAGTCTGAATGAATAGCGAGGCGTTTGATTCCCAACTCCTTGGCAAGCGTGAGCCCGCAAATCAAAGCCTCATACTCCGCTTCATTGTTAGAGGCTTTGAATCCGAACTGTACCGCCTGTTCCATTATTGAGCCGTCTGGAGTGATAAGGACAATCCCTGCTCTTGCCCCCTTCTGGTTTGAGGAGCCGTCAACAAAGAGTTTCCATAGAAGATTGGAAATTGAGGGCTGTAGGGAAGAAGAACTGGCCTCTTGATCCCGTGGTAGAGAAGTGTTGGCGGCCCCGGGGGTTTTGCCAAGCTTATTGCCTCCTTCCAGTGACGCCGGTGTGAATTCCACAACAAAATCTGCTAAGGTCTGGCCTTTGACAGCTGTCCGTGGACGATAGAGCAAATCATGCTGACTCAACTCGATGGCCCATTTCATTACCCGTGTCGATGCATCAGGTGCATGGAGTAACGAACGGAGTGGGTATTCAGTCATGACGATCACCCGATGAGCTTGAAAGTATGGCCTCAGCTTCTTTGTGGTAACTAGTAATGCCAGAATAAGCCTTTCAAATTTCGGGTATCGTGTCTCAGCATCAAGGAGGGCTTTGGATGTGTAAAATACAGGAAGCTGAATCCCATTTTCTTCCCGGATAAGTGCAGAGCTCACGGCAACGTCCGAAACCCCCAGATAGAGGAACAGGTCCTCGTTATCCTTGGGTTTTGATAGCAATGGTGGGGATGTCAAATAGGCCTTGAGATCTTGAAATGCTTTCTCACAACCTTCATCCCACTTATCCCTGGATGCTTTCTTTACTGCCTGGAAGAAAGGTCGACACCGGTCGGTTGATTTGGACAGGAACCTATTCAACGCTGCTGCTCGTCCAGTGAGACTTTGAATCTCCCTCAGACTTGATGGGGATTTCATCTCGAGTATTGCCTTGATTTGTTTTCGGTTTGCTTCGATCCCACGTTGAGTCACAAGGTATCCCAAGAATTTCCCCGCTGACACTCCGAAAGTACACTTAAGAGGGTTGAGCTTCATTTTGTACTTCTTCAGCAAGTTGAAGGTTTCTCGCAAGTTAGCGATATGATCCCCTCGTTTTTCTCCTTTGACCATGATATCATCCACATAGACTTCCATGGTTTTGCCGATGAGATCCTTGAACATCCGATTGACGAGCCTCTGGTACGTCGCTCCTGCATTCTTGAGGCCAAATGGCATCACCTTGTAGCAGTACACACCTCGGTCGAAGACGAAGGCCGTCTTGTCCTTATCTCTTTCGTGCATGGAAATCTGATTATAGCCCGAGTATGCATCCAGGAAGCTTAGCAGCTCATTCCCTGCAGTTGAATCTACTAAGAGATCGATTCTAGGCAGAGGATAGTGATCTTTTGGGCACGCAAGATTGAGGTCGGTGTAATCAACACAAACTCTCCACCGTCCAGCCTCCTTTTTCTTGACAAGCACGACATTTGCTAGCCATTCAGAGTGCGGAACTTCTTCAATGGATCCAGCAATGAGTAACTTGTCGATCTCCTCTTGAATGATAGCAATTTTCTCTGGGGAAAAGTTGCGTCTTTTCTGCTTGACCGGCTTGTGGTGGGGATTGACGTGTAGCCTGTGGCTAACGATAGTAGGGTCAATCCCAGGCATGTCAGACGGAGACCAGGCAAAAACTTCTTTCTCCCTACGCAGGAAGGCTATGGGTTCTTCCTTTTCTGTGTCACTTAACCGGGCGTCAATACGGGCCTCTTGCTCAGGATGTCGAGGGTCAAGCTGAACGAGGATGACGTCATCCTCCGGCTGCCACCCTTCCGGAGCCGATGGTTCCTCGTGAATGTCAGGATCTTGACCCGTGATTAGTTGCTATTTAGGAGATGAAGAATAAATCTTGCCCTCATTGGATGATCCTGCCTGGGGAATGAATTCTGCCACCTTTACCTCTTTTAGTCCTTCGGTGAGGCATCGTCGAGCCATCGTCTGATCGCCCCTGATTTCTCCGATTCCACCACCAGGAATAGGGAATCTAATCTTTTGGTAAAGGCTTGATGTGGTTGCGAGGATTTTGTGAAGCCATGGCCTTCCGAGGATTCCATTATATGGAGAGTACTCGTCCATAATGTAAAAGGTCTGGGTCGTGACAACGGGGTTTGAATGTACATCCAGCTGGAGAGTACCAACGGTCATACTGGTTGACCCGTTGAAGCCTCGGAGAGGGACATCCCCTTTTACTACTAGGCTTTCTAACCCCATCCGGCGCACTGCCTCCAGGCTGAGGATATTTGCCGCACTCCCTTCATCCACGTGAACCCGATCAACCTGAGCATGAGCGATCTGAATTGATACGACCAATGCATCATCATACGGCCAATCAAGTCCCTCCTTGTCCTTCAAAGAGAAACCAACGACAAGGTCATTGGCCACCCCGGTGGTGGTGACTTGGGAGACTTGAGAGACGGCAAGTGCATCTCGTATTTTTCTCTTTTTCTGCTTGGAGGTGGTTCCTAGCAATTCTGATTCAGCCATGATGGTGTTGATGCGGATCATCTTGGATGCAGGCTCCTTTGGTCCTTTGTCAGTAGGTTGATCTGCCGCCTTCCCCTTGACGTACTCAGTGCAATGCCCTTCCTTGATGAGATTTCGGAGATATCTCTCAAAAGATATGCATTTTCCAATGTTGTGCCCATAACACTCTTGGAAGGCTCACCACTTTGTTTTATCAGCCTTCTCCTGATCTCCCTTGACTGGTTCTGGCTTCTTAAACCATGGTTTGTCCTTAATCTCATTGTGGATCTGATGGACTGGTAAAGATAGTTGCAAATTAGGCTTCCCTACTGCCGGAGTTTGGGAAGGTTGTCCCGCCTTGCGCTTGTTGGACTTTCCAGCCGTAAACTTTCCATGGGATTCCTCCCTTTTGGGGGTCTTCTCACCAACTCCAACATGGTCCTGAGTTTGAGTGGCGTTCTTCTCATCCTCCCAACTTGCATGTCGCTCTGCTAGCGAAAGTATTTTGGTGAGACTTCGTGCATTACTCATGACGATATCCCCGTAAAGTTGGCTGTCCCGAGGGAATCCTTGTTTGAATGCCATCGCTGCTACAAGGTCACTACAGCCGACAATGCGAAACTTCTCTTCACAAAATTTGCATATGTACTGTCGCATAGTATCTTTTGTTCTCTTTCGGACAGAGAAAAGGTGGTCATCCTTTACCTCGATTGTCCGAAGTTGTGCGTATTCCTTCACAAATGCCAGGGCCAACTCTTCAAAGGACTCAATCGACCTTGGGGGGAGATGATTAAACCAAGTCATGGCTTGGCCTTGAAGAGAAGCCTGGAAAACTTTGCACATAAGTGCATCGTTAGACCTGTGGGGGATCATGACTCCTCGGTAATAATCTATGTGTTTTACCGGATCGGAGGCTCCTTTGAATGGGGTAAAGTTTGGCGTTGCGAACCTCTGGGGAAATGGCTCTTCCTCGATATCTCTTACAAAGGGTGTAGAGAGCTGTATTTGGCGGCGTAGATCGTCCTCTAGATCGCCACCTCGCTGAGCACGGAGGTGCTTGTCCAGTATCTTTTGAACATCATTAGCCCGTAATGCGCCGTGCTGAAGCGATGAATTCCGTTGTGACAGTCGTCGAGAACCTCCGTGGGCTTTTTCCCTCGATCTATGGGATCGTGTAGGGGAGTAGGCCTCATCTTCTCCCTCACTGTCGTGGACAGATCGCCTTAGGTCTTGGTATAGAGCCTGCGGTTGCCCCCTACTCCCATGTGAGTGTTGTGAGAGCTCTGCTCGTGAGGTTGCCCCAACCCTTCCTCCTAGTCGTTCACGTACTAACAGCTTTAGGCGTTGTGGGCTTTTCGCTTGACGAGCGTGACTTTCTGCTCCAGAGTCGCTAAGCGAAGTATCTCGTGACATTGTTTGGCAGCGGACTTGTTCTTTCCCAGGGCGTCTTTGGGCATTCTCCTGTCTGTGCTGCTCCTGGATTGGTCTCCCTGCGAGGAGTTGCTGCAAGAGCTCCGACTGAAGTTGAACTTGGTTGCTCAACCTTTCAACTTGTTGCGCCAAGATGTCCTGGGGGGGTTGGGGGTGACCTCTCCCTGAGATGTCATGATTCCCATCCAGGAAGTCCCTTAGGACCATGTTTGCTGCAGGCCGCTCATGTCGTGATGTACTTCCCATCAATCTCCCGCCTGCCCGTTGTAGAGCCGAAGTTCCTTCCCCTGGCGGGGGTATTTGGCTGGCCGAAGAGGGGAAGGTTTCGAAGCTGAAGGTTGGTCTCCCTCCGAGTGTCTCAATGGGCGCTTCTATGGTCACACGCCTGGGTTGAGCTGGGCGCTTCTCCGGAGTCTCAATGTGAGTCTCATTCCTCGTCTGAGCTGTTGAGGCAGAAACTCCTTCTCCAGCCGACTGAACAGATCAACGAACCTTAGCCATGCTGGATCGAAGAATTTTTGAATTGGAAATCTTGTTGATGGACGATTTGAACAACGTTCAAAATCTCCGAACAATGTCGATGAACGACGAACGAAGAAAGATGAACGATGAACGACGTTCGAAATCTTCGAACAATGTCGATGAACGACGAACGAAGAAAGATGAACGATGAACGATTAAGAGAGCTTCTTCTGAGTATTCCTCAATAGCTCTCAATGAAAGCACCAATTGTTGAATCAAAGATTGAACTCGTCGCGAAAAGTCCTCACAATTCCTGCAAACAGCAAACAATTAGCTATCGTTGCTTCGATCGATTTACCCAGGGGGTTGTTCGACCAAGAACACTCCGATGCTTAAGTTAGCTTTGAGAGAGGAAAGGGATATACCTCGAAACGAAGAATCAACGTACCTTGGAAGTGAAATGTGCCTTGCTATTTATAGAAAAATCTTGGGAGCCTTGGAGAGTTCTGATTGGTCGGTTTGAATATTTAATTAATAAATAATATATTATTATTAAATGAATAATATATTATTTTGATAATCATAATGATAGCTTATCATGATAGTAATGATATTTATTGTATTTTAATATTAATATTAATTTATCGTTATTAAGAATAACGATAATTATCTCTCGGAGAGAATATCAATATTACGGAGGTTTTAACCCGGCCAAATAACGTATTTAACTGGTAAATAGATTATTTGATGTGCGGGTATTTTTCGAATGATCAGTGTTATTTTCCAAGGGTAATTTGGTTATTTTTGGGAATTACGAGACACGTGGTGGCTCCATAATTTTCGGATGATTCTGGGTTCCACACTCATGATGGCATTAAAGAAACCTCCCTCACTGCAACAAGGGAATTAAAGAAACTGGGTTAGTCAAAGAATTTATTCCAAACCAAATATCCAAAAAAAAAAAAAATTCTTTGCCGCCTAAAGTATGCATGAATTTAAGCTTAAAGCAAGCTCTGCCCACTAACCAACATTCAATAAGATGCAATCCACTCATCTCTAATCTAAATTTGAATGCTTTAGACATAACCAAAAACTGAAAATCAAAGCAAAACATTTGAACTTTTTGACCAATTCCACCAGTAATCAGAACCCAAATGACCATAATTGAGAAGAAATAAATATATGAACTCAAACAAAGCCCCTATAGGCCTATAGCTACATTACAAGAAATTACATGAAACTCGGGTTAAAACAACAACAAACACATGCACCAAAACAAAACAAAACAAAAAAGAGCAGAGACATTTAACGAAACCCATATGTTTCAATGGAGGGGAAAAATATCGGGTTACATACTAGAGAGTATCTGGAGGGCCAGTAATTGTGACGCTCCATTCGAAGATATTGTTTTCTTCAATCAAACCAGCCGAGAATCCATCCACTGGGTGTTTGCAAAGATCTATATGAAATGGAAAAACAAAAACAGAGTTCAAATTTAATCAGAATACGCATTGTTCAAACCAAAACGAAACCAATTACCACCAAACGAGAAGCAACAGAAAGGGAGATAGTTTAAGGTTATGGCCTGACCTTTGAGTTGCTTTTGGAGGAGAAGGCTGCCTTGCGAAACAGGAAGTGTAGCCATGGAAAACGCAGAGAGAAGAGAGAGGAAATGGCTTTTAGCTGATTTTGATTTTGGTTTATGAAAAGGATGCTCTGGGTTTTTTTTATATAGAGAGAGAGAAAGAGAGGGCAATAAAATTTAGACCTCCTCGCTTTCCTTTTTAATTTGTTCACCACATAAAAATCAACCCAACAATTTATAGAACATTGAACATCTATTTGTGAGTTTAGTATTGGAATTGTCCAAGGCAATATGATACTACACGGAAATACCAGATTAGATTTCCTCAATTGTTTTGGATTTGGCCATGGACTCACAGTAACGTTAAACATACAAGAATTTTTAGTTTCCTATCGATATTGAGTGACCAAAGTAGAATCCCTTCCTACATAAGGAAATATTCTGACTTTGATGTCTTCAACTTTATTGCAAGTTTTACCAATATGTCATCCTCATGGGTGAGAAGAGGAGTCGGAGTCCTAACAAAATTAGGAATTACGTCATTTTAAAGTTCAATTTCTTTTTTGGAATATATCACTCAAAAATCTAATTTTCTTAAAATTAGAAGTTAAATTTTGGTCAAATGGATGTAATTCAGTTGGTTCTAATATTAACGTGTTGACAATTGGTCTTAAGTTCGAATTGTATCGATAATTTCCAAAAATTTTCCCCTTCCGTGTAATTTAAAAAAAAGGTTAAATTTTGATATTTTGTGGAAATATAATATAATATAATATTTTTTTTATTTTGATTATTGATCAATGTCATTGGTTACATAATTCTAAATTTGACTGGCATAGTTCAATGGTCAAGTGTAACGACCCGTCCCGAATTCTGGGATTAGTTTAGTGACTAATCTCGATTAGTGAGGTTGAACGGTGCTTAGTAGGGCGGAATCGGACAAATTGTGCAAAATGACCGTTTTGCCCCTGGTCGTGGGCAAAATGTTGACTTTTTGATCGGGCGGTCAAACGGACTTTGACCGATGACCGTGACGTAGTTCGGGACGTCACGAGTTCATAAACAGGTGGCACGTTCGATTCCGACATTCGTAGAGAAAGTTATGGTGTTCGGAAGTTGAGGGGTATTTTGGTAATTTGGCTTATTAGGGGCCAAATGTTGACTTTTTGACCGGGAGGTCCGATGGACGAGGGCCAAGGACGTTACGTAGGTATCGTGGATACGAATCCAACGACAGGCGGCATGCCGAAATCGGAGATTCGACGACGAAGTTATGGTCAAGGAAACGAACTAACGAACCGAGGCTCGGATTAAAATAATAATATAATATTGAATAGTAACCGATGACTGTGCACATCCGGATGAGTGACAAGTGTCACCCATCCCCTGAATTCTGATCCTTGTTTCCCTCCAAACACAATCATTCCTACACCATCATTCCTTCTCCATCTTTTTCCCCCATTTTCTTCTTCTTTGTTTTTCTTACCCGTGGACGATTTCAAAACAGAGAGAGTGTGAGGGCTGGAGGATTTGGCTGCCTTCTCACGGCAGAATTGAGGGAATTGAGAGGCTAGGGAGACTGGATTCATTTCGGGAAACACTGGGACTGAGTGTGGGTGGTGAGACAGAAAATTCAAAAATTAGATTATGGGAGGGAAAATTCGAAATCAAATCCTAAGGCCGTGAGGATCGAATTGGAGGTTACATTCAGCTTTCTGGGAATGCCACGATCAGAAACGTCGAAAGAACGAAGGGAATTGGTGCCGTTTTGACTCTGAACGAGCTTGGTGACAGAGGAGGAAATTCGACCTTGAGTCGTGAAGTTGGAGGCTTCGATGGACGAAATTGAGGTGGGGAAACTACTTCTCATGATCCCACGATGCTTCTGGGTTCATCAATTGAAAGAAAACGGCTGTGGTTGACAGAACTCCATGGTTGCACAGTGTACGGATGTTCGAGCTTGAGTCGTGAAGATTGAGCGATGGATTGATGCAATTGAGTTGGGGGAAAGGTTTAACGGAGTCCATGGAAGCTTCTGGTTGAATCAATTTAAGGAAATCGATCGAAATTGAAGGAATCCCATGATTGAACAGTAACCGGGTGTTCTTCGTGGATCATCGTTGAATCGTGGAATTGTAGGTAATGTTTTGTGTAATCAACGTTACAGAACTTAAATTAGACTTAAAACGAAACTAACTAAATGATCAATTGAAGGAATTAGGATCAAATTGACAGAATACGAACCGGGTCGTGTCGCGGGCAGTTTGGACCCGTTTACCAGAGATACGGGTTAGATGGTGACACTGTTCACGGCGCGTGGATTTCACGCGCAGCCACTCACGGCGGCGCGTGACGGCGCGTGGGCACGAATCTCGAGGTGAGGTCAACATGACTTTTAATCTATTCGATGTAACGGACATTTTGGAATTGGTTTCGTGTCGATCGGCCACCGTCTCGATATTGTTCGGGATATCTGAAGGTTTTAAATTAAGTTTAAAAATAAGTAAAATTCGGAAAAATTACGGGACTTTGATAGGATGTTAATGATGAGGTTAGTAACCCTCTAATGTGATTTGGACAGGATTGGGAGTCCCGGTGATAGTGGTGTGGCCCGGGAGGGCCGATGGCACGCGTATCGAGGCATACCGTTAAAACGGTCTGTGAGTGGACTTTGGTTTTATAAATCCTATGCATGCTTAAATGTGATATATGTTTTATATACATGATTTTTATGATGGTATTTGTGAGTATTGATTTCGGGTATGTTGCACGTATTTCGAGGTGTTTTCCGTATTTCACGTATATCGGGATTAACGGTTTATTTGTGGTTTTGCGTGCTTGTGGTTAAATAAATAATATGATAAAACGGTTTTTATATTGGAAAGATGAATTCGGGCTTGAGGCCCACTTGTTTTGGAAATCTCGGACTTGGAGTCCATTTGAGTACGTAATCGGGCTGCGGGCTCAGTTGGTTTATAAGTCGGGCTGCGGGCCCAGTTGGTTTATAAATCGGGCCGTGGGCCCAGTGGTTCATAAAGTCGGGCATGGGGCCCAGTTGGTTTATAAATCGGGTCGTGGGCCCAGTGGTTCATAAAGTCGGGCATGGGGCCCAATTGGATTAAAATGATGATTTCGGGTCAGGGGCCCTATATTTAATAAATGTGGTTTCGGGTCAGGGACCCTAAATAGAAATGTGTTGTTTTATGGAAAATTCGGGCAGGGCCCATTGTGATGTTGTGAAATGAATTAATAAAAACTGTTTTCCATATACCATCTTGATACAAGGATATATGATGGTCTCCTCCAGATGTCTGGGACACTGGGGAAGTCACGGTGCATTGCCTGCGAAGGGTCACCATACGGAGCAGCCGGACCGTATGATGACTCAGGAGCAGGATTGCTATGATTGACGTCTGGGACGTCAGACATCAGGGATGTCAGATATATGGACCCGGATAGACCCCGGGCAGCACGCGTAGCTTATGAAACCGTGAGATATGACGTCAGGGACGTCTAGCATCAGGGATGCTGGTGATGGTAATGGTAAAATACGAATTAATGAAATGGCTTTCCCGGTGGATTTATGATTGTGTGATTTTAATGAATTGATGTTCATTTATGGTCGTGGGTGGTGACCCACATGGTTGTTTATGTATAGTTATGGTATTTCACAGTTTGGGCTGAGTTCCCACACTTGGTTTTTGGTTAACGGTTTTTGGGCTAAGGCCCTAATGGCTCGGTTGAACAAACGTTTTGGTTACTGGTTTTCGTGGCATGCATACGTTTTTATTGGAGGGCATAAATGTCTTATAAATGTGTTTGATGAACTTACTGGTTTTTGTCCACTCACAGCTTTTGGTTTTAATGCCTTTCAGGTTGATCACGGATGCGATTGCAGCAGAGACTGGGACATTGCACACCTCCTCCATCGATCCTTGCGCACTCTGGATGCCCCGTTGGGCAGTGGCTCTTGGTTATTCCTTGTCTGACACCCCTTGTTGGACGGGAGCAGGGCACATTCCACGGTAATCCCGGGGGGATTGGGATGGGTCCTGTCATCAAGCACTTAGAACATCTATATTAGACTAACTAAATTTTTGGACAAATTTAACTTAAAATAACTCAAAAGTTATTAATAACTAACCAGTTTTTATAGCTACCAAAATCAGGCTCTCTACGTTTTCATCAATTTTGAATATTAAATTCATTCTTTCAAATTTGAATATATAAAAATATAATTTTGTTACAACGACTAGTTTTAATGTAGTTTTTTAATGGTTCAAATAAATGTCTATTCGAAGACGATACTTGTGACAAATGATATTTTAGCCTCCAAGAAAGTAAGAAGTATTATTTTATTCAATGTTATTACCGTGGTTTATGATAAAGTTTCTAACTTTTATTTCTTTCTTCATCCTAATTGATGAATGTATTAAAATTATCATACTCAAGTTCTTTTCGTGACAATTCACCCTTTCTTCAAAGTTGCGAAACATCAAAGTCTCTATTTCCGAAATATCGAAAAAAAATAATCAAACTTTTCACAACTATATACGAAAAGTTCGAGCCAATTAACGATCTAGAAGCAAAAAAAACTTGGAAATTCGTTTTATTTTCTTTGAATTTTTGAATAACCCACAAAAGTTTAGAGCGTGTGAATGCAAATAATAATGAGTTTTGAGAATGGAAGAAGAAAGGATGAAGAGGACGAAAGAGAGAAGAGAGAGAAATGAGATGAAAAAATAGCCAGTGGGAAGCCGCTAGCTAATAATAACTAGTCGCAATAAAAATAAATAAATTTTAGGTTAAATTTACCCAGTCTATTCTAACCTCATTTTGATATTTTTAGATAATTTGATGCTTTTAAATAAATTGTCGATTAAATTTGTCCAAAAATTAAATTTAACTATTTTGCTATAAAAACTCCTAGTTCTTGTTATTTGATATTGAAGATTGAAATATGGGCATCACTTTTTCACGAAGAGGATTTTGGATTTCTGCCATTGAATGAGCAAAGATGATGTTAAGCCTGTGCTAGAACCTACCACACTAAGTGCGGTAGGAAATTGGAGAATTGCAATGTGGATTTTTTTCACTTTATTCTTATAGGAAATTTTCAAATTATGTTTTACGAAATTGCATTTTATGTTTTGAAGTCCTAGTTTTTTTTTTCTTTTCATTATTGTATCTTATTCTTCCTCAATGGGTTCGAATAAAACCAGGGATGGATAAACAAAATAAGGTGTATAAATATAAGTTTTGTGATACACTTTATTTTACTTCCAATTTATATGCCCTATTTTGTTTATTCGAACGAATTAACTGAAAATTTAGATTTCATTTCAACGTAAAAATATAACAGAGCGTTTAACACCATATCTTCACATACCAATAAGTACGAGATCGTGATGGGAAGGATTGTACAATTGGAGTTTTTTTTTTTTTTTTTTCATATGTTTCCTTTTTAAGTTCTAGAGAAAGCAACAATCAATGTAACCAAATGTTGGAAACAAATTGCATAATATAGCCGTTGAAGATAAAAGTTTTGTTCTTGGTCATTGGTGGTGTTTAGGCAACGATAGGTTGTTGGTGCCGTGGTGTGGATGTAGATAATAAAGCCCACCCTAAAGATCCTCTTCCACTATGTGTTTGCCTTAGGGAGTCTAATTTGTACGTGGTTTTCCAAGTGACCACTGGTGAGAGGATTGGAATGCCCTAAATTGGACAACAGCATCAAAGGGCACATCTGATGCTGCCACCGGCACCTCTATCTTGTGAAGGATCAACACATGATGACGACTTTCGTTCAATTGCCGGCCGCCATTCAGAAGAGGGTGGTAAGGCGGGAGGGAGCCTGAGACTTGCTTCAACTTGGCCTTCACTTGCTTGGTTGTAGTTGGTTCAGTTATTTGGCTCTACATGTTGCTTCTACACAAATTCTGGTAGCTTGCAACATCAAGGCTCTTCTCCTTACCTGAATGTATAACCTTCTTTAAATAAAATTTATTTTAAAATGCGAAGAAAAAAATTCAAATTCGAATGCGTAACAAAAAATATATCTGCTTTAAATAATACAACTATACTCACGTTTGCAAGCCAGCCTTATAAACCTCAAAGGGCATTATACATAGTTGGCTCATACTAATTGGCCTGTCTGGAAACTTTTTTGTAATTCATAAATTATAAATTTTGGATGGTACCATATGATTCAATTTCTTTTACCTTCAAAATTCAAAATTCAAAATTCAAAATAAAATAAAATAAAAAATAATTCATTCTTTTTCTTCTTAGGATTGACCCATCTTCATTTGAAGTTCAAGCCTACGTGAATCCAAATCATCAATAAACTCAAAAACAAAGAAACAAACGGAAAATGAATGGTGGTATTTGAGAAACGAACTAATACACACTAAAATTTATTTTCTCAATTATTTCCAATTCAAGAAGTTGAAGATGAAGATCTTGTACGCACACGAGCTTTGGCGCTCCATTGAGACTCAAAGAGTCAAAGATTTTGACAAAGTTGAAGCACAAGGGTAACAGGAATCCAATAGCAGATAAGGCAACCGTCTTTTAATCAGAATATAATGAAGAGAGTCAGAAACCTAAAGGAATCCAGGTACAGCAAAATGATGTCCATATCAACAATTCTTATTCATTATAAATTGTCTCATTAGAGGATCAATCATCATGACAACGGTGAAAATATTGTCCCTTGCACACAAGATGCCCCCACTTTTTAGTCCAATTGACAAGAAATTCACTGTAATTCTCTTGCAATTACTGTACTTGTTGAAACAGCTGGAGAGGATTTCTGATTTGAAATATAGTGCGCCTGGATTTGTGTTGCTTGACAAATGCTTATCCTGCAAAACGTACACTATTGTTGCATTAGTAGGAAATCAAGGTTCTATTCAAAATTAAACTCGAAATGATTGAGTAGCTCAATTTCTTATATGCTCTTTCAGGTTGATCAACTTTCTAAAGTGGGATCTTTGCCTATTCATATTCTCATACACACTGCTTCTTTCACGTGTGGTAAATTCTCAAGCCTACAAGTGGACGACATGTATTTAGGAGATTGGAGTATGTAGCTATTCGGCTTCATCCATGGGGTAACCTACTCTCATACATTATCTTAAAGGAAGTTAAGGTCACACTTCGAGGTCAATGGACAATGACGGAGTGGCTAATTCTTTCTAAACCCTTGTAAAATTGATTCACTTTCCAATTTGAGATTTTTATTTCTTCACGTGGCCACATATTCAAGTAAAATTAATTAGTGATTCAGATTCACAGTCTTGCAATGTAAGCATTTTCGGTAATCTATTGCCAAAGGATCTGGCAAGAAGTACATAGAAATGTAATTATAATATGGTCACCGCAATAATGGATGAGAAGTCAACATACAATGACAAGCTACTTATTATCTTGACTCTCTGTATATAACATAACATTGGATTCCCAGACATCTTTTGGAGGACATATCCTAATTTCAAACTAAGCCATGATTAATGAATAAGTGAAGTTAGTGTTGTATATATAATTGTAGTTCTGCATGCTTAGGAGACCCACAACAGACTACCGATCATCCTCCCATGCAAAAAAAAAAAAAAATCACATTCCAAGGATGAAGAGGAGCCAACTTCTTCTGTGCCTTGTTCTTGCACTTCTCATGCTTATTTTTGCTCAAGATGCAGAATCAGGCAAGTCCTTAACATTTTTTCGAAATTCTTTCTCTTCGCATTTCTCATGCTAATCTGATATGTTGAGTGTGAAATGTGAATAAAAAACTACGTAAATTGTTCCCTTTTGTGCTTTTTCAGTGCTTGAATTTGAAGCTGCACCAGCAAGAAAGAGTTTGGTGGCCACAAGACGCATGTTAGCTACTTGGGTGAGTGATCAGCTGTATTTTTTTTTGGTGTCTGTCGAAGTTAATGGTTATTCATTCAACCGAAGGATTTTATTGTTTCTGTGATAACAGCTTAATTCTAGAAAGCTGGTTCAAGTACAAGGTGTTCACAAAGTTCCATCAGGGCCAAACCCAATCGGAAACCAGAAACCACCGTTCCGGCATGACTGAGAGACCCCGGGGGGGGCATGTGCATCATGCTGATCATTATCAAGCAAGCTGCAGAAGAAGCATGGCAGAGATGAATTTTCGGGCTTAGATCAGTCGGATTAAGTTTTGGGATTAGGGCTCATGGTCCTTAATTTTCCACTAATTGTAATGCCCCCAGTTTGTGGTCTAGTTTAGAAGTAAAATTTACCTGGATACTTTTTCTGATTTTGTTTTTCATCAGAAAAAAGAATTTCTGACTTTGTTTTTGCTTCCTTTACCACAGTGTCCTGTGTGAATATCTAGTGTTTTCCTGATCTAGTAGGCAACAAAATGGGCATTTCTGGCATGAATAATTTATTCTTTGAAGGCACCGAATCGCTGGCATTATCACACAGAAAAGCATCAAGCATCAACCAGCTTTGAAATCAAATCCCATCTACTTATATATTCAATGAAGCAATAAAAATTGATACAGAAGAAAATAGCCTACATAAGTTATTTCCTTTATACAAAGAACCATCAATCCAAGCATAACATGGGAATGCAAACCCTTATACTAATGTCGAACTCCCTAAACCGACGGACCAGCCGGACGGCAATGCACCTGGATTTTCAGTGCACGGCCATAAGCTAAAGGCATAATGCCAATGAAACATGATTCACAGCAGTCTTACCATACCATCTATAAATCAACATCAATCTGATCAATTGTATGAGAAGAAAAGGAAAAGGAAAAGGAAGGGGGGTAACTTTTTCTCTTGTTTTCTTTGGGTTGGGGTTTAGATATCTAAAAGGGGGTAAAAAGGAAAAAAAATATATATATCAGATTTCATTCAATAGATTTCCTCCGGGGAACCAAGTTAAAAAAACAATGAAACAGAAAAGAATGCTACTTGCATCTGCCATCTTAATGCCTCCCTATCAGGTCAACAGATGCTCTCTTTCATTCCAAGGGGAGGGGCGGAGGCACACACGAACCTCGTGTTCTTCCGGTCCCACTCGGCGTTTGGGCACCATAATCTCGAGCATTGTTCCCGTCTCATCACAGTATGCTTCCATTTTAGCATCTTCTGGAATGCGGGTAGGCAGAGCAATTTCCCTCACGAATTCCCCAGGAGGGCAGTGCTCCGGTGTTGGATCTGTTAGCTTAAATTTTCTATCGCGTCTCTTAATGAATGGAATACAAGCTGTACTCACACAAGATATCTTTACAATCCCATGCGAGGGATTATTCTTCCAAGTAACTTTTACCCTTTGAAGATCTACAAATGGCAAGCTGACAATGATCAAGAACCCTTCATCATCCTCATATATTGATTTTGCAGCTGTAACAGGCCCAGATGTGTTCTTCATTACCCCGCTAAACTCATTAAACCAAGGCGACTCTACTGGATGGCCCTTGCCATCCAATATTCTGTCAAAATGCGGGTTATTAGGCAAAGAACAATCGCTGTCACTCCCATGGGGGAAAAGGTCCTTCTTTCGCTTATTGCAGACTGGGGATAGGTCCATCCCCTCATTGTTGACATGCTCTGATGGCTGAGTTGACAAATTCAAACCAGTACCATCAAGCAGTTTTCTTGATTGAGAATTTATGTTGTTCTTCGATTGGGGGGCAGGCCGTTCAAGCTCAAATTCTGCGTTCTGCAGGTTCCTCCAGGAACCAAAATCACTTGCTTCAAGCGGGATTGAGAAATTTACATCTCGGCCTGTAAGTTCCGTCCACCGCTTCCTCTCTTCGTCATCAAGACACATGAGGTTGGGTGATCGAACAACTTCAATCCCATGAACGCACTGTGGGTTAGAAAGACCTCTATAGTGCTTCCTCTGCATACGATGAGACCGAACAAAACCCCGGTCAACACTAAATGGGAATGGGCGTTCTCCTTGGCGAGAATGTCCATTCATGTAGCTCCTCAGCTGCATCTTCCCCAATGCATTCTCAGGCCTATCCTTGAAAACCCACATATACATGTTCTCCATATCATGCTGAACCAAGAAAGCATCCAACTGCAAGTCTGTTTTGTCGTACCCAGACACCCCATTGCCATCCCGAATCACCTTACACTTGGACTTCTCATTCAATACAGGCTTGAAATAGAAGCTAAAGAAAAACCATGCACCCCAAACACTATCAAGTCTCTTGTTGCATTTCCTTGCAACTTTGGGGAGACTGATTGTCGCCTCAGCCTCATAAACTTGAGAACCAAGGCCTACATCTAAGATGTCACATGAATCATTCCAAGACTGAGGGGGTGGGCTAGGCTCAGACAGCAGTGGGAGATTGATATCAGGAGGACGAGAAAGTATGAAAGTTCGACTCATTTCTCTTTCCAACTCATCATGAGACAAAGAACCCGAATCCATAGACAGTAGTGTAGACAAATGAGAATTCTCTATGGACAAGGTAGTAAGAAGAGCTTCCCCCATGGTTTTCCAGAAGCAATTCTCCTTCCACAAGTTCTAAACCCGATTTTCAGATGGAGTCACCACACAAACATCTTAACATGTCAAAATGAACCAATAAAGATTCCAGATCCATCAGAAATTCCAGAAATGAGCAGAATCCTTAAGATTCACACCCACAAATAGATCTTCAAATATTTCAGACTCAATCAATCCAAGCACATTGAACTGAAATTATCATTCTAAAAACAAGAACCTGAAAACCATATCAGATCAGTACAACTCAATCAGGACTTTCACGTACAAAATTAATACCACTATATATGCAAGCAATCAACTACATAACAGCCAAACGCTTGTGGTTTCAAAGAAAACTGAAAGGAAAAGAAAAATAAACATGATTTAAGCTTATTCACTTATTCCTACACAATAAATTTTTTTACTTCCAGAAATTTCGTACATCTAAGCTGTACCAAAGCTAAAATTTATTTATAATCCCCAGAACCTAAATCAATAAATTTTCCAAGATCCAAATTTCAATATATTTTATTTTCCTGCAGTTTCTTAGCAACCAGACAGAGCGACACATAACCAAAGAAAACCCTAGAATCTCATAAGTACCAAAACTGGATATCGGAATAAAAATATCCAAAAGCATAAAATCAAGCAAAAAATCCCTAGTCCTATGAAAAAAAATCCGGAAAATAAAAAGATAAAATCAAAGAGATATTCGTAGGTTACCTATAAAGGAAGGCCTCGAAACAACAGCTACAGAGAAAATTGCAATCAGCGCCCCAATTTTGAGAGAAAGAGAGAGAAAGAGAAAGAAAGGAGAGGGGAAGAGAGAAGGGGGAAGATAACGGAGTCTGTTTAAAGAGACGACGTTAGTGTGGAAGACCTCCACCAGTTAACATCAAAGGTCTAAAAGCAAACGCCGTTTGTTAGCGGTAGCGGTGAATTATGTGTCCGAGATCGGTCAAAACAGGCGTCTATTGAAATTGGACCTCTGCGATTTGTGATGGACAATTATTCATTTGACCCGAACCCGGACCTTAAAATATATTCATATTTAATATTTCAAATATAAAAATTGTTCTATAAACTCTTTAAAACGTGACATTTTGGTGCGTTTGTTTCAATTTTCATCAGAAGCTAACTAAAACTAGCAATAGATCATGTCATGTCGAGTTCATTTCGTATCATGAATTCTAGTTTGTCCAAATATAACCAACTAAATCTGATCCGTTTAATTATCATGTAAAAAATGTACAATTCGAATTTGATCTGTAAATGAATCATGTAATTCATGTAACTCATACGACCCATTTAACAAATAGGTCATGTTCAAAATTTAATTAAATTATGACATGTTTATCTTATTTAATATATTTAATATATTTAAATAATAAGATTTAATAAGTATATGGTTAGGTAAATTGGTAGATATATGAGTTAATGATTGACATGTTTATTAAACAGTTAATAGGTCATTATAAGATTAACAAGTTGAGTCGAAATAAACATGTTTATTAAACTTTTCATAACGGATTAACCAAAAAATAATTTAAAATTTTAATCGTGAAAGTCGACCCGTAAATTTTATGCAGATTTCGAGTTGTGTACCGAGTCATGCCAAAAATTAACACCCTTAATGCTCACGTGGTGTTTGTGAGTCCCATTGCTCAATTGTTATCAACCACATTAAAATGGCATGTTTGTCAATTTGCCCATTTTGATGAGTAATTTGGATTTTCTTTTCCCTATTTTGTGTCCTTTTTTGGTAGTTTTGGGAGCAGACATGAGTAAATTGAGGCTAATAACAAGTTGAAAAATGGGATTGACATACTTCATGTCAACATCTAAAAGGAAGTTGGATCGAAAATTTAAACGAACGGGCAAAAATGTCACGATTTGAAGAGCTTAGAGGAGTAATTGCATCATTTAAAATATCAAGTATAAATTTATTATAGAGTGTAAACTATAAATAGTAAAGTGTAATTTATCCTAACTTAAAACATTAAATAGTACTACATATGCTACTTGTGTTGTTTTTTTAACTCTTGTATTTTTCTAAGTATGCTTTCATAAGTTGGATTTCTCGCTCTATATTTTTGAAGACTCCTTTTATGAATACAAATATTAAAAGAAAAACCTCACATCAGTTGAAACAATGCTGATAAAAAAATTACGCAGTGTCACAATTTCAAACATAAAAAATAAACTTGACCCAATGTATAAATACATTTGTAAAGTTGGAATAACTGGGGAGATGACCCTTTTTTTAGTATGACTTCCTACTAAAAAAAGGTAATGATTTTTAATTCATATATATTCACGATTTTTAATTTAGCCATTTAATTATTATTCACCAAATTCAGATGTCCAAAATATCATGTTATATATACATATATTAATATTACTGGCGGACCGACTAACGACTAAAAGGTAAGGAGGGTCTCCTACTGCCGGAGAAAGATGAGGGAGAAGTCTTCTCCATTGTCCATTGACCCTCCACTCGTTGGGCTATCAGAGTTCCACGTAGAAGATGAAGTTCTGGGCATCTTGTTCTTTTGTTTGAATCAAACAAAACGACGCCATTTTGTATTTTTTTAAAGTCCCAGTTCAAAATGCACAGTTTCATTAAGTGAAGACCAAAAAACGGGAGAAGCCCTACACTCGCATACTTGTTGTCTTCTTTTATCTGCGAAGGTCTTGAAACAGAGCACAAGAACTGAAGCAAAGAACTGAAGAAGTAATCACCACTCACCAACTGGAAACCACACCACGACACGAGGAAGAGACACAGCGCCACCAGCCTATGACGCCACCGCCACCACAATGACTCCACGACTACGACGCCATTAAGGATGATCGACCTTTCCTCCATTAAATCAAAGTAATCAAATTTCTAAATTCATAAACCCTAAATTTTTATATCTCTCGTTGATTAATTGTTAGCACGCACGCTTTAATTTGGGTCAAGATCAATATACTTTGATTTAATCTTGAATTTTGGTAAATGTTGAATTTGGGTAAAAGTGTATGGTTCTGATATATTGATGTATTTTTGTATTGGGTGTTTTGGAGGGAGTGATTTTTTTATTGATGTATTGATATATTGAGTGTTTTGGAGGGAGTGTTTTGTTATTGATGATGTATTTATGTATCATGTTATGTATAATCAATTGATGAACACACTGCAAGTATAGGGCTTTCATCTATAATCAATTGATGTTGTTGATGTATAATCAATTTATTTGTTATTGATATTGATGTATTGATGATAGATTTGAACATAGCACTTTTATCTATAATCAATTGATGTTAATTTTATTAATGATGTATTGATGTTAATTGTTGATTATGGAGGGAGTGTTTTGTTCTGAATTGAAGTGAGTGTTACCAGTTACAACCGCTTTCGTGGAGAGAGCATTTTATTGTAAAAACTTCACTCCGTAACAGAATGAGTGATCAATGGTTAAGTGATAGTTTAGTTGTTTACATCGAGAAGGATATTTTTGATTGTATTGATAATGAAATTATAATGCAATGCTTTCAGGATATAAAAAGTCGTCGTGAACAATTGTAATTTGTAATATTTTATAAATCATGAATTTTAATATTATCCTTTAGTTTTAAAAGATATTTTTGCTTTCCAAATTTTTTTATATTTTACATGGTGACCCTCCGAGAATTCTGGATTCGCTACTGCATATATATATATATATATATAAATCATAAGTCATAACTCATCATATCCCACACTCTTGGGAACCACCTCGTGTGCGAATACTTATAAGATGAATGTGGATGGTGCTACTAGAGCCCATATGCCATACATGATACATGGGACTTGGTGTCGTTGTTCTCAATCCCAAAGGTGACCCGATGCTTGTTGCCTCTGTTCCCATGGTAGGCACCCATCTTCCTCATTTCACTGAGCTTTGGGCAGTCCGTTTGGGCGTTTAGCAGAAAATGGATGGAGGAAGTGCCTCCATGGTTACAGGGAGCGGTGCTGGATGATTTGTCTTAGAGTTCTGAGTGCAGGTTTACTTTGTTTGGTTTCATTACCTATTTTTTGTCTTTTTCTATTGTTTTACTTGTGTTTTTTACTGTATGACACTCTACTTTTTAGTTGGATTAAAATTTCCAACAAAATTTTAACGAAATTACGTTCTACATCCTATTGTATTCTTATAATTATTTTTAATAAAATCTGGAAATTTTAACAAAAATACTGAGAAAAAAGAGAAATTGCATTGTATATTATTATCTTTTTGTTTACAAAATTTTAATTTGATACTACCAATAAAGTGAAAATACTAATACTGAATTGTAATAATAGCAGTGAGAATTCAAATTAGTTAAATTAGTTTGTCCTACGAAACTCGCTTTCACTACATCACTGTTTATAAATCGCCTTATATTTTTATATTTAATTTTATCCCAGTATATAATTTTTTTTTAACTTTAAAATGTTTTAACAGCAGACTGAAATTGATAAAAATAACCATAGGGTGATAGGGACGAAGAAATTTCACAGTTAAAAAAATATTCATGAAAGAGACGAGTCAATTGATCTCGTCTTCCCTTTGATTGTTTGACTCATAACTGATGGAATATACTTCTCCTTCTTCTAGGTAGGAAAAAGTGAGGAGGTAGGTGCAAAATGGTATTTTCCATAAAACGATGTGTTTTGACATTTTTGTGCAGTCAAGTAGTCAACAACACTGCCGTTTTGGAAATAGACGGTGTCTGATTCCCATTTCACGCGCACATACGCAGACGCAATTACCGCGTACGGGAATCGCAAACTTATCATCAACGACGCACGCGTATAGCTTTTCGTTTCACACGTATCATATAATTGTGTACTGTCAAACCTGCAACAAAGCCGATGAAGAGAGAAGATAGGCTCTTGGAGGCACCGCCACATCAATTATCGAGGACTGCTGTGGTTCCTCCACGTGTACAAATAAGAATGCGTTATCGACATCGAATCCCAAGTCTACTTATCAACTTGTAATCACCCACACCAACTGCTGGCTCCCTTATATGATAACTCCATTGGATCTCCAACACCTGTTCATCTCATTCCGCCCATTAACCTTTTGATTCCTTATTGTTTTTATATTAAATACTTTAATTAAAACTTATTATTTTAATTATTCTCTTAATCAAATATTTAATTTCAATTTATTTTCACAATGTGAAATCATTACAATGTATTATCAAAATTCTTTTACATTATCTTTGTTATTCCAATTGTTATATCATCTTAATAATAACGTTAATTATAATTATGTGTTAGTAAATAATTAAATATTTAAATATATTATAAAAATTATTATGAATAATTATGTGTTAGTAAATAAGTAAATATTTAAATATTTTATAAAAATTATTATGAATAATAATGTGTTAGTAAATAATTAAATATTTAAATATTTTATAAAAATTATTAAAATTAACATAAAAAATTAAGACAATAAATAGTAAATATGGGTTTCACCACAACTCAATCCCAAATATGAGTTTGAACAAATCCTAAACCCAATGTGCAAAAAATTCCAACCCCAATTCTTAATCCCAATCTGGAAAAAAATCCCAATCTCAAATCCAAGAAATCCCACTGCACCCTAATTTCAATCAGATGTCAGTTTCCACAGTGTCCATAATTCCCAATACGGCGACGACAATCACCACTCGGTGGCGCGCTGCCGTCGAGATGTCAGCTTCAATTTGATGAAGAAATCAAAACATCGACACAAGCAGCCACCTTCAGCGGCCACCGCCCTCTTGACTCGCGACCCCCTTCATCACCTTTCGGGTTTTCTCTGATCTCCTGTGGCTCCTGCCTTAGCACCGCCTCCACCGCACTTGTTCTATCCCATACCCAGCTCTTCACATCACTAAATTCCCTGAAAATCATTCAATTGTTCCAGATGCTCTTATCCCATCGTCGAACATCTTTTGAACACCAAATTGAATGATTGCAACCTTCTTCCCGCACTACAAATTCCTAACCTCCCTCCAAATGAATTACTAGAAAACGAATTGAAAAAGCATCCTTTGGAATGAAAATTTTGAAATGAATTACTAAAAAACGAATTGAAAAAGCATCCTTTGGAATGAAAATTTTGAAAACACATCCTCTGAAAAAAAAAAAATTAGAAGAACTATCAGAATTGAAATCAGAAATCCGATTATGAAACACAAAAATTGGAGGAAGAGTGGGCAACAGCCTGCCGTTTGGGTATGGCTCCGGGGAACGAGATGTCAGCTTCAATTTGTCTTGCATACCTTTCAAACCTATTCGTTAAGACCATTTTTTGGATTTGAGATTAAAATTTTTCCCAGAATGGGATTAGGATTTGAGATTGGGATTTTTCGTAAATTAGGTTTAAGATTTGTTCAAACCCAGATTGGAATTGAGTTTTTGGCAAAATCCATCGTTCCATTTAAATTAGATGAAGAAAGAAGACGATGATGGTGGAGAAACCAGATTCATTATTCATCCTTTTATTCTTTAATTTTTTATGTTAATTTTAGTAATTTTTACAAAATAAATCAACCTCCAATTATTTATTGGCACTTCGAGCAACGGAGATAATATAAGGGGAGTTCTGACAGTTTGCAACGATTTCGCATTGTTGAAACAAAGTAAGATTAAGTATCTAATTACATGAGCTAATAAATCTTTAATTAATTCTGAATAAAAATCTAAAAATTTTTAACGGGAGTAAATAAAAAACCATTCGAGTTCACCGGCGGCAAGATGGAGTTCGGGTTTGCAACGCCGACGTTAAGGGGGTCGGTGGGTAGCCTGTGGTGACTGTTGGGTTTTTTCATTTTTTTTTTTTTTAATTTTAGTTTAGTTTTTATTCAGAATTAATTAAAAATGTTGAGTTTAATTTTCGTATAAAAATTAAATTTAATATTATAATTTAGTGATATTTTTCTTTATATATTAATTTGAACATTTCGAATTTAATGCGTGTAAATGTGAGATTCATATTTATTTTAAATATATAATCCAATTCTCATTCAATATCATTATAATTATAAAGAAAAAAAAACTTTCGTAAAAAGTAAGGTGAGTAGGATATGTGTACAATTTCTCTTACTTTCTTGTAGGGGTGGGCACGGTTCGGTATGGTAAAAAATTGATCGATACCAGAATCATACAATTTAATTTTAATCGGTACGGTACGGTTCGGTATTCAATATTTTGAAAGTGAAACCAGATCGTACCGTACCAATTAAGTTCGGTACGGTTTCGGTATGGTTTAGGTTTTGAGCCAAAATTTTGTTTGTGATTATAAAGTAAGGGTTAGGTTTATGCATGATTAAGTTTGAACTTAGATTCTCAATAATTTTGTTTTTGGTTCCCTAATCAAAAATCAAAATCAAAAGAAAACCATATATAAATAAATATTACCGATTTCATGTCCAATCCAAAAAATCAATTAGCTGGCTTTGCTAATTAAAAACTTTCAGTAGCTGACATTCAAGTAGAAGCTTCTGAATCCTCCATGTAATTTTGTTTTTAATTAGCATAGACAGCCAAAAGATCAATGACAAACCATGTCTAATAATAAAATGGGCGCAAGGCAACATTGCATAGAGAAAAGAAAACAATAAATTAACAATTTTAACACTAATTTAGTACAAGACAGACTCCAGAAGCTTATATTCATTAGTGAATCTTAGTCCTCTAGCATAGTAAAAGACTAAAGAAAAAGGAAAACTACATTTATGAAGGACTTAAATTTTCAAATATGAATTGAAGAAGTTGCACTAAGTTGAAGATATCAACTCTTAGAAGCTAAATTAAGACATGTATGGTCATATCAACTCTTGAAGAAGGCCTAATAAACCAATAAGAAATATATTTTATTATTAAAAAAAAAAATTAATTCGGTACGGTATCGGTACGGGACGGTTTTTTAAAATATCGATACCGAAACCGTACTGATGTACCGTACCAATCATATAACTGTTTTACTATTCGGTTTTTTTTCGGTATGGTTTGATCTGAAACGGTACGGTTTCAGTATTTTGGTTCCATGTGCCCAGTCCTACTTTCTTGCAATTCTTAACAAAAATAAATAAAAATATACATAAATATGATATTTAGGTAGATTAATAAGTGAAGTTGTTTGGGAGATAATAATTGAATTTTAAAATCATGCTACAATATGAAATTTGGGAGTTAATGCTTAATAATCTACAAAGTGATAATTAACGATAATGCTTATTTGCTTAGCTAGGCTTGATTCCTCCACTTAAACATCACCAACTACTCCACAAATCTAGCAGTGATTTGGCGATCATTACATGATATTTGATTACATCTTATATTTAGTTTATATATTATAATATAAATGATACTTAATTATTATGAAATGTAGATGTGAATACAGTGCGGTTCAATGAGAATATTGACAATATCTAAATTTAAACAGTTAAAATGTTAATTGTTCGATATAGTTTGGATTTTCTAAAATTATAAATGAAACCGTTTCAAATCAAACTTTTGGATCAATACAGACAATTTTTGCATAATAAAAAATTTGTCGTATGTGTAGACTATGAACTCATCGTCACTAGGGCTGGGCACATGGAACCAAAATACCGAAACCGTACCGTTTCAGATCAAACCATACCGAAAAAAAAACCGAATAGTAAAACCGTTGTATGATTGGTACGGTACCGAAACCGTACCGATATAATTCGGTACGGTTTCGGTATCGATATTTTAAAAAACCGTCCCGTACCGATACCGTACCGAATTAGAATTTTTTTTTAAATAATTAAATTTATTTCTTATTGGTTTATTAGGCCTTCTTCAAGAGTTGATATGACCATACATGTCTTAATTTAGCTTCTAAGAGTTGATATCTTCAACTTAGTACAACTTCTTCAATACATATTTGAAAATTAAGTCCTTCATAAATGTAGTTTTCCTTTTTCTTTAGTATTTTCCTTGCTTTATAATGACAAAATTTTTTTTGGCTCAAAACCGAAACCATACCGAAACCGTACCGAACTTAATTGGTACGGTACGATCTGGTTTCACTTTCAAAATATTGAATACCGAACCGTACCGTACCGATTAAAATTAAATGGTATGGTTCTGGTATCGATCAATTTTGTACCATACCGAATCGTGCCCACCCCTAATCGTCACATTTTCAACCAAAACATCTTAAGGTTATTTCATTCAAAAATTCACAATTTGTAAAATTAACCTTTTAAACATTCAAACTAAAATATTAAAACAACAACATTAGAAATGAAACTAACAAAGTTACAAAATAGAGTAACATTTGATGTCTTTAAAACCAACAAAAACAATAATATTTACCAAATTTGTTTAAGACATTCCAACCAAAATATAAAAAATACAACAAAAATAAATGAAACTAACAAAACATGTAAGTGGGTTGTACTTATGTATATAAGGGTATATTGTAGACTAAAAAATTAATAAAATTAATATATTCCTTAACAGTTTAGTTTGAATTCAACGATTTTTCAAAATGAATCTAAAATCAAACTTTTATTAACATAGTGATTTGAATTTTCAAATCATTTGACTTTTATTCGATCCATATCAAATCGTTAACAAACCTTAGCTATTCATTGGATCCTTGAAGCAGCTTTCAAACGATGTTGGACAAATAGAGGTTTAGAGTGATTCAGTTAATGATTTCAACGGATTTATACTCATTCCTAATGAATGAGGCATCCTATATATTTTTCATAGTATTATATGGTTTGAGTTTTAAAATTTTAACATTGAGATAAAAAAATATCATTGATTTACTAGATGATAAATAGTCATAGATAATAAGTAGTCATCATATTTTCTATCAAAGTAAAAATGGGCAAATTCGTGTGATTATGGACCAAACTAAAGATTCACTGAAACCATATGCTATAAAAAAAAAAAATTGAATTGACCAATTCTTTAGTAGGTATGTCTATAGAATACTTTGATGGTTTTTAAATTAATTAATAAATAAACAAAATATTGAAGCAGCCATGTATGTCTCGGATCGTACCTTTCTACAAGCCAAATATATATATATATATATATATATAGGCCAGTGAAATTATTATTTAATTAGGAAGAGCTTAATCATTGAACAACAAAAGAAGATAAGCATGTGTTTATCTTATTAATCCTCCTATCATATCAGATGGCTTTCACTTAAATAAGCGTTGGGCTATTTTACAAGATTCCATTCTGCTTTATCGTTGGGGGAAAATGGTTTACTATTAGCCACGGGTGCCTTCATTGACAATTTGACATTGCTTTGTTTGCACCAATTGCCACCTTTTTTCTTCTAATGACTGTAATTTCACCGTATGGCGTTAAAAGTGTACGAAATTCATATATTATAATATGCAATGTTCGATTATATAGCTTGTGGTTCGTTTTCGAAGTTGATATTAGAAAAGTCTTGAATGATTTAGACGTACTCCTTCGTATTGTATAGCTTGTGGTTGAAGGAAATTGATAATCCACTCCAAAAAAATCAATTTACAATGAGAGGAATGCGTTAACTTTTTATAAACACTTGTAATATTGATTATTATTTCAATGTAAAGTCATTCATAGTTTTACACGTCTGGATCAAACTTTCAAATCGTATACTTTGACAATATATATTGGGGGATGTAGAGTATGTATGATCGTTTGTTTTACACTTGGGAAAATATGGTGTGTAACTATAAGAAACGTTGAGATTTCACACCAAAATCAATTGATAATGAAAAAAAATAAGTAGCTGCATTGATCAACTTTAAGAAAATAAAACTTTTATTCATTCATATTTTCATACTAATCTCGTAATTCTTTATAAATAAAATATATTATTGCATATAAGTTCGCTATTTCCACTAACACCATCGAAACATATTGCGAAAATATATATACTGTTGTTGAGATAGCAATATGACTCCTCTTATGATAAGTGATAATTGGAATCGCTCGTATAATAATAAACTGAACTCCGTAAATGTAACAATTGAGATTTTCAGTTTACCTAATGAATGGCTTATTCGTGTGGTAACTAAAACAAAGAAAATATTTCAGTTTCTTGCAGCCTTCAACAAGATTTTAGCAACAAAGCTTTGGACTCAACGTCATGTGATACCAAATTGGGCTACGATCATCTCATAATCGTTGTCGCTTTAGGCACATTACACATAAGACAATACTAACCTTGCTATCACCGCCTCTCCTATATAATTTCACCGGTCATTTTAGCCAATGCAACTCCCAGCTTTTTTCTACCATGGCTTTCGACGACTCTGTGGCCTTTTATGTCCTATTTGGTTTCGTCGCCTCCTTCGCTAGGATGATCGGCGTTTGTTGCTGTCGCTCAGTCATGTGTAATGTACTCACGTATGTGAGAAAATCTTAGAACCATCACCAACACGACGACGTTTGGGGCCCGAAATGCAAGAGCCCACACTAGCAAGCAACGTGAACATGAACGTTGCTCCAGCCCAAATCAATCCGGCCCAAAAGGGCCTGAAGTATCAAAAGAGTGTGGGCTTGGTTTCGATAGGAGACAACATGTGTGCCGTGTGCCTAGGGGAATTTGAAGATGGTGAATATTTTCGTACCTTGCCGGAGTGCACCCATTCGTTTCATGTTCCATGCATTGACGTGTGGCTCCATTTACATCCAAGTTGCCCGATATGCCGCGCCAGTGCCACGCCGATGACAATCGTAGTTCATCGGTAGCCGAGTTTAGCGTTTAGAGTTCACAAAACTAGAGAGGCGTCGCCGCGTCAGGAGATCCTAGAATATTTACAAGACAGTTTGTTATGCAAATTGCAAATTATTAAACAAACTTAGACTTGAAAATTTGTCACACGTGAGTAGATTTGAAAATTTGTCACACGTGAGACCAGCCAGTGTGAATGTGAAGGAACAAAATTAAGTTCAAATATTAGAAAGTTGCATAACAAATTCATGATAGGTAAACGGGAGAGACTTGGGTTGATAAATATTTTAGGCCAGGTGTTAATAAATGTAGTTAGGAGATCTGGCAAGTCAATGATAGGTAATGGGTTTGATGGGCATGGTGTGGACTGTGGGATATAAAATTCCAATAGTTTTATTTTCGGCGTTATTACATTTTGACATTGTTAAATTTTACTTTAATTAAATTTGTTTTAAAATAGTTTCTTAACATGAATTTATCCGCATATTTTGAAATAGAAGGTAAAATATATGATGAGTACATCGAGCGGAACATTGAAGGCAAACAAAGGAGTGCAAAACAAAGGAGTTGCACAATCAATGTACTTTCTCTGGAAGTCCTTAACCGAGAGGTAATCCACCTCAGTTAAGAACATGGGAGACTTCTGTTGACACCATATTGGATCGAGCAACGGGCTTACCAACACCCAGTTGGACCAAATACATGCTTGTGTTATTGGGTGCGTGCAGTGTCCCTCTTCTAAGTTGGTACATTTTATTCATAATATATATATATTATTAGAAGGAAAATACTTACATTTCATCATGATGATATCTCCTCCTATCATCATTTCGATTTATCGAATTGTCATTGTATATATATCATAATCAAAATAATTTATTCTCTAAATCATGTCAAGATGATCTATGTAAAAAATCAATAAGATTGAAGGTTATTTAGCTATTTATATATATAAAATAAATCAACGGATTTTAGTAATAATTAAGATTCTTATAACGAACCGTCCATTTAATTGATATATATGAATTACTAAATGACTTTCAATCTTATTAATTTTTTAGAGATAATCTTGACATAAGGATTTAGAGAATGAACGATTTCGATTTTGATATATGTACAAAAAAAAATTATATAAATCAAAACAGTGGTACGAGGCGATACCAATGGAGTGAATTACGAGTATTATCCGTATTAAAATTGACAAAATATGTCCAATTGGGCACACTTGATAAAATTCAAGAATTGCGTATAAAATACAATAATTTAATTTAGAATATAATAATAATTAATTTTTTTTATTAAAAATGATGTTTTATTCAAAAACACTGTACGACAATAATTTTTAGGTTATATAGTTAAGCGATATTAATAAGCCATTTTATTATCCTAGTCTTCTTGGGCACGTACATATACGTATATAAGACAAATGACACCCTTTGCTATAACCGTCTGTTCTTCCCATGTACAATTTCAATGGCTGCCGTTTATAAATTCCTTCATTCCTCGGCATTATTTTAGCCAATGCTAGTCTCTTTAGAGTTCAGACTCTAGCTAATTTCTCCCATGGCCGATGAAAATAGCTTGGGCTCCAAGCCCTTCTTTCTTGCAATCGCCTTGGGCTCCTGTGTGCTTGTTGTCACATTCTTCCTTTGCTTTTGCCTAAGCATTGGTTGCTGCTGCAGCGTCGGCAACCACGGCGGCGTTTGCATTCTGAATTCTGAAATGCAAGACACCACCGCCGCAACCGCAGGCAACATGAGAACTCCTCCTCCTAATTCATCATCACCAGCACCCCAGAAGTACTATCAAAAGGGTGGGGGACGGGTGTTGGTCGGAAATGATGGCACGTGTCCTGTGTGCCTAAGTGAATTTGAAGATGGTGAAGAGTTTCGTACGTTGCCGCAATGCATGCACTCGTTTCACGTTCCTTGCATTGAGATGTGGCTCTATTCCCACCGTACCTGCCCCATTTGCCGCGCCGATGCCACCCCGTTGATGACCATAGAACTTCACCGGTAGTAGGGTTTCGGGTTCGGGGAGTTGTACTCCATGGCCATGATCGAGGAGGAGCTAGTCAAACTTTTTGGTGGACATACTCATTGTTGTTTTCAATTTTTTATTACGATTTAATGTGAGGATCATATGAGAATGTTTTCAATTATTTGTTAGCTTTAACATAATCAATTGTTATAAGTAACTAAATTGTAGATCAGTTAGGTGTTTTTGTACGTATATGTAAATTAAATATTTGAAGATTTTAATTATTATTAAGGTAATTTCTTTTAATATATACATTTTGATGATTAAATATTATCAATTTAGATGGATTTATATAAATACAATCTTAAAATAATAATTTGATTAAGAGATATTAGTCGAATTCTCATATATGTATAGAAAAATTTTGTTATACAAAAATAGTGGAACAAGGAAGTTTCTCCAGAAGGGAGATGCAAGTATTTTTTTTTTTTATTAATTAAACGGATTTTTAATCACGAGGTTTGCTGTGTGGATTTATTTGACATATATGGACAATTTTTTTTAATAAGATATTCAAATAATAATTTAGAATGTAAACGGTTAAATTTAAAATAACATATGTACAATAATATTTTTCTAAATAATATTGAAAATATGCAACGAGGAGGCCGAGTACCTTAGTTATAGAGGAACACAAGTATTGCCCATCCACATAGAATATGCACAATCTACGTACATACATGAACTAGAAGGAACAACCTAGCTAACTTATGTACTATGAATACATGTCTGTTATGTTGCTAGTTACAGAAAAGATTGGCCGACTCGCCTTTTTTTATGTCGGCGTTCCACTAGATTGTTACTTAGTGGGGATCATAATTAATTAGTTACTAAAAGAAGATAAGCATATAAATTAACTTATCATCTTGTTAATCCTCATGTAATCACGTCTACGTGGATTATGATGTGTGCCATCACAGGAGCCGTGCATGGCTTGCACATGAGTAGGAGTTACCCTATTTATATAAAAGATATATGCCTCTTTGCCTTATCACCATTAGTGCTAAATTTGAAACACAAATTTATCGACGACATTACTTGCACGAAACTGGCCGGTATGATAATCGCATCGTATTTGAAGTTACGAAACAAGTACCACCTCAAACTGACTTAATATGAAAACGAATTAAGTTAAATTGGCGTTTCACCATGCCATTTTGACCTTTAGACGACAATGAAAAACTATCATCTGATTGCAAAAAAAGTGTTATCTATGTGAGTGTCATATATTTTAAGACAATCAAATGACTGTTTTTTACTGTCATCTAAGATGTCATCAGACGACAGATTTTCTAAAAACTGTTATTTAATAAATATATCATTAGACAACAATATTTGTAACAAAAATTGTCGTCTAATATGACATCAGACGACAATTTTTGTAAAAAACTGTCATCTAAAATACAACATTATTTATCTTTATTTGACATAACGAGTGCAACCTCTCATCATTTCACATATATAAATTATTTTCGATCAAATAAAAGAAATCTAATTCTTTTAAACAAATATATGAAACGTGATTTTATATATTAAATCATCTAAAAGCCATGAGAAGTCGAAAATACATTTAACATCAAGTACATCAAGTCTGGCTATCTAGTTAGCTAAGTAATTGTGCCTCAAGATATAACAAAAGAAAAAGCAAAATTAAAATCAAAGTATATGTTTAGGCAAAATTAAGTAATTGCTCCTTCAAATCTTCGATACCCAAATCTATCTCCAAGCAGTTAACCCCTTTCTCCGGGCATGTGAACTTTACATCAGGAATTCCATCTCTAAATTCTACCCTTCCAAGTCATATTCTAGATCCTGGCACATTTACAGCTCAACTAAAGTGTTAAAACTTAAATCTCTACTCTATTCTACAAAGTGGTAGCGCTGCAAGTCAGTCAACGCATCGAAACATACACCACTCATGAAAAGCATGCTGATTTTAGATTCTTACTCAGTAACTAAGTCTGCTAGGGGCTCATTTGATGATGAAGATGAACCCTCATCATATAATGTACCAAGCAAACTCATGGACCCAAGGGACCCTGAAACAACCAAAGAATGAACATTTGACACTTCCATAGATTCTAAGCCACCAAAGACACAAACCCAATTGAAAATTTTCAGTTACCTTGAAGATTCTAGGCGGGGAGTATAAGTCAGAGTGCCCTGCTCATACAAAAAGGTTGAACTCTCTTATCCCTTATGCCAAGAAAGAAGAGAGCAGGTAAAAACTAGCAAGAGAGGCTTTTGTTTTGTCTACACAAAAAGCACAAGGAAGCAATATTTTGTGATATGATATAGTAGGAGAATTGGACATACATCATCATACCTAACCATATCATCAGGATACGCCCTAGTAACAATAAACTACACATCTAACCAAGTGGTCAAAATGAATACCAGGAGGTGTAATGAATATTACTATGCATATAATATCAAATCCACACATACTGGAGGGCAATGTTTTATGGAAACCCAGAAATGTTCCACAAAATTTTAAATTAAGGAATGTGTAACCTCATTTCATAATTGACATCCCATTACCCAAAATCCATGAACGAAAGTCACATCTCATAGGCAGCAACTACATTTCTACATCCATCACACAATCAAAACTTGCTTGTTTATCACATTGTGCATACTGCAACCACACAATGCACTAACACAACTATCAAAATATCAGCTATATTTCTCCTTAAATTAAGCTATGCATAAAAAAAAAAACCTAGCATGATATGACGACAGAAAAAGTCGATCCACCACCATAGTTACTTTTCTATACCCCTTACTTAGCTAAAAAACCAATAGCAGGTGTGAGCTTTTTGATTTGAGTAACTAATCTTTACTACAGAAGAGGTTAGAACATAAATCACTAAAACACACCTAACAACATAGGGTGATTACATAATGAAAATTAGACAGTAATTTCCAAAAATGTTCTTTGTGGTCCTTCAACCTAAGACTTCCATAACCTTCGCACTTTCTTGGGGAATTCCTGATTTTTTTTTTTTTATCACTTATGAACATGACTCATGGAACCAAATAACAACATTGATAACCAAATACAAAGCAAGTGAATTCATGAACAAAAAGGCAATAGCATAAAGGATCCTTCCAAACCACTAGAAACCCCACCATAGGAAACCTTGACATGGAATCCAGACACAACGTAAAAAGCTTCAGCATTTATTGGATTTTGCATTTCACTTTTAAGAGTATCCCATCATTCAAACCAATCTAGAATACATCAAGTAAACATCAACCACCACAAAAATTCGTGTTCAGAAAGCAAATTCATTTCAACATCAAACATCAAATTTACGTTCAGGTATGATCAGTGGAAAAAACATTAACACTACTAAAGCATTACAGCTCCGCATTTGATCAAAACCATCCAATGCCCTATAGAAACCATAATAGAGGGGTACTGATAGTATTATAAAGAGAAATTCAAAACTATCAAAAGATTGTACACCAAATTCTGACTAAAATGTAGTAAAACAACCACTTAGCTCAGTCCAATGGAATCTCAACTACGCCGTAAAAAATCTCCTCCTACAGATCCTTTGGGTCTTTATCATTAGCAGTGCACCTAACTAATACTTAGGTACCTAGAATTTCCTTCACTGTCTCGGCTAGCTCCATGGCCATCGACCTGTTCCTCATGATCTTAGCAATCTCAATCACATCTTCTTCTACGCCGTCAGTACTGCGACGAGTCTAGCACGGTCTCGATGGAGGTATCACGCTGTCCCAGGTGGGGAAAACAGGCCATGAAGAGCTCGCAGGGGTTCAGATCCAATCGATTCTCGGTCCCCTTCAGAGTTATTGGTCCCCTTCCATCTCAATCGAAACCCTAGCAGAGCTTAGTCCCCTTCAATCCATTCTCCGATTATGTGTGTGAAGGCTGATGTTTGAAGTTTTGAATTTTTTTACTGTTGCTACAGTACCTCGCGTGTTTATTCATCCTTTGCCTTTGCCGCTTTTAGTTTGGGGGAAAATTTTGTTTCCCACAGATCATATATGCACAAGAGATGCCACTTTTCTAAAAAGTGTCGTCTTCGTACTTTTCCCTTATTATTTCCAACAATAATGGATGACAGTTTTTTATTTTAGAAAAAATTATTATTTTACTATTATTATAGATGACAGTTTATATTAAAATTGTTGTATCTCTAAATAAGATAATAGTTTTAATCTAAATTGTCATTTATGACTAAAAATGACATAGTGTTTGCATAGTCGTGAATATATAAGGTCGATCGACTTCACAGTTTCTAACTCTTTCTATTTGTGTAGGCACATAAAGACAATTATAACCTTGCAATAATCACCCCTTCTATATAATTTCCAACGATGCAAGGCCATTTTCATGGCATTTTAGCCAAACTAGTCTCTTCTAGACTCTTAAGTTTCGACCATGGGGGAGGGTCATAGAATTGTGTCCGATCCCAAATTGTACATTCGACCTTCTACTTTCTTTGAGCTCGGCTGTGCTTGTGGTCACACTCTACCATTGCATCATCATTTGTTGCTGCGACTGCAACCCGACACAACAACAAAGACGGCGTCGTTTGAGGCCTCAAACCACGCAAGAGTACGAGGCAGCAAGTATGGAAGGTTCATCGGTTGCGCAACTCATCTCGACTTGTAAGTATAAAAAAAGGCACGGGCTTGGTCTTGGTAGGAGATGGCATTGTGCGATTTGCATTGGTGAATATGAAGAAGATGAGGAATTTTGTACCTTACTGGAGTGCATGCACTCATTTCATGTTCCCAGTGGTGAAAATATCGACAAAATTGTCGACATATCGATTGAGTAGTAAGAGAATATAAACTCTAAAAATCTAAACTCCAAAAAAGAAAATATAAACTCTAAAAATCTAATATATGTATATAACTAACAAAATAATTTTTTGTCTGTTAATAAAATTTTCAATTAGCAACAAAAATGATAATATAAGAGTAGTAATAATAAAAGTAGTAGTAATATTTCATGAGACTCATCGATTGAGTATTAAATTAATAATCATTAATTATAATGACAACAGTAATAATAATATAATAAGGGTAAAAATATAATTCTACTATTTATAACAAAGAAAAAGGGGGGAAAAAGCATGAATCCAACACTAAACTCATCAACTAAACAATGAACTCACAAATTCAATAGCAAAATCATCAATTCCCTGCTTATAAACGTGAAATTTTGATAATTTATATAATAATACTGAATATAATAATTGGGCTAAACAAAAACCATGAGTAGGGACGGCCTTGGGCCCGTGAGGGTTGTGCGGCCGCACAGGGCCTCCGATTTTCGAGGGCCTCCATTTTTTTCTTTTATATATTATTTAAGTAATAGATAAATAAATATAAAATAAATTCCATATGTATCAAATAGAAGCCCTAGTACAAATAGTAAAGGTTTTTAAACTTCACGTATCAAGACCCCCCCGCCCCCCTTCCACCCAAACGATTCAATAAAGACGATCTTTTCATACATGGTCTCTATCGGCTCAAGGCCGCCCCTGGCAATAAGTAACAAAGGGCGATCAATTAACATAAATCATAGTATTCATACTGTCAAGGAATTATAAATTTGATTGGTGATGCATACAAAGATAGTAATATATCATTAGACTTATGGATTGAGTAATAAATTAATATTCATTAATTATAATAGCAACAATAATAATATAATAAGCACAAAAATATAACTTTACTATTCATAACATAGAAAAAGAAAAACAAAGATAAAATAGTCAATACACTATTAACTAATAGTATTTTGATAAACATTGCTTTAGTGTATATACAATTTGCTTTGTGATGATGAAAAAATGGACTTGGTAAATTGGAGTTTCTTTGGACTTGGATATGATGTCCGAACTAGAATTAGGTATCAATTCTATGTTCATAAATCGAATTTGTAACTTCTCATTGAAAATATGAGAAATGATTTAACAAACAGTAAAATTTCTATGCATCAAAATGGCTGGTAAAATTGGTTACCAAATCTAGATAGTCCTAGACTCCTAGTAAATTGACAATTCATGTAGATCTTGCAAGTAATTTCGGTAGGCACGTTAAATGTATTTATGAGGTTCTTACCACCTTTAAATACAGAATCAGAACCCGAAAAACGACTGAAAATAATTGTTGGACCCCAATGTCCAATGATAAATAAGACCGTATGTATTGAATGCCCACTTGTTTCCAGCCATTTTACAGACAATCGAACTCTTTTCTGTTCTTATACTTGCTTTTGGAAAGACTGGAAGCATCCTATATCTTACGGACAATAATCATCGTAGAGACTTGCAATTCAAGTTTTTAAAAATGTTCAAGCATAGGCCTATTCGAGATTTCATAATCAAATAAAAAAGAACAATTTTTATCTTAACATCGACAGATAGAAAACGTAATGGATGGATGGGGAATAATTTATGTTCTTTAGAAAATTAAAGAAGAATGTGCGCTTGCCGGAAGTGTAGTCTCTTTTTAATCTTGTGATTTTAAGGACAAAACAAAAACCAAAGTGTTTTTAAGCCCCTGGACTTGGAGTCAAAGGTAGCAAGACACAGAAAAAGGCAACTAAAACTCTCAGTATATATAAATGCTGTCTTTTTTTATCTTCTTCCTAATTTGCTATTTGAGATATAGATGAAATAACATGCTTCTTGTTCCTCGCTGTGAGCATGAGCCATGAGTTGGGTAAATTAGACAGAGGCCAAGTTAACATCTAATAAAAAATGACACATCACTTTCATTTGTCTTTGTGTTCCCATGTGAACCCTCGAAGAGCGCGAGCCTCTCAGCCATAAACTAGAGAGCTATTTGCCCATTTGCCAACTCTCTACTCTCTTTGCTGGTTTTTTCAGAGCTTCAGGTTTCTGTCTGCTGTAGAATTTTAGCCCCAATTTCTTTGATTATCCCACGTCTGGATGGGTTTACAACTTTAGAATTAGTGGGTTTTTAAAGTAAGAAGCTTTTGTCATCATGCTTCATGATTTAAGGACTGATTTATAACAGGAGACGGCTTTTTTAGTGATATTTTAGCTGGTCCTCCGTTCAAAAATTATTGGAGCTTTGAAGCTTTCCTTTTGATTTCTTGGGTTTCTGCGGAATATTGGAGCAAAGGGTATTTGGAATTTTCTTAAGGGTTTTGTGTGATAGAGCAAAGTGAAAATTTTGAGCTTGCTTTGCAATTTTGATGTAAAATCAGTAGCTTTCTGATGAGATTTGATGACAAAGATGAAATCTTTGAGCAGTGTAGGGCTGGGTCTGAGTGTGGTTTTTGGTTGCCTTTTCTTGGCTCTGATTGCTGAGCTTTACTATTTGCTGTGGTGGAAGAAGAGGTTCACCAACAGAGAGATTGAAAATGGCTATAGCAGCCCACAGAAGGAGATCTTCTTTATGTTCTGCTGGAGAAGAACCTCTTCTCTGAGCCACCCAGCTCAGATTCCAAGAGAATTCTTTGAACCAAATGCTCAGCGTCATACCAGCAGCAGTTTGGTGCTCAAGCAATTTGAAGAGGATGAGCTGGATGCAGAGCTTATGAGGCTGCAAAGTGCCTCAGGCCCTCCAAGGCATCTCTTCACAATTGTTGAAGAAACGAAGGAGGACTTAGAGTCTGAAGATGGAAAATCAAGGTGTGATAGGACGTCAAGAAGTAAGAGTTTGAGTGATTTGCTCGTCGCAGTTGAGACACCATATCTGACACCTTTGGGCTCTCCAACTCTCTTCACACCTCCTCTAACTCCTGTGGACTCTCACCACACTGGATTCAACCCTCTTTTTGAATCAAAAACTGATGCAGAATTCAACAGGTTGAGGTCCTCTCCACCTCCCAAATTCAAGTTCTTGCAGGTGGCTGAGGAGAAACTCAGAATCAAATTAAAGGAAGAGGCTGAAAATAAAGCTCCTCAAAATTTAAGGTTGCTTAAAGATGAGGAAGATGGTTCTTTTATCACCATAATTGTTGATAAGAAGAACAAAGAAAGAGAGATTAAAGCACAACACCAATGTCATTCAAGCACCTCACAGGTACTTCCACTAGCTTCTTCACCTTCAGCATTCAGATCATCAGTTAAGAAGAAACCCAATTCACATTAGAGCTCCATGAACCAATTTGATATTTTTTTATTAATTTGATTCCTTCTGGGGTTTTGGGTTGATCTTGTTTTAGGCTAATATGAATAGGGTTTGTGCAATGTATGTTTTAATTGGGGGACAAAATTTCTGCAACATGGTGGTGAGAGATGGGCTTGGTTGTTGCAAGTGGGGGGAATATGGCTGCTCTGAAGTTGTTTGTTTTTATTCAGTCTAAATGTCCCTGAGTTGTCTGGTGCCTGTAATCTTCTCGTGATTTTGTGAGTGATACTGCAGTGCGTGATACTGCTTCCAGTCTTCCACTCGGGCTCTTGCTCTTGTTCAGAAGGAAATGGAAAATAGTTGGCTCTTCTTGGAAGTAGATATGTATACTTACCAAGATTGATGTGTTTTCTTATGAGAAATTTGAGACCATATTATTAACTCTTGTTATAACAAAAATAGATTAGTAGCACTGTAATATGGTACGAGTTTATTGATGTATCATATTGAATTAGATAGTATTTGAATGGTAAAAAGTGAATGTTTATTTAGTAAATTGAAGAATATTTACCAAGGGATGTCCTTACAAAGTAGATATGTTACTTTTTTTCTTCTATTTAGTTATATAATCCAGTATGACAGCAAGCAAGTCCTCTCAGTTTACCCTATAATTTACTCGTTTTGATGAGTTTTTTGATAAAAAAATATTGAGGGAAAAATATATATTCTTATTCTTGAAAAGAGTTAATTAAAATATTTTAATATACAAATAAATATGATTACCATTAAATCAATAATAATCATAACCCTTTTGACCAGTCATTTATGCAATGAATGGAGGAATGACTCCTTTTAGGGAAAGGAGCCAAACAGTGCCATAAAACTCACAACATGAGCCAAATTGTTCTTCCTCTCCCTTCTGCTTTTATCAGTAAAATAGTAGAGAATGCATAAACAATGATTGTTGCCATGTCATTGTTGTGTGGCATTTCTATCCCACTAGTTAAAAAAGAGAGAGAAAAAAATTTGGAGGTGTAGATTAAACATGCATTTACTGAGTGTGATGGTAATTAAGTATTCATTAGTATTAAGAAATCTAAAACCAGTAAAGCTGTACGTTAGGTGACAAAGTTGAAAAGTGAGTAGAGTTTGAGAGATGCGTTTGGTCATTTTCCAAAACACCAAAGATAAGCAAATGCCCGTGAAAGTGGCTTGTAGGAATTTGCCGAAAGCTGACCTTCAAGAATCATTATAGGCTTAGGCCTCTTACTTTTTTTTTACTGTTTCCTCTCTTTGTATTGCTGACAGATTCGTGACTCAAATCATGAGCTTTCATGCATTTCACTTATCAATCAAACTTTGTGTTTCCCTAAGCGTTTGGCCCTCTCTGCGGTGATGTATCGGTGGATCAGATTTAAACACTTCAAGAATTAGTTGTAAAATTTGATGTTAACAAATTTTGCAAATAAATTATGAAAGATATTGACGCCTTAAGATATAAAATTCGTTCTCCGATTTGATGTGGGGAGGAGTTGATATTTTCCCATTTTTATGGTTAAGAGGGTATTTCACATAAAAGCTAGAACGATATTCATGCAAGTGATAATTGAAAACAGTAGCAGCACTCTGAATATAAAACGTGTGATGATGATTGATGGCGATTCTGTCATATGTCGTAAGTGAAAACAGTACTATAATTAAATTAATTACCTCTTTGTTTATTGGACTCTGGATTCCATAGTCAACATATTATTACGTAATTAAGAATTTTATTACGTAATTAAAGACTTAAAAAAAAATCTGCTTTCACAATTATGTCAAAACAGAAATGTAATTTACAAGTTTACAAGTTACTTCGCACCTTTTAGAAGACGGACCAAAAAGTGTAATTGACCATAAAATTTGGACTTATTATCAAGGATGAAAATATCGATATCGACGGGTATATCGCTAGTTAAATTTACGGATAGTTCGCCCTGAATATTGATATTGATATCGATATGGTTTATAGTCAACAAAAATGATGGAAATTTGGTTTAAAAGTTGGAAATTTGGAATGAAATTTTGGGGAAAACTTAAGTACCCAATGATGATTATATTTGACTAATAAAAACTATAAAATGACAGTAATATAATACATATATGATGAATAATATGATACAGTAGAATTCTGCCGATGACTAATAATATAAAATTTAAACATAAACATAAATTATAATTAAAAATATAACAATAAGCATAAAAAAATTTGAATGAAAAAAAAATTATAAAATGAGTAAATATATGTAAAATTGAAAAACAAAATGAAAAAATAGAGTTAATTTTTGTTCAAAAATTGCAAAGGATTGAAATATTTAAAATTGGAAAAAAAAAATTAACAAATATAGTTGAAAGAAACTAAGGAAAAAACGAAAAAAAAAAATTAGCTGAAAGAAAATAAGGAAAAAACGAAAAAAAAAATTGAGCACCCATGCGCGCACCTGGACATTAATAAGGGGCAAGCACAGCCCACAACCAACTGAGCTAAACAAGTTCAATTGAAAATATAGGCACCCACTAATTTATAAAGCATACTAACTAACTTAAAACAGTCATCCCCTACCTCTCGCGGGTCTGCGATTCGGATTTTTTGACCCAAGCGGCTTAACCCGACTTGAACTCTATCGTTTTACGTTCGATTTTCATGAAATTTGATCATATCTCGATTGTTTTAATGAAATAAAGAGATCGATGAGTTTAAAATAAGGAAAATTGTCGATATTTTGCTCATTTTTTTCCCCCTCTTACGTGTCGCTGTCCAAAATTTTCGACATATCGACCGATATATCGGCGATATTGTCGATATTTTCATCAATGATTATTACTCATTTCGTTCCTCTAACTGGATATTAAATATCATTTTGCTCTCCAAATGAATTTAGTTTTAAGGTTCTGCCACAATTATATATTTAGTTGTACCGTTGCTCCAATCCATTAGTTAAGTTAGTGACAGTGTCAATATTGCCACGTGTTCAATCCTAATTGGTTATTTAAGTATTTATAAAAAAATATTAAAATTAAATATTTGAAAAATAAAAAATTAAAGAAGATAATGAACAATGCATCTTATATCCATTTTCCTCGACCCATTTTCAACCCTCCCAATCTAATTTGTATGTTTCTTCCTTATCATCATCTTTTTCTTTTGAACAAATCTGAGAAATAAAACTGTACTAAAAATTGAATTCCAAACACTCCACCATTACTATCTTTCTCATCATCTTCAACTGGGTTTTCTACCCAATAACAAGAAATCTCAATTGTAGAAACACCACAAACCCAGCAAGAAACTCCAAACAGAAGTACTCAAACTCAAAGTTGGCGGTGTGGAACCCAAAATCATCCGAAAATTATGGAGCCGCCACGTGTCCCGTAATTCCCAAAAATGACCAAATTGCCCTTGGCAAATAACGCTGATCATTTGAAAAAACACCCACACATTAAATAATATATTTACCAGTTAAATACGTTATTTGATCGGGTTAAAGTGTCTGTAATATTGATACTCTCTTAATTATCGTTATTCTTAATAACGGATAATTAATATTAATATTAAAATACAATAAATATCATTACTATCATGATGAGCTATCATTACAATTATTAAATAATATATTTAATAATAATATATTATTTACTAATTAAATATTCAACCGACCAATCAGAACGCTCCAAGGCTCCCAAGATTTTCCTATAAATAGCAAGGCACATTTCATTTCCAAGGTACGTTGATTCTTCGTTTCGAAGTATATCCCTTTCCTCTCTCGAAGCTAACTTAGGCATCGGAGTGTTCTTGGTCGAACAACCCCCCGGGTAAATTGATCGAGGCAACGATAGCTAATTGTTTGCTGTTTGCAGGAATTGTGAGGACTTTTCGCGACGGGTTCAATCTTTGATTCAACAATTGGTGCTTTCATTGAGAGCTATTGAGATATACTCAGAAGAAGCTCTCTCATTTGTTCATCGTTCATCTTTCTTCGTTCGTTGTTCATCGACATTGTTCGAAGATTTTGAACGTTGTTCATCACTCATCAAGAATTCGTTCATCGTTCATCTTTCTTCGTTCGTCGTTCATCGACATTGTTCGAAGATTTTGAACGTTTGTTCATCGTTCATCTCCCTTCGTTCGTCGTTCATCGACATTGTTCGAAGATTCTGAACGTTGTTCAAATTATCCATCAACAGCTTTCCAACTCAACATTCTTCGAATCAGCATGGCTAAGGTTCGTCGATCCGTTCAGTCAGCCGGAGAAGGTGTTTCTGCCTTAACGGCCCAGACGAGGAATGAAGCTCACATAGAAACTCCGGAGAAGCGCCCAGCTCGACTCGGGCGTGTGTCCATAGAAGCGCCCTTTGAGACACTCGAAGGGAGGCCAACCTTCAGTTTTGAAGCATTCCCCTCTCCAGCTAACCAAGTACCCGCGCTAGGGGATGGAACTTCGACTTTACAACAGGCAAACGAGAGGTTGATAGGAAATGCAGCACGACATGATCAACTCACAACAAACATGGTCCTAAGGGACTTTCTGGACGGGTGTCATGACATCTCAGGGAGAAGTCGTCACCAACCTCCCCAGGACAACTTGGCGCAGCAAGTTGAAGGGTTAAGCAAACAAGTTCAACTTCAGTCAGAGCTCTTGCAGCAACTCCTAGCAGGGAGACCAATCCAGGAGCAGGACAGACGATCCACGTCACGTGGAAGACAAGAGAGTGCCCAAAGACGTCCTGGGAAAGAGCAGGTCCGCTACCAAACAATGTCACGAGATACTTCGCTAGGCGACTCTAGAGAAGAAAGTCACGCTCATCGAGCGAAAAGCCCACAACGCCTAAAGCCGTTAGTACGTGAACGGCTAGGAGGTAGGACTGGGGCAACTTCACGGGCAGAGCACTCACAACACTCACATGGGAGCAGAGGGCAACTTCGAGCTCTATACAAAAACCCAAAACGATCTGCCCACGGCAGTAAAGGGGAAGATGAAGCCTACTCCCCTGCACGATCCCAGAGATCAGGGGGAGAAGCTCAAAGAGGTTCTCAACGATTAGCAAAAAGGGACTCATCGCCTCGGCAAGGAGCATTGCGGGCTAATGATGTTCAAAAATTACTGGACATGCACCTTCGTGCTCAACAAGGTGGCGATCTAGAGGACGATCTACGTCGCCAGATACAGCTTTCTACGCCCTTTATAAGGGATATTGAGGAGGAGCCATTCCCCCAGAGATTCGCAACACCAAACTTCACTCCATTCAAAGGAGCCTCCGACCCGGTAAAACACATTGATTATTATCGAGGAGTCATGATCCCCCACAGGTCTAACGATGCGCTCATGTGCAAAGTTTTTCAAGCTTCCCTTCAAGGCCAAGCCATGACTTGGTTCAATCATCTCCCCCCGAGGTCGATTAAGTCCTTCGAAGAGTTGGCTTTGACATTTGTGAAGGAATACGCACAACTTCGGACAATCGAGGTGAAAGACGACCATCTTTTCTCTGTCCGAAAGGGAGCAAAAGACACTCTGCGACAATACATACGGAGATTTTGTGAGGAGAAATCTCGCATTATCGGCTGTAATGACCTTGTTGCGGCAATGGCATTCAAGCAGGGACTCCCTCGAGACAGCCAGCTTTACGGGGACATCGTCATGAGCAATGCGCGAAGTCTTTCCAAAATACTTTCGCTAACAGAGCGACATGCAAGTTGGGAGGACTAAAAGAGCGCCGCTCATACTCATGACCATGCTGGGACTAGCGAAAAGGCCTCCAATGAGGATGAACCCCATGGAAAGTCTGCAACTGGAAAGCTCAACAAGCGAAAGGCAGGGCAACACTCCCAAACGCCAGTTATGGGGAAGCCTAACTTGCAGCTATCTTTACCAGCCCATCAGATCCACAATGAAATTAAGAACAAGCCATGGTTTAAGAAGCCAGAGCCAGTCAAAGGCAATCAAGAGAATGCTGATAAAACCAAATGGTGCGCCTATCATGAATGTTATGGGCACAATATCAGCACATGTATATCTTTCGAAAGATATCTCCGAAATCTCCTGAGGGAGGGGCATTGTACAGACTACATAAAAAAAAAGACTGTAAATCACATGGAGAACAAAGAGTCAAACGAGCCAGCGTCAAAGGTGATCCGCATCAACTAGACGCAAGTCAACATTAGAAAGACATAAAACTCTATGGAGCTTTTCAATTTTTCTTTTCAAGTTGCCTTCTGAATTCAAGTATCAATGAAATGAGATTAACAAATTGATTTGTTCACCATGTACAATTTTCAAAGCTTATTCTCTCTAGTGTAAAAAGCCTTCATGATCGAAGCATCCAAGCCTTCGTCATCGAAGCATCTGAGTTTTCGCCTTGCGAAGCATCTAAGCCTTCGCCATGCGAAGCACCTAGGCCTTCGTCATCGAAGCATCCAAGCCTTTGTCATCAAAGCATTCAAGCCTTCGCCTTGCGAAGCATCTAAGCCTTCGCCATGCGAAGCACCTAAGCCTTCGTCATCGAAGCATCCGAGCCTTCGCCCTGCGAAGCATTCAAGCCTTCGTCATCGAAGCATCAAAGCCTTCTGAGTCCTGCAAATTTCTGTGCAGCAGGGAGAGCTCATCTCGAGTGGTATCTCGCTCATTTTCTATCAGCATCCTCTCTGCACGGCTCATCTCCAACTCGCCCATTTTGGCTTCCGATGTGAAATTGAGATCTCAAGTTTTCTTAAGTTATCGCAATCTCACATCAACAACATAACTTTCCATTTCCGCCTGCCCTTCGCATCAAGATGGCACATTCGCAGGGCCAGAACGGAAAGGTTAGGAAAAAAGTTGCTCGGTATGCTTATGGGTTAGGAAAGAAGTTGCTCGGCATGGTTTTTTCTCCCAAGAACCAGTAAGCCCTTGTTTATTGTCCTTCTTCTGAACAACGGTCTCCTTCAAGCACAGTGGAACGCACAACCACTCCTTGATTGGGATGTCAGAAAGCTTCTCGCCATTCATGGAGAAAGTAGTCGGCTCATGTCCCGAAACTCTGGAAGAACGTCTGTCGCCAAGCTCCCACAAGGCAAGTTTGCTGGGTCTCTCGGCACCTTGACGCATGGCGAGCATATTTGCGGTACTAGCAAGAGTCACGGTGAAGGTGATCCAGCCTACCAATGCTCTCTGGTCACATCCGCTAGTGCACTCAGTCACCGCCAAATTCCCGTCTTCTGTTCTTCCCCAATTCGACACGATTCCTCTTCGTTTTTGTTGCAAGGAGTTTCGTTTTGATCCCAGGAGCTTAAATTCAAACCTCAAATTCCCTTCTCCTAGCTCACAAATTCAAATTCGAATTTCCCTTGATTTTCTGAATTTTCTAACTCTGGATACACCCAGTTCTCTCAGTCCCTCGATTTCCTCTCTCTCAATTCAGTTCCTTAAGCTTTTAAATTGCTCAATGACGGTGAGACAGTGGGATATCACGGATCAATTTGGACAAAATGATTACAATTACCCTTAATTAAAGGTGAGTATCATTACCCCCAAAACCGGATTCCATGTTATCTGGGGTAAGAAGAAGACAAAGGACAGGTATCATTGTCTGATCAAGGTTAAAAGACCATTTTGCCCCTGGTTCGACAAAATACCATTTTGCCCCTAGCCTTCCGTGACCCGTAACGTTCGCATCTGAACTCCATTTTCAACGTGACAAGTAGAAGTGTGAGGCAATCCTCAGGTCCGGGGAGGCGTGTTTGTCCCATGCACCGCCAACTTCGATACAGTTAACTCTGTACGTGCTGTCATTGAACTCCGTCCTAAAAAATAGCTCCGCTTTAGGTACGACCGGAGAAAGCCGACCGCCGACAGGGTTTTTTTCCTCTCATGCTTAAAAAGCCTTCATGGAAGAACATCTGTCGCCAGGCTCCACAAAAACATCATCTGGAAAAGCAATTTGATTGCGAGCCTTCCACTCCTTGAAGATTTCGGGTTTCTCAAAACTCCATATATTTCCCTCGGAATGGACTAAGGCAACAAGAACCGCCACGCTCCCACAAAGCAAGTTTGTTGGGTCTCTCGGCACCTTGACGCATGACGAGCATATTTTGTGGTACTAGCAAGAGTCACAGTGAATGTGATCCAGCCTACCAATGCTCACTAGTCACGTCCGCAAGCGCACTCAGTCACCGCCAAATCCCCGTCGACTATTCAGCCAAACTCCGCCCACCACGTGGCGCTGTTTGTACACCCGCTTCAACAAAGTTTCTAAACACCTTCGACGGATTCTTGACGTATAGGAAGCATTTTGTGGTACTAGCAAGAATCACATTGAATGTGAGCCAGCCTACCAATGCTCGCACACACCATCCAAACCGCTCGCTTTCTAAGCTGCACGCGTTTCCGTAATTTCCGACACTTTCCAGGAATCTCGAATCCTGTCCAAAAACATCATAAAATGTCAATAATAACTCTATGAGTATCATATCAATCTCCCACAATTTTTTGGGTACTAAATATTAATTTAAAACATAACCTAAACCTTCGGTGAACAGTGATTTGCTACAGTGCGCGGTGGACAGTGTTTTGCTACAGTGCGCGGTAGATAGTGTTTTTCTACAGTGCACGGTGAACAGTGATGTGCTACAGTATCAGACTCTTCAAACACTCAAATACTCACTCTCATGAACAATTTGTGTTGTTCACGGATTGATGAAGGAAGAGGAAGATTAATGGTGTTTAAATAGGATTAGAGATGGATTAAAAAATGATTAAAACATGATGATGATGTTTTCCATGAAACATGGAGCACATTTTAAGGGTCCTTAAATCAAGGGATGGGTGACACTTGTCACTCATCCAAGTGTTCACAATCAACGGTCACTATTCATAATTTAATATTATTTTAATCGAAATCCCGGTTTGTTCGGTTAATCATTTTCGTCCCCGAGACCACAACTTCGTCTACGAATCTCCGATTTCGGCATGCCGTCTGTCTATGGATTCGTATCGATTCGACCTACGTAACGGTCCTTGGCCCTCATCCTTTGGACCTCCCGGGTCAAAAGTCAACATTTCGCCCTTACCTTTCAAAATTACCAAAATACCCCTCGACTTCCGAACGTCGTAACTTCTTCCTCGAATGTCGGAATCGAACGTGTCACCTGCCTATGAACTCGTGACGTCCCAAACTACGTCATAGTCATCAGTCAAAATCCATTTGACCATCCGAACTTAAAGTCAATATTTTTCCCACGCTTGGGGGCAAAACGGTCATTTTGCACATTTTGTCCGATTCACTCCACTAATCTCAGATTAGTCATTCTAAATAATAAATTAATTAATATTTCATCCCGATACTCGGGACAGATCGTTACACCCGCCTTCGCAGACCCATAACTTTCGCATCCGACCTCCGATTGACGCATGCCGCCTGTCTACGGATTCAGCGCCTCGGTACCTACTCAGCAGTAACAAGTAAACATGGTAAAACAAGATTCCAAACAATGTACATCCCTTCGGATTCCCTGAATTCCGAATCGATGTGGGGGCATTTGTGGAACCCAAAATCATCCGAAAATTATGGAGCCGCCACGTGTCCCGTAATTCCCAAAAATGACCAAATTGCCCTTGGCAAATAATGCTGATCATTTGAAAAAACACCCACACATTAAATAATCTATTTACCAGTTAAATACGTTATTTGATCGGGTTAAAGTGTCTGTAATATTGATACTCTCTTAATTATCGTTATTCTTAATAACGGATAATTAATATTAATATTAAAATACAATAAATATCATTACTATCATGATGAGCTATCATTACAATTATTAAATAATATATTTAATAATAATATATTATTTACTAATTAAATATTCAACCGACCAATCAGAACGCTCCAAGGCTCCCAAGATTTTCCTATAAATAGCAAGACACATTTCATTTCCAAGGTACGTTGATTCTTCGTTTCGAAGTATATCCCTTTCCTCTCTCGAAGCTAACTTAGGCATCGGAGTGTTCTTGGTCGAACAACCCCCCGGGTAAATCGATCGAGGCAACGATAGCTAATTGTTTGCTGTTTGCAGGAATTGTGAGGACTTTTCGCGACGGGTTCAATCTTTGATTCAACAGGCGGGAAATCGTATCCCAGTTGTAAACAAGAAGTAGATCCTAACTTTCAACAACTCCCACTCTGTTTCTCATACAAAAAAAAATTATAATTAATAAATAAATAAAAACCATAATTATTTTTATAAATTTTCCCGAATTATTTTTTATAAATTTTCCCGATTTCTAACCGATAAATATAAGAAGCTAGCATCTTGACTCTTTATGCCAAACCCCCATGTCCTGATTCCTCTGAATTTTGCTCTGAAACCCTTAAAGCTTGAGTCTTTTTTGTTCTTGAACCACCTTTGTTTTCCAAAAATCCAGAACCCAGTTGCAGCAAATGGCGTCCAAACGCTTCCATCTTAAAAGGTCATCAAGTGAGGGAGACACATGGTTGTGTACCCGTATTCCGCCTATCGACCTGTCCGGGCCTCGACAGTGGCCGAAGAAGCGCAACCAAGCTCAAAATCAACCCAAGAATTCCACTCATCCTCCTGCTGCCGCTTCGAACCAGCCTCAAAAACCAAATATCAAACCCCTAGAGTCGTTCGTCTTCGCCCCTGCCTCGCCAGAGTATCTTTAGGTTGAATTCGCCAACAATTGTTAGGTTTGTGGTAAAACCCAAGTGAAGATGATGAGAAAGATAGTAATGGTGGTGGAGCGTTTGAAATTCAATGTCCAGTGCAGTTTTACTTTACAGATTTGTTCAAAAGAAAAAGATGATGATGAGGAGGAAGAAATATATAAATTAGATTGGGTTCATCATCTTCTCCAATTTTTCATTTTTCAAATATTTAGTTTTAATATTTTTTTTATAAATAATTAAATAACCAATCAAGATTCAACATGTGGTAGGATTAATACTGTAACTAACTTGACTAATGAATTGGAATAACGGTACAACTAAATGTGCAATTATGGCAGAATATTGAAACTAAATTTGTTTTGAAGAGTAAAATAATATTTAATGTCCAATTAAATGAATTAAATGAGTAAAATGAATAATAAGCCTAAATTTAAAACTGAAATGCAAAAGGGCGAGTTAAACATAAAGAATCAATAGTGAGAGTCAGTAGTGATTATTTTATAACTTCCACTCACAAAAAAACAAAAAAAAAACAAGTACTTATCATCTGGTAAAAATGAAGGCTAAAAGTATCCTGTTAAGAACAGAACAAATTGAGTTCACGGAAACACAAAAGTTCAGAAACAACTACTGTTAAAAGGCCAACGAAAACGCCGATTTGTCAAGTCAGATTCCCATGGCAGCATTAGCAGTAATTCCCAGCTCAACACAGAGTGGATTCAGGCCGGGTTCTTCCAAGAGGCTGAATGCAGTAAACCCGTAATGGGAGTGATATAGATCAGGCAGGTCCCCGGGGAACTTGCTGAAACCACCGTACTGATGACAGCAAAAATATGAAATACGAAGTCAGGAGTCATAAGCGATACTATTAGCTTAGGGGAGAAAGTTAATATGGGCATTGTGCGAGCCTACTACATTCTATTGCATTCTCTATGCATACGATAAATGCTGTTTCCGTACAAATCAAGTAACAAAGTCAATTCATATTTTCTGCATTTTCTTGGTATGTTTTTTTTTTAAAAAAAAAAAATTAAGAACAAAGCCAAAGTTAGATTTATATTCAATTGGGTTTCTACCATATGCAATAGGGATGACCAGCTATTGACTTATGAAAACCATAAGGAATGTTGGCAGAGCTTCTGTCATCCAGAGCCTCATGATCTTTCTACATGCTAATATCCTGGGTGACCTTAATCAAATGAAGCCTTATACATAGAAAAAGTACTAGAAAATTTTCCATGACAAATAAGAAAGAAACCTGCCATTCTCCTCCTATTATATCATAGATTAATATGAGGAAAGACAAAGAGAAGCAAAATCACCTCGGACTGACAAGTCAGTAAGAATCCACGCAAAGCCTTCTTGTCAATGAATTTGTGGCCCCCTAAAATCTTCAAAATTGATGTAATCCTGCACAAGCAATCTTCCCTTGTCAAGGTACAAAATTCCAAGCACGACATGTAACTCCCATAGGATGTCGATCCACCTACCAAAATGCATAACATGTGTCACTGGGCTTGTTGGGTCTACCCTGAAATCCACCGTCAGCTGCCTGCCTCTGCAATGTTATAGAAGAACGAGATATATCCTTCTTTTGGGATAAGAAAACACTAAAAGTACCAGCCACAATGCAAATCAAGGACCATTGTTTTCAGAAACATCTACCATATTTGGCAGATTTCAAAGCTATTAATGACCCACATGCCTGTCATTTGCTTACTTGCTGGAGTGTTAAAATTGTACAACCTCAAGAAAAACAAAGAATGCTTGAAGAGATTAGGTGAGGGATAAACCTGCAAGCACCAATCTAGCAGCAATGGCACATTGATTATGGAAGACCGTGCATCATTAGAAATAACATCATCTTCAATGAATTCCATTAACCGGAGAGATGCAACACCGCAATATGTTGCACCACCTGTGTCACTAAAATGGATATTGTATCATTGGAGAAAATTGAACTTAGACTTTATGAATTTATAACATGAATTAGTCAAGGAATTATGTTTGTCTCACTCCTTAATAAATACTAGAAAACAAGAAGGGAGCAAAGGATAACAAGCAAGCAACTGGTGGTAAGGGATTATAGCGTTAAGAAAATTTAAAAAAAAAGGGGGCATGTCTCAACAATGATAAATAACTACACCTAAACTATTCTTAAATCAGATGCAAACAAAAACAATTTCAATAAAACTGCAAAACTAGAAAATAAAATACAAAATTTCAATAAATCCCACTAACTGCAAAAAGAATATATTTCAACAGTTACATATTCAACTCACCATGAGATTCTGAACCAGGAGTCAACCCAAATCCACCATCATATGACTGAAATCAGAACGTCACTTATGTATAAGTATCTCTACGCAATGATACTTAAAATATTCACTAATCAAATGGTAAGATATAATGCCAAGAGGCTAAGTACAGATACATATAGATAGACACTGCCTAAAACCACTAGCAGCCGTACAGACCTGGCAATTTAATATGTAGTCCTTGGCTTTCTCCTTGTCCATGCCACTCCAATTTTCCAACATATGACAAATGGCCGCTGGTTCATCAATCAGCTAAATTGATACGACATTGTCAAGTATACTAAAGAGCTTAGAAAGTAGTACATAAAAGCTTTTACTGCCTTACCAGCACAATAAATGAATCGAAGATCAGTCTCAGCCCCTGTATGTATAGGCATAAAACTGCCAAAAATAAGTCAAAAAATATCAGGAAACTGGTTCACCTACCTCATAATACTCAAAAAGAAGGAAAACTAAAATGCATCCACTTATGAGGGCATATAACTTTAGGTAAATCACAATACCTCCCATCCGGCTGTTGAAGGTTCCTCATTGACGTCAAAATCGACTCAGAGTCAATACTGGACAATTTATAGCCGATGATTTTAAGTAAGGCTAGTGCAGAATAAGTACTCGCTAAATTACTGACACTGCAACTTAAAGCCTACATGAAGATTAAACTAAGAAAATCAATAACAGGAAACGCGATCAAGGAAACCATACAATGCTGTTACTCACTAACCATTTACTTAAATCGAAAAAGAAAATAAAGCCAAACAGTACATAAACTAGTTCATAACTTCATACCCCATTCTCATCATCCTCTGCAAGAAACTGAGCAGTTCTGGAACCATGGAAGCCATAAAATTGTCCTGTAACAAATTAAAAGCTTGTATCTTTACTAATTACATATAAATTTACACCTCAAAAAAATCAAATCAATCCAATTCTATTGAATTCAAAACCAAAAGCAAAACTAGGATGCAACACATTAGAAAGCAAGCAAGCCACGGTACCATTGTTCAATTCGGCTTTGCTTCTTGGGTGAGCTTGCAGTGAAAGAACCCAGGTGGAAACTGCATCCTTGTCAACCTACCAAGTCAAAATGCAACTGCTTCAATCGTTTATTTCAAAATTGAGAATTTCAAGAATGAGAATTACAAAGTTAAGAGAGCTAGGACTAATAAAAACGATGAGGTTTAAAGGGAGACGAAATTGAAAATTGCAAGACGTACTGGGGTGTTGAGGAGGTCGAGGCCGGAGATGACAAAGTAGGCGAGAGTGAGGCGGTTGATTTCTTGGGACTGATAAAGGTGCGGCAGCAGCTGGTACAGCATCTGCAGAAACATCACGTGTCGGTCACGCTCGAAAAGCACCGAATCCATGACGAGTGGAGATGGAGATGCGAGTCGCCTGTAATCTGAACTCGGCCGGGAAATTGATGGTGGCTATTTCTTCGCCTCATCTGAGATACCTTGCTAGTTTTTAACGCGTTTTCAGATGCAGAATTTTTTGTTTATTGTTTATTGTTTAATTTTAAAAAATTTATTAAAGAATTTTTAACTTAAATAAACTCTAAATTCACAAGTTTGTCATATTTTATACTTTATATTCGTTACTACTTCTTTTAATAGCATCAAACGGCTAAGTTGCGCCATTCAGTTGAAATTCTGTTCAAGATGTTAAGTAGCCGTGACAAGTAAGGACAAAATTGAGATTTTTTACCCGCTGACACACTTTTGCCATGTAAGACTCGACATGGAATGTGATTGGGACTCACAAATGCCAAATCACACTTCTCTTCTCCCGTTCGCATTCAAAATTGAAATTGGGGGAAACAAGTTAGAGTTTGATTTAGATCGAAATTGGGCGAATCTCTAGGCAGTGAATCGAAGCCTGAAAACGAGTTTAGTCGATGCGTATTGAGTAGATGCAGTCGATAGAGAACATGATTCCTCGCGAGCTTGGAGCGGAGCAGTGTAACGACCCATCCCGAATATCGATATTTAATATTAATTAATTATGAATTTAGAATGACTAATCGGGGATTAGTTGAGTGAATTCGGACGAACGGTGTAAAATGACCGTTTTGCCCCTAGACTTGGACAAAATGTTGACTTTTGACTCGAGGAGAAAACATACGAGGACCGAGGACCATTACGTAGATCAGGATGTCACGAGTCCGTAGACAGGCGACACGTCGAAAACGGGCGTCGAACGGACAAGTTATGGTCACAGGATCGAATTCGGGAACTTACGTCCCATGATTCGAATTAAATATTAATTAAATCAGATTGACAGATATTTTTATGTGGGGCCCTTGGATGAATGACAAATGTCACTCATCTCATTGGTCATTTCCCCTAAATTATGGATCTAGTCTTGGGAGATTAATTAATGATTAAAAATATATTTAATTATTATATTATTAATTTATATTTTTATATTTTTTTCTCTGATATTTCTCTCTCCCTCCCCGTGCATCAGCTTTCATCTTCTTTTCTTATTTTCTTCAACTGTGAACCCCCAAACACCTAAACACTACCCCATCCCCATCATCCTCTCTTGTGAGTTGTGATAGACTGAGAGTGGCAGAGAGGCGAAAGGGATGAGGCGACAAGCTGGGCACGACGGGGACCACGGGGAGGTATGAACCCGAAACCCAGTCTTTGGCCGAAAATGGAAAACTAGGATTTGATGTGTGTTGATCGATTTGGTCGACCCTATTGTGTTCTAAGGATTGAGGCGAGTTCGTAGGACTTGGATTCAAAGAAAATAGTGGCCAGAAACGAGAAAAAACGAAGGAGGAAGGTTGGGCTCACTAATCATCGACTGAGAAGGTAATTTCGAGCCTTGTTCTTAGATTTCTGTGTTGGTAGATCGATTCTAGGGACTAGGACGATGAGAATGGAATAAACGGGAAGGATTTTGGTGGTCGGACTTGATAGGTCGTTAATTAAGCATTATTTTATACCCTTTATACTTGATTTTTAATATTAAAATAATAAATAATTAGATAAAATAATTTATTTTGTGATATTTTTGTTTAAATAAATAAAGTTTGAAATTTGGAGCATTTTGGCGAAAGAATCATCCCAATCGTAATTATAACGAAGAAATTATGGATGAAATTCGGTGAAAATATTAATTAATTTACATTTTAAATTAATTCATCTGCAACCCATTTCTTTTGCTCAGCCCAAATCCACCAGTTACAAGCCCAGAAGAAGACCTGTAAATCCGGTCCAACAAGCTCACCTGCACCCAGCCCAAAATCCATTTCAATTCCTTGTGCAGGCCCAGAAGGCCCAGGCTCGCGTCACAGCACAGCCTCAGTCCGTTGAAGCTCGCCTACCGAAGAGCCCTCCATCACCTCGACGTGTGTGTCCCGAACATCTTTGTCCAAGTCAGTGCTCGTGCGCTGAATGTCAGTCCTTCTTTTCAGCTGCTCCTCACCAACTTCACCCGAGCGTGTCAGCCACCTGCCACCGAAATCAGCCTTTTATTTTCTGCAGCTTCTCACCAACCCTTCAACTGCTCCCTTTGCAGCAGTTTTTCAGTCATTTTTCGGAATTTCCAGCACCAAACCATCCCTAAAATCATCATTAATCATCATTGTTCATCATTATATTTTATTTTTTTATTTGGATTTTTGGCACTCCCTCTATAAATAGGGAGGCCATTTCACTTGTTTAGGGATCCCCATTTTGGCTCTCTTTTTAGTAGTTTAGGTTCTTTTTATTTTTCTCTATTTCAATCTTCATTTAAGTTCATCTTCTTTCTTTTTGTTCTTTATTTTTGGGGACCATTTTAACTTTTTGTAGATTTTCTTGTTAATTAGCTTTCTTTTAATTCTTGTTCTTAATTTATGTTATTTCTTAATTTCATTTCTTTTTTACTTGTTCTTGTGATTTTTCTTTGAGATCTCTTAAACACATTTTTATACTTTCCTTAAGAAATACCTAGGCCCAGTATTTCCGAAATAATTCTAGAATTTAAGTCCGAATTCTTATGTTTTATCATCCATCTTCATAAGGTTCCAGCCGATGTTCGGTGTTCCTTATGAATAACATTCTATTGTTTCCATCCACTTTCGGAATCACAAGCTGTTCTTGAGTTTCGAAAGTGTAACTTTATTCCCTTTACTTAAATTCTTGTTATTGTTTCGGTTTACTTATAATTCAATATATGTGTTGGTATTTTCTTTCTAACATTTGTAAGTAAGAATGCAGTCTTCATGTGTTTTACTTTTTGAATTTCTTTTACTTCATATGTTTTAGTACTTAAACTTCAATTCTACGCTAAGTGTTTATGACCGCTGTTCGGTACACTTAGTAGAAAATTGAAGAGATTTAATGTCTGGCCGCTGTTCGGCGCATTAAATCACAAACTTAAGGTGAATCATATTGTAGATAATAATCCACTATTCGGTGCATTTATAATATGAAAAATGAATGCATGTATTTGAGATGATTAAGGTAGGATTTCGTGATTGGTTCAATATGAGCATGATCTTAAAGTGTTGGTAAAAATATGTGTTTGAAGAAAGTTTACTTGTACAAAAGTTAAAGTAGAAGTAGAATTAAGTTTTTAATTATTTTTTACTTGTTTTCTTCATTCTATAATTACAATCTTTTTAAATCCCCCATTTAATTCTTTATTCTTTATTTCATTAATTCATTAATCTCTTATTCATTAATTCTTTTATTCTTTAATTCATTTATTATTTAATTATTTATTAATTATTTCTTTATTTCTTTAATTCATTATTCTTTGATTATTCATTATTCTTTTTAGCTAACATATTATTAATGTTCTCTAATTTTCCCGGTTAAAAACGATCCCTATTTACCAATACTAGATCTACACAAAAAGGGTTTAAATTGCATAATACTCAAATTACGTATTTAATTTAATGCGTAATTTGGGCGTTATCAGGATGGCAGAGAATCGACCGGGTCGGTTCGCTGGTTCGGTCTAACCGGGGATAACCAGTGAACCAGGTTCACCCAAGGTTAGGGGTGACACTGTTCCGGCGCGTGGCTCCAATGCGCAGTGCCTTTGGGTGGCGCTTGAGGGCGCGTGGGCCTTCTTTTCGAGGCACGGTCAACATGCGTTTTTTAAGTATTTGATGTAACGAACATTTTGGGGCTGTTTTCGAGTTGATCGGACATCGTTTCGATATAGTTTAGGATGTCTGAAGGTTTAGGATCAAGTTTAAATATGTTTAAAAATTCGGGAAAATTATGGGGCTTTAATGAGAGGTTAATTGTGACGACCCGGACATTCAAAAAGGGAAAAGTTGGAAACTTCGGGGAAAATGACGATTTTGCCCCTGGAATTAGGCAAAAAGTTGACTTTTGATTTGAACGGTCAAACGGACTTTGACCAATGACCGTGACGTAATTCGGGACGTCACGAGTTCATAGACAGGTGGCACGTCCAATTCCGACATTCGAGGAGAAAGTTATGACGTGCGAAAGTTGGTAAAAGGGGTCGAAAGTTGACTTTTGATCGGGGCATTGTTTGGACTTTCCGAGAATACCGTTGGGTAGGTCTCGTGACGCTGAATCCGTAGACAGGCGGCATGCGTCAATCGGAGCCCGAACGAGAAACTTATGGGTCTAGAACAATGAGTGGTATTTTGGTAATTTGTTGTGACAAGGGTAAAATGGTAATTTTCTGCAGTTGGGATTATTGTATGAATTAAATTAGCTGATTCACTTAATTTGGGTGTGGATTGACCAGGGGGTGACACTTGTCACCATTAGAGGAAGATTGGTGGCTTGAATGCCTAACACAAACAAACTAAACCGCCCAAATTTCCTTTGCTTATTTCGATCAAATTGATCGGTGAAGGAGGCCATGATATAGCTTCTGAGACAAGAAGAGGAAATTAGATAGAAAATGAGCAGAATGGAGGAAACAATTGGGAAAATACAGACCCCTAAACTGAAAACCCAAACCCGTGAAACTCATATTTTGACAAAATTCGAATTTCAATTTTGAGCTCGAGATGACTCAAATTGGGATTCAATTATGTCTTCTGGGATCATTTCGACCAGGACTGGATTAAAAATGAAAGGAATTGTGGTTGTTTTGGCGTAGAACAGAGAAGGGGAAGATTTCGAAAATTCGAGTTTGAGTCGTGGATTTGAGGCCATGGAACCACGAAATTGATCGGGGGAAAATGTTTACAAGGACCCAACGATGCTTCTTGATGCATCAATTGAAGAAAAACATGGGTAATTGATATCGATTGGATGATGAACAGCAACCGGAGATGTTTCGATGTTCAACCTTGAATCGTGTGGATTCAGGTAAGGTTTGATGTTAATGGTTTCACAGAACTCTAATTAAGTGTATAAAGATGCTAAGGAATGATTGAATTGTAAGAAATGATGCAGAATTGATGGAGTTTGGAATGGGTTGCATCGCGGGTCAAATGACCCGTGTACCAGTCATTCGGGTTGGGACGGTAACTGTTTATGGTACTGTAGCAGGCGCGTGGCACCCACGCGCAGCCACTCACGGCGGCGCGTGGGGGCGCGTGAGGGGGAATCCCGAGGTGAGTTCAACATGAAACTTGTCCTATTTAATGTAACGAACATATTTGGTTTTGGTTGCGAGTCGATCGGACGCCGTCTCGATAAGGTTTCGAGGGTCCGAAGGTTTATGTTACGTATTAAATTAATATTAAATTCCCGGAAAATTATGATAAATTAATATGATGATAATTAGGTCCCTAGTGACCCTGAGTGATGATTTTGGACAAGATTCGGGATTCCTGGCACGTGTCGGAAATTACAGAAACGCGTGCAGCGCGGGAAACGAGCAATTGGACTGTGTGTGAGTGGACTTTTGTTTTCTACCCTGAATGCATGCATATATGTGTTAAATGCTTTATAATATGATTTAAAATGATTTGGTATGATTGATGTTCTGATATGGCGAATTCCGGATTTTGGAGAATATTATATTATTTTAATCGGTGTTTTGGCACGTTTTTCGAGAAAATGTGCAAATGGTATTTTGGGCTAGGCCCAGAGTTAAAAAGGTTTCCAAAAGAGTATTTTGACTTAATTAGTGAGTCAAGGATGATTTTTGGATTATTTTACTGTGTTTAATATGATTTCACGGATTTGCGTGATATTGATGTTTTGGGCTTGAGTCCCGGTTGGTAACGATTTTGACTTGGTTGGAAGTCAAGGATTTGATTGAGATATTTTGGGATATAATCTCGGATGATTTTCATTATGATTGTGAATACCCAGACGGTCGAAGCTAGGGGTGTTCCCAGACGACCGGAGCTCGGGGATATGATTGTGATTGTTCCCAGGCAGCCGAGGCTAGGGGCGTTCCCAGACGGCTGTTGCTCGGGGAGATATGTGTTCCCAGGTAGCCGAAGCTCGGGGTGTTCCCAGACGACTAACACTCGGGGTGATGCGTGCCGGGACAGTCGGAGCTCGGTGTGACTTCCCAGACGACTGAGGCACGGGTTATGGCCTACGCGTAGTGCCGGTGTGACAGTGTAATGGTTTGTGCCTTTGAGAAAAGTGCGGATTGATTGATTGAGTAATTGTTTATGACCTTGTGCATGGTACTGGTTAATGTTGATTGTGATTACGTACTGGTATTGAGTACGAGTTTTGGTCCGTGTGGCCAGGTGACTATGTTTTCAGGGTTGGCCTGAGAGCCAGGATTTTGATTTATTATATGGTTTGGCTGGAAGGCCAGTGTTGGTGTTTCATATGTTTTTCCCTATGCATGCAGGTTTGATAAACTGGAGGGTAAACAATGTGTTTTGATAAATGTGTTTTAACGAATATATTTTTGTCCACTCACACTTTTCTGTTTTGATGACCCTCCAGGTTGTGGCATAACGTTCGGGGCTGATCTCGAGGCGGAGGCATGAGCGGCAGTTATCCCTTGTCTGATAGGTGCTGAAGGCTAGTTTCGGGACTTCAGTTGACTTGTCAGACGGGAGCAGGACCGGACACGGTTGTCGAGGTCCAGATGGGACGGGTCCTGTCATTAATGAAGTGGTTAGTAACCCTATAATATGATTTGGACAGGTTCAGATATTTCGAGCAAGGTGATTTAGCTCGGGAGGCTTATGGCACGTATATCGAGACGACAGCGTAGGACGGTCTGTGAGTGGATATTGATTTCTAAATTGTGATGTATGCATAAATGTTTTATATGTTTCATATATATGATTTCTACGAATATGATTGTGGTATTGGTGATTTACATATTTGCAAGTATTTCGAGATATTTTCTATATTTACACGTATATCGAGGTTTATGATTTTAATAATGGTTCAATGATATGATTTTGGATTTGGAAATATGGAATCGGGCTTGAGACCCATTTGGTTTACGAACTATCAGACTTGGAGTCCATTTGATTGAATGAGGGATCGGGCCAGGGGCCCAGATAGTTTACGAAATCGGGCATGTAACGACCCGTCCCAAAGATTAGGGTTAAGACCGTGATTAAGTAGGGATTAGTGAGCTTAATCGGGGGTTAGTTGGTCATGATAAGGTCATTAGCTTAGAATGACGATTTTGCCCCTGGTTTGGGCGAAAAGTTGATTTTTAGTTCGGGTGGTCAAATGGGCTTTGACTGGTGACCGGGACGTAGTTCGGGACGTCACGAACCCGTAGGAAGGTGGCACGCCTGATTCCGACATCCGAGGAGGAAGTTATGATGTTCGGAAGGTTGAGGGCATAACCGTAATTTGGCTAAACTAGGGGGAATAGTTAACTTTTTGTATGAACGGGTTTTGACACGTTGACCTAGGATGGTTGAATAGATTTCGTCGTCCTGAGTTCGATGACAGACAACACGTGTCCATCGGACTTACGATGTGTGAGTTACGGGTCTAGAAAGGTAGTGGCAAAACCGTAAATTTGATTTAAAAGGAAGGGTATTTTGGTCTTTGCACATGGGGATTTGTGCAGCAGAGAGGGACAGATGGATGGCTGGGATTGGGCCAGTTGGGTGAGAAGAGACATGATTGGTGACACGTGGGGCTTGACTTGAGGGTTCTAGGATCTTACACGGTCCAATTATTTGGGGGATGCCCGTGTGTTCGTGGGTGTTCTTCGACCCAGAGAGAAACAGAGGGAGAGAATTGAGAGAAACTGAGGGGTGATCGTGGGTGTTGGTGAGTTGTGAGTGTGTGAGAGTGATCAGAGACCAAGAGGGAGACAAAGAGGAGGTTTGGAGGTACGGTGGCAGTGTGTGGGTGAGTTGTGAGCCATGGGAAAACCAGGGAAGAAACCAGAGTGAACAGAGAGATCGTGGTGGTGGTTGTGCCGTGTTCGACCAATCGAGGCCAGAGGAGGTGTCCAGAGGTTGGAGGTGGACGGGAGGAGCCGTGTCCTCACGGCTGAGCTCATGACGGCGACCGGACGGCAGGTAATTTCTGATTTCCCTTTCGATGCTCTGTTTTGCCGTCTAGTTTCAGAAGCTAAGTCGTAGCTATAGGAGTAGAATCGAGGAGTCTAGTGAGGTCTAGGGAGTTCAGTAGAGTCCTAAGGTTCTTCTGGTTGTGCTACCGTGACGGAGGAGTGCACGGTGGAGGCCAGACGAGACGAAGAGTACCTTGTGTGCTCTGTTCTGCCGTCGATGTTCAGATCGAAAGTTGTGAAGTTTGGGGTAGAGTCGACGGTTTTGGCGAGTTGGGTGAGGTTTAGGATGGCCCTAGGAAGGGTTTAAGCTAGCCACCGTGATTGGGGGTGACCTGGGTGGCCGGAGAAGGAAACAGGGCAGTGTTTGGGTTTTGTTTCGAGTTTGAGTCGATGAGTATTAGGCCGTGTTGAGGTGATTGGATTACGAGAATGAGTAGCCTAGGACTAGACGAAGCTGTTGGTGAAGAGAGGAGGTGTTTTGGTGCAGGTACGACGGAGAACCGTCCTCGCCGGTTCGAGGTGCAGAACTGTGTCGAACCGGGTTTGCTCGAGGTTGAAGATACACTGTAGCAGGCGCGTGAGGGCCACACGCAGCCACTTTGGGCGGCGCGTGGAGGCGCGTGGGGAGGATTCCGGCCAAACTTCCAACATGGTTTTAGTTCTAAATGTCTTAAGGAATCCATTGGTGCAATTTTCGGGTTAATCGGACGTCGAATCGAAGTAGTTCCGCGAGGGTGAATGCTTAGGGTTCCGATTCGTTACGTTTAGGACCCGGGGATTTTGGAGGGAATTTAGGTGGATCCTCGTAGATGTGGTAGTAACGTACTTTGATGGTTGTTGACAGGATCGGGAGTTCCCGAGGAAGCTGAGGAACGTACGAGACGTTCAAGACGTGATTGAGGGCTCGGTACTGTGAGTGGACCCTTTCCTTAAACTCGAACATGCATAACTGCTTTTCTCTAATTGCTTTATATATGTGATTACATGAATATTGGATTTATGATGTGGTTTTATATCCTTGCACGGTTTTCGAGAAAGTAAGGTAATTTGCACGGTTTTCGAGAAATGTCAATTTCTGAGAATAATGCCATGGATTTGGGATTTCAATAGATAAATGGTTTAAATGTTGATAAAGGGATTTTAAAACCTGATTTGGTGATTAAAGGATTTTCGGTTTTGGAAATGGATTTTGAGAATCGAGAGTTGGTTTTCAGATTGGAAAGTGGAATTCCGGATTTGGGTTCGGAATGACGGTTCTGGATGCCGAAATGGCTTCCGACCGGTGATTTCGGATTCGGGTTTGGATACGGATCTAGAGATGGTTTTCAAATGGTTTTGGATTGGATTTGCTGGATCTGGTTATTGGGTTTAAAGACCCGAATAATGATTGACGGGGGACGGGCCCGGATTGGGTTTAAAGACCCGGATTGAGTTTAAAGACTCGGGAGTTTAAAGACTCGGATCTATTGATATTTCCCCCGTAGGCCTGTTGAGTTTAAAGACTCGGGAGTTTAAAGACTCGGATATTGCTTGGATTGAGTTTAAAGACTCGGGAGTTTAAATACTCGGATAGGTCCAGCAGGTTTGATCGGAAAATGATGATTTGCTATTCACGTTTTATGATGCTTATGATATGATTTCTCTATTCGTTTTATAGTGTTTCTATTTCTTTTGATGTTTTATGATGATCGATTTATACCTGTTTTAATAACTAGGTTATGCATGTGGTTTCAAAACGGAGGGCTAAACCCGGTTTTCTTATAAATGGTTTTAGAAACTTTTATGTTATTATGGTCCACTCACGCCTTCTGTTTTTAACTGCCCTCCAGGTTGTGGAGTAGGTGCGGGGTTCCGGCGTCGAGGCAGCGTCAGAGGCATAGAAGTTACGAGAGGGATCCCAGAGTATTTTGTTTTAATTTCCGTGTGCGTGTATCTAGTTTATCGGTTTTCTTTCTTTTGTATTGAGTACTTTGCTCTGTAAACTGTTGACTTCGGGATATGTAGTATAATTTCTCCTGCGTCTGACTGTATTTGTGTCAGGGCGTCAGACGGGAGCAGGATTTACCTCGGTTTTCGGGGTGAAACCGGGGTGGGTCCTGACAGGGCATGAGACCCAGTTGTGTTTTATGAATGTGATTTCGGGTTGGGGACCCATAAATGGATTTGGATTTGAGAAATCAGATTTTTGGGTTTACGATGGTTTTATGGGAAACCGGGCATTGACCCTTTGAAAGGTTTGAAAGGTTTTGAGATGATTTACGAAAGGTTTTCTAATATACCATCCTTTTATCTATGGATTGTCTCCTCCAGGGAGGGTCATTGATCCGAGGACATTGACTTGGGTGGACCCTGGAGTAGTCACAGCGCACTACCTGAGAGTGACTACTCCCGTGGGGTGGCTCCCGGTCAGGAGGGTATTTATGGATTATAACCCCTAGGGAGGGTCATTGATCTGCGGACATTGACATGGATGGACCCTAGGGAGACTTGGGACTTGAGACCCCGAGTAGCACGCGTAACTTTGGAAACCGTGACTGTACTAATTGTGACATCGGGGATGTCAGGCATCAGAGATGTCGATGATTGGTTATATGGTATTTGGCAAACATGAATTATTGGATTTATGAAATGGTATTTCGTGTTTATGGATTTGGGCAGTGGCCCACTTGGATCTGGATTTACGGATTTTGGAATTCTATTGTTTGGGGCTGAGTTCTCACACATGATTCGATTTACGGTTTTGGGCTAAGACCTTAACGGTTTAATTATTGATAAATGGTTTGATTACTGATTTTCGAATGTATGCATACTTTTTAGTGAAAGGTATAAATGTCTTTTTAATAAATGTGTTTTATGAACTTATTGATTTTCGTCCACTCATAGCTTTTAATGATTTTAATGCCCTTCAGGTTGATCATGGATACGGGCTGTAGTAGAGACCGAGACATCGCACTGCTCCACCGATCCTGGCGCGCTTTGGAAGCCCTAGTCGGGCTGAGGTTTTTAGTTATCCCTTGTCTGATACTTCGTGTCAGACGGGACTATAACACATCCCGCGATAATCCCGTGGGGATTGGGATGGGTCGTGTCAAGCAGCATGTCTGTAAAACCCGTGTCCTAGAGGGAACGGTGAACTATCTCACATTCATGCGAGGGGAATGGCGATGTGCCTTATATGTGTAGGCACACATCTATCTAACACTAGGCCTTTTGGGAGCTCACTGGCTTTCAATTCCGAGGGAAATCCAAAGTTAAGCGAGTGGAGGCTGGTGCAATCACATGATGGGTGACCCACTGGGAAGTTGCACGTGAGCACCCAAGAACAAAACCGTGAGGGTGATAACGCCCAAACTACGCATTAAATTAAACACGTAATTTGAGTATTATGCAATTTAAACCCTTTTTGTGTAATTGTAGTCTTGGTCAATAGGGATCGTTCTTAACCGGGGAAATTAGGGAACATTAATAATATGTTAGTTAAAAAGAATAATGAATAATCAAATAATAAATAATTAAATAATTAAATAATTAAACAATTAAATAATAAAGAATTAAAGAATAAATGAATAAATGAATTAAAGAATTAAAGAATTAATGAATTAATGAAATAAAGAATAAAAGAATAAAAGAATAAAGAATTAAATAATAAAAGAATAAAGAATTAGATGGGGGGGTTGAAAGATTATAATCATATAATAAAGAAAGCAAGTAAAAATAATTAAGAACTTAATTCTACTTCTACTTTAACTTTTATGCAAGTGAACTTTCTTCAAACACATATTTTTACCAACACTCTAACATCATGCTCATAGTGAACCAATCACGAAATTATACCTTAATCATCTCAAATACATGCATACATTTTTCAATATTATAAATGCACCGAACAGCGGTTATAAACACTTATAATACGATTCACCTTAAGTTTGTGATTTCAATGTGTGTCAAACATCTAAATCTCTTCAATCCTATTCTAAGTGCACCGAACAGCGGTCATAAACACTTAGTGTTAAATTGAAGGTTAAGCACTAAAACATATGAAGTAGATGAAATTCAAAAAGTAAAACACATGGAGATTGTATTCACATTTACAAATGTTAGAAAGAAAATACCAACACATATATTGAATTATAAGTAAAACCACAACAGTAACAAGAATTTAAGTAAATGGAGAAAAGTTACACTTTCGGAACCCAAGAACAGCTTGTGATTCCGAAAGTGGATGGAAACAATGAAATGTTATTCATAAGGAACACCGAACAGCGGCAAGAACCTTATGAAGATGGAGGATAAAACATAAGAATACGGACTTAAATTCTAGAATTATTTTGGAAATACTTGGCCTAGGTATTTCTTAAGGAAAACATAAAAATGTATTTAAGAGATCTCAAAGAAAAATCACAAGAAAAAAGTAAAGAAGAAATGAAATTAAGAATTAATATAAATTAAGAACAAGAATTAAAGAAAGCTAATTAAATAAATAATCTAAAAGAAGCTAAAATGGTCCCCAAAATTAAAGAAAGAATGAACTAATAGAAGAGAAACTAGAGAGAAAATAATAAAACCTAAACTAAAGAGAGAAACAAAATGGGAAAATGGGGACCCCCGTTACATGAATTGAACCCCTATTTATAGGGAGAAAAAACTAATAAAAAGAAAATAAAATAAATAAAAAATACAATAAAAAATAAATAAAAGTGAAATGATGAATAATGATAAATTATGATGATTTTAGGGATGGGTTGAGCAGATTTTTAAGCTGGAAAATCAGAAAAATCTGAAAAGGGGGAGTAGGTTGCTGCAGTTTTGGAGTGGGTTTGGAGTTGTTGGGCTGGTGCAGGAGGTTCAGAGCAGGAAAATGGGCTGGTGCAGCTGCTGTGGGTGGTTGGCTGCAGGCTGGGCTGATCGCACGCATGGGCTGCTGGGCGGGTAGGTGGGCGTGCAGCTGTACGGTTTGGATCCAGCAAGTAAGTGGCTGAGCAGTGGACTTCTGGCATGATGGACTGGGCTTCTAGCGTGAAGTCTGTTGTGCAGACGTACGGGCCGGATTTGTGCAGGTTTTTCACGCATGGACTTGGGCCAAGCACGCAAGTGGGCTGAAGAGCAGCTGGCGGGTTGCTGGGCGTGCATGCGGAATGGGCCACGGGCTCGCGGGTAGGTGGAGCTGGGTTTGATTTTCTTGGGCTTGCGCAATGGGCTGGACGTAGTGGACTGGAGACGCACGGAATGGACTTCATCAAATGGGCTGCTACAATTATTTGGGATGCTGCTGGGATTTTGGGCTGCACAAACAAAATGCCTAAATCAGAATTTTGGGCTTAAATTAAATAAGAATTTGGGCTACAAAATTAATAATAATTAATTTAATCGAATTTCGTCCATAATTTCTTCGTTATAATTCCGATCGGGACGATTCTTTCGCAAAAATACTCCAAATCACACACTTTATTTATTTAAACAAAAATATCACAAAATAAATTATTTTATCTAATTATTTATTATTTTAATATTAAAAGCTAAGTATATATAGTATAAAATAATATAAAATAATGCTTATTTGAGGACCTATCAAATACCCCCACACTTAAACTTTGCTAGTCCCTAGCAAATATTAAAATTAAACTACGAATTCAAAACAAGTAAACCCTTAACCATTTGTCTCAATATTTCATTATTATCATGGCATCAAAGATTTTCACTTAAAGCATTTAAGCATATGGAATTCAAGAGTTAATACATTGTAACAAAATGTTTTAACAGGTAAGATAATGAGTAAATATGGTGAAATGGATCCCAACATGAATACAACAAATATGAATCAACTCACAAGGATATGCACTCATAAATTCACTCAATTTTATAAGGGCTTGTGTTTGCACTCAAAATATGTGAGAAAAATGCTCACATAATAGAAATGAAGTACTTTTGCAAAATCTCAAACAAACACCTCAATATAAAAACAAAACATACTTGCACAAATGAACCAAAACCATAAGCTTACTCAAATTATTGACTCCACTAATCAAAATTTACCATCTTAAGGATCATAAGGTCTTTACGAAGGTTGTAATGGGGCTATGTTTAGAGGCAAGGAATATATAGGACAAGTGGTGCTCAAATTCGTTCCAAGACTCCAAAGATTCCCAAAACATAACATAACTTCCCGACCTTAGTGCAATGATATCAAGAATTCATCTCTTCGAACATAAGCCAAATTTCATCATGTTGGACCTCGAATTCAATTGAATTTACAAATATAAAGGACTTAACTCAAACATTATAAAATCAAACCTTATTACCTTGATAGAAACTCAATATTTTTTTTTTCTTTTTTTTTTTCAATTTCATTTTTTTCCTTTTTTTTTTCTTTTTCATATATCAAGGTAATAACATGTGTCAATAATACAACAAAGTTTGAGTAAGTAAATCCATATACATAAAAGTCTTCAAAACATCATCAATTTCTCTTCACACAATCTTTATGTCTTCAACCGAGTCATTGGAACAAGGGTGAAAGATGTCTATACTAAGCTCAAGTGTTTAGATAATCAAGGTGATGAAAGAAACTCAAAGGGGTTAAAACTAAAGGGGTCGCAACTTGTATGCACAAAATAGGGAACATGGATGATTGAATTGGTGTTAACCCTAATGCCTTAATCATATCCAAAATCAGAGAGTTTTTTGACTTAAAAGCTTTGAAAATCACATAGAATAAGTTCTAGTACTCTAGAGTTCATTAAAATCTATTGCAAGCAGTTATGAGGCATATGCATATCAATTTAAACAAAGAACTTTATGAATCACTCATCAAAGATGTATATAAGGTTCTAAAGCTCACATAAGGTTCAAATGATTCATACTTATCTTAACATGCTCGTTTATGTACCAATTTACATGCATTATCTACAAGTTATAACACTTAATCACAAAGTATTAACAAACGAATTCAAGTTATAGTGATCATCTTTATAGTCATAACATATTCGTTTTCATTCATTTATATCATTGACAAGTTAACGGTCAACTTAATACTCGTAAAGACACTCAAGTAACACACAAAAAAACTCAAGAAAGTAATAAACAATTTTTTTTTAATAATAATTTTTTTTAATTTGATTTTATGATAAATTTTTTTTAAACAATTTTATTGCACAATTAAAATTGTAAACCACTATAATTAATTTTTTTTAATTTGATTTTATAATAATTTTTTTTAAAACAATTTTATTGCACAATTAAAATTGTAAACCACTCCCCCACACTTAAATTCTACATTGTCCTCAATGTAAGAAAATAAAAAGTAATTGAACATAGAATCAAAGTACGAAAGAGGATTTACGAAAATAACGCAAGAAAATAATAAATAAACAAAATAAATGAGAGTGAAGGTGACAGGACCCGTCCCAACTGGACGTCAAAAACTGTGCCCGGTCCTGCTCCCGTCTGACAAGTCAACTAAAGGTCCCTTACTACCCTTCAGTGCTTGCCAGACAAGGGATGTTTGCGCGGATTTCTGCTGCTGTCACTGCCTCACGATCAGTCCCGAACGTCGTACCACGGCCTGGAGTGTAACACCCCGGAAATTCGAGGATTCCCATATTGTAATTTAATGTGTCATTTGACGATTTTACCCTTGTGAATGGTATGGTCAATTGATGACTTTTTGATTGATGAACTAAATGAACTTTGACCTATGACCGTGACGTAGTTCGGGACGTCACGAGTTCATAGACAGGTGGCACGTCCAATTCGGACGATCAGGGTAAAAGTTATGACTATCGGAAGTTCAGGGGCATTACCGTAATTTGGACTCTCGGGGGAAAATGTTGACTTTTCTTTTGACAACTAATTTTCAGTTGACTCAAGGACCGTTGGGTAGGCCTCGACGTCCTGAGTCCGTAGACAGGCGGCACGCCGAAATCGGACTTCGTACGGGGAAGTTATGGTCAGAAACGTGAATTCGGGAAGTTCGTGTCTCGGTTTTCGTGTCGAATATTATATTCAGGAAATCTGATTGGAGGACACCTGGTGAGTGACAAGTGTCACTCACCCATTGGCTAGATTGGATCAGATCCACTATTGGATTAATTAACATTTAAATCAGCTTTAAATTCCAGCCCTTGGATTGAAAACCCCTGATCTAATCTGAGCCCTTGATCTAATCATGGAGATCAAATCTGGGCCGTCCGTTTCCTTCCCTCCATTTCTTTATATTTCCTACCCGAATCGCACACTCTGTCCATTTCGATTAAGCATCCCAGCTAATCACCCACTCACTATGTCTGCGTGTTGGGGGACTCCCTGGTGAGGCTGAGCGACGGCAGTGATCACGGCGGAGGACGGCGGCGAGGAAGGAAGCAGGGGAAACCGTGACGGTTTCAAAACCAGTTTTTGGTAAACCCATTTCCCGCGTTTTGATTTGTCCTTATTGAATCCTAATAGACTCTAGGAACTACCAGGGACTTACTGGAATTGAACTCGTGGCCGGAGGAGCTCAGGGCGGTGACACAACTGCGACAGGAGGCCGGTTCTGTTCTTCGAGGTAGGCCCTCGATCCTATCTGTTTTTCTCAATCCTAATTCCATAGAACCCTTCCTAGGATCCAGACGAGTAGTTAGGAATTGAAAGGAACGAAAATGATCCAGAAATGAAGAAATGGCAACCGGGTCATGATCGCGGGTCTGATCGACCCGAGTTGCAGGTATTCGGGTCAACCCGTCTGAGGACAGCGGTGATGACGTGGCACCCTGTCAATCTGTCAGGTGACATGAACCAACCGTGAGCCGACACGTGTCACATGTCAGTGCACAGTCAGCACTGACATGTCAGTGACGTGGACCAGTCAGGGACTGCCACGTGTCATTGACATGTCAGTGACGTGGACCAGTGTCGTGCTGACACGTGGCACATGTCAGATCTGACACGTGGTCTGACAGATCAGCGAGGTGGACCAATCGGATGTTGACACATGGCACCTGTCAGAGTCTGACATGTCAGACCTGACAGCTGTCAGATGACGTCAGTATGACGTCATGCTGACGTCAGCGATGACGTCAGCATGACTGTTCAACCGTTGACCGGCGCGTGGGGGCGCGTGTGAACAGTGTTTCTGGTGGGACCACCACCATTCTTTAGGGTTCGACGATCCAGATCCAATGGCGGTGGTTTCGGGTCGATCGGAGATCATTAGGTTGGTCAAAATAAGGTTTATTGCCTTGGAAAGCGCGTTCGGGCGGCTTTTCCGGACCGGTTTCGGTCTAGGGCTTCATAGTTGAATGTTAGGGGTTTAAATTGACCTTTGCATATACTTTGGTTATGATAGGGGTTGTATAATCGTACCAGAACGAGGGTATACGTTCGGTTTTCGGCAGGACTGTACTGTGAGTGGACCATTTTCTTAAACCCTTGCGTGCATAAATGTTTTCTGGTTATTTATACTTATTCACATGCTAAAACAATAATGGTTTTGAGGATATGGAAAATATGGTTATGGCATGTTTCACGGTATTGGGGCTTGAGACCCGTCTGATGAAACTTAATGATTGGTTCGGATTTTATCTATGTATATATATGCCTTGCATGTGGATATCAATAAAATGCATGTGTTACTGCACTGTATAGATCCTTCCATATTATATTGTCTCCTCCGGCGAGGTACCCCGGAGAGGTCACGGACGTCTAGTACGTCCAGCGTCTATGACGCTAAGCATCGGGGATGCTGTACCCGAACGGGGTTCGGGGAATGAACTCGGAAATTGAGACCCGAGTGGCACGCGTAGCCTTGTGATTGTGACCTTATTGGACGTCAGGGACGTCAGACATCCGGGATGTCGGGATTGGAGTGTATAGTGCAGCAACTAAAATTATACTTATGGTTTTATTATATGCCTTATGGTTCATATTATATGGTTTATGATTTTGAATTATGATGCACGCATGTATGGAAAACGGAGGGGTAAATTATATGTTTTACTTATCAAACGATTTTGTGAACTTGAGTTTCGGTCCACTCACCTTTAATGTTTTGATAACCCCTCCAGGTCGGAAAACTGAGGTAGAGGAGGAACCAGAGGCTGAGGCATAGATCTACTTCTGCGTACCTGAACCCCCGCTGGGCGGTGTACCCGCAGGTTTACTTTAGAGTCGTGCTCGCAAATTTGTAATTTTGGATTTCATCCATTGTCTGACATTCGTTTAATTCGGATTTGATGTATGACTTTAATTTGGTTATTTATGCATTTAAATGTTTTGAGGTTAAAATTGGTATGAATTATTGGGTGTCAGACGGGAGCAGGGCACGCCCCCTTGTGGTCCCTGTGGGATCGGGGCGGGTCCTGTCATGGAGGGTCACAAAACAGAAAAGGTGTGAGTGGACAATAATGACCTCTTATAAAAACATTTATCAAAAATATATTCTTACCCTCCAGTTTTCACAAACTTGCATGCATATCGTAAAACATGAGTAATAGTATGAAATCATTCAAGTATGAACAGTGGACCGATAAAATCAAAACACGTTTTCCCATGGTCCACAAAACTCATGGTCACCAAATCAGTTCATGTTATAAAACATCAAATCCCAGCTCTCAGGCCAAAACATGTGAAAACATAATCACTGGCCACAAAGACCAAAAACCCGTACGCAATACCAGTACGTTATCACAAACAACATCAATCAGCACTAATCACCAGTGCACAATAAATATATCAATCCAATCAGTCCGCACTACTCACAAGTGCATCAAATATCACAAATCACAACTGCACTACTCACAAGTGCACAATCAATCAAACTGCACTACTCACAAGTGCTGTACTACGCGTAGGCCAATATCCAGTCACTCTCGGGAACAGACACCTCTGGGCTCAACCCCCTCGGGCTCAGTCACCTCTGGGCGAACACATTCCCAGGCTCAGACCCATCGGAGTGGTACATCCAGGCTCAGTCTCATCCGAGAAGCTGACTACTATAGGATCAACTCATGATCCTACAATCACATCCCCCAAGCTCCGGTCGTCGGGGAAATCCCCCCCCAAGCACCGACCGTCTGGGAATCTCACAATCACAATATAAACCAACTCGGGAATAACATCCCAAAACATTTCAATCAAATCTTGTCTTCATACAAAGTCAAGATCATTCCCGACTGGGTCTCAAGCCCAAAATACCATTTACACGTACTTCTTTAAAATCACCTTTTAATTCCATAAAATAATCCGGAAATCATCATTGACTCACCAACAAAGTCAAAATATCATTTTAGAAATCATTTAAACTCCGGGCCTAGCCCAAAACATCATTTGCACGTTCCTCGTAATACGTGCCCGAAAGACTGATTAAAATAATCATAAAATCCCAATAAATCATTAATTTCACAAATTCACAAGTGACTCCAAATCCGAGTCAAAATCACTATTCACTTGGGTTCTCATGCCCAAAATCACATTATCACGCAAATCCATGCGTTGTAACCTCCGTTGCCATTTTCACGTAAATCCACGAAATTAATCATTGACTCATTCCCGAGTCACCACATCATTTTTCAATCCATGACTCAATAATCCGAGTCCAAACATCATTTTTACCAAATTTCGTAATTTCTCGAAAATCGCCCAAAAATAATAATATAATAATCATAAAACCGAGAAATTACCAGATTGAAACATAAATCATGCCCAAGCATATAAAATCACATAATAAGGCATAAAAATCATATATGCATGCATCACGGTTAGAAAACAAAGTCCACTCACACACACCGTCCAAAACGGTCCGTTTCCGAGCTGCACGTTTTTCCGTAAAATCTGGAAATCACAACTCCTGTCCAAAATCATTATAGAGGGTTACTAACATCTCAAAATACAACATATAATTTCCCCCAATTTTTTTCGGAATTTAAATACGTATTTTTAACGTAAAACAAAACTTCGGATACGCGGAACATTATCGAAACAATATTCGATTTCATCGAAACCAACGTTAAAATGTTTGTTACACTGAGAGGACCAAAAGTCATGTTGACCTCACCTTGAGACTAGGCCGGACGCGACCTCACGCGCCGCCGTGAGTGGCTGCGCGTGAAATCCACGCGCCAGCTACAGTGCTGCTACAGTGCTCCTCCTTCACCCGTTTTTCTGGTAAACGGATTGAAAAACCCGCGAACAGACCCGGTTCAAACTCACCCAATTCGACACCAATTTAATCCGTTCTTTCAACTGATCCCTTCTAATCCAACTCTAATTGAGTTCTGTAAGTTCAATTACTCGAATCATGGTCTAAATCCTCACGACTCTCGATCGATCCTTGACGGGTTTCCAATTCGGGTTCACCAATTCCGTCCCTGATTTCCAAATTAATTCATAGAGTAAGCATCGTGAGAGTGTATTGAATGTTTTTCCAAGATCAATTTGAAGAATTCTTACCTCTAACCCGTTGAACCCAAGCTAGATTTTGAGCTGCCATGGAAGCTCAGTTCTTCCTCAATCCGACACGGTTTCACTTTGGTTTTGATGCAGGAAAGTCCGTTTTGATCTCAGGAATCGAATTGAATCCTCAATTTCGATCCTCACAGCTCACAATCCCGAATTCGAAAGTCCCCCAAATTCTCTGAATTTTCGAACCAAAATTCTCCCAGAGACCTCACTGTCACTCGAATCTCTCTCTCAATTCGGCTTCCTCAGTCGCCCAATTGCACAATGAGGCTGAGACATGGGTTAATTAACTGCTAATTGATAATGATTAAGACAACCCATAATTTGGGGGTTAATGTCCAAATGATTGTGTTTTTCCATGATTCCCGTTTCTATGTTAGCTGGGACATGGAAGATGACAAAGTGACAGATGTCACAATCTGGTAGCAAGAATCAAGGTCAAAAGACCATTTTGCCATTCGTACGACAAATTACCATTTCGCCCCTAGACATCCGTGACCCGTAACTTGGTCACCCGAACTCTGTTTTCGACATGCCGCCTGTCGTTGGGTTCGTATCGACGATACCTACGTAACGGTCCTTGGCCCTCGTCCATCGGACCTCCCGATCAAAAAGTCAACATTTGACCTCAATTAACCAAAATTACCAAAATGCCCCTCAACTTCCGAACGTCATAACTTTCACCTCGAATGTCGGAATCGAACGTGCCACCTGTCTATGAACTCGTGACGTCTCGAACTACGTCACAGTCATTGGTCAGAGTCCGTTTGACCGCCCGAACTAAAAGTCAACATTTTGCCCACGCTAGGGGCAAAATGGTCATTTTGCACGTTTTGTCCGATTTCACTCAACTAATCCCCGATTAGTCATTCTAAACCATAATTAATTAATATTCAATCCCGATATTCGGGACGGGTCCTTACAGAAGGGTAGAAAGATAGCAAATCTGTGTTGATGACTCCTTCACATCCCGGGCATACATTGGGTTGCCTCCCAACAAGCGCTTGAAGTTTAACGTCCATCCAGCCTAGACAGAGATGCACGTTAGTTAGTAATGCGAATTTAAGCTAAGGATGCAAGTTAAATAAAGGATTTAAGTCAGTTAAATGGAAGATGCAAATTAAATTTGTCATGACAAATAATGTAAGTTAAGATATAAACAATATTTACATGTTGGGGGAAGTCAAAACTATATATGGTTCACATAACTTCAAAGTTTAGATAGAGACTTATATGTCCAGGCGGCCCAAGTAAATATCTTGGATTAATTCAACTGTTTGGGCAAGTTCAAAGGTGACCAGGTTAGAAAGAATACACACAAGAGGCAGAGCTAATTTCGAGACATCCCGAGGCTTAAACTCCATTGATGTCCCTTTCTTAGACCCAAAACCCGTTATGAGTACCGTCTCTTGTCCTAGACATCACCCTCGAAAATTTCTTACTCCAGAGGAATTAAGATAACTCAAGTGTTAACAATCACCGTAGGTGAGGGTTAACAAAAGAGTCTTCACCGATTAAAGATCAAAATCTAAACTTCGAAACACAAGTGATCTACATAAGCGGAGACTAAGGCATGAATGCAAGAATTATTTACAAGTATGTTTTTATGCATAAGTTACAAATATACATGACAATTAACATATGAACAATTTATACAAGTTATGAACAATTATTGAATTAAAAAGACAAAGAAGTATAAATATATCCACAAATAATATACAACTTAAATAAATATATCCACAAATAAAATAAACAAGTAATATACAACTTAGGAACTAGTATAAACAAACAAGTATGAAAAAGGAGGTACAATTGTAAACAAAGTATGAAGTATAAATCAAGTATGAACAAGCATACAAATGAAAATTAAGACAAGTATAATAATTATGAATAAGTATGAAAAATAACAAGTATGTATATACAACATCTATTCACAAAATGAATTAGCACTAACATGAAGCTAAACTAAAGAAAGTTGGAAAATAAATATAAATATATTTAAATTTTTTTTCGGAATTTAATAATTAAATAAATGAAGAATTTTTTTTTTAAATTTTTTAACGAATGTGATGTTTTTTTTTTGAAATTTTAATTACAACAACAAATAAGAATAAATAAAAGTAAAAATAAGGAAAAATGAACATGTACAATATGCATTTATGAACAATTAAAAAGAATGAATAAGAATAATATGACAAGTAAAAGACTTATAAACAAACATAAATGAAAGTTAATTAAGAATAAGTATGTATAAGAAACAACAAGTAAAATAAAAATTGAAATTTATATAAAAAATTATAATATGAACAAGTATATAAAAAAAATTATGAACATTTATGAACAAATATAATAAAAACAAGTAAGGTGTGATCATTATAAACAAAAATAAATAGAACAAATACAAGAATCAAAATTATAAACAAACATAAAAATAAAAGTTATGAACAAGTATAAATGTAATATACAAGTATAATATGAACATGCATAAAGATAAACATTAAGAACAAGTATAATATGTACAATTATAAAAATAAACAAATAATAAAAATAAAAATAAGATGGATAAGTAAAATATAAACAAGCATAAGACTTATAAACAAGTATATTAAAGCTATGGACAATTAAAATATGAACCAAAATAAAATAAAATAAATATAAACAAGTATAATATGCACAATTTATATACATACACCAACATATTAAAAATGATTTTCAATGTCCCCGGCAACGGCGCCAAAAATTGATAACGCTCAAACTACGCATTAAATTAAACACGTAATTTGAGTATTATGCAATTTAAACCCTTTTTGTGTAATTGTAGTATTGGTAAATAGGGATCGTTCTTAACCGGAGAAATTAGGGAACATTAATAATATGTTAGTTAAAAAGAATAATGAATAATCAAAGAATAAATAATTAAATAATTAAATAATTAAATAATTAAACAATTAAATAATAAAGAATTAAAGAATAAATGAATAAATGAATTAAAGAATTAAAGAATTAATGAATTAATGAAATAAAGAATAAAAGAATAAAAGAATAAAGAATTAAATAATAAAAGAATAAAGAATTAGATGGGGGGTTGAAAGATTATAATCATATAATAAAGAAAGCAAGTAAAAATAATTAAGAACTTAATTCTACTTCTACTTTAACTTTTATGCAAGTGAACTTTCTTCAAACACATATTTTTACCAACACTCTAACATCATGCTCATAGTGAACCAATCACGAAATTATACCTTAATCATCTCAAATACATGCATACATTTTTCAATATTATAAATGCACCGAACAGCGGTCATAAACACTTATAATACGATTCACCTTAAGTTTGTGATTTCAATGTGTGTCAAACATCTAAATCTCTTCAATCCTATTCTAAGTGACACGACCCATCCCAATCCCCCCGGGATTACCATGGAATGTGACGTGCTCCCGTCGGACAAGAGGCGTCCGACAAGGGATAACCGATTGCCTTTGCCCAACCGGGCTTCCAGAGTGCGTAAGGATCGATGGAGGAGGTGTGCGATGCTCAAGTCTCTGCTGCGGTCGTATCCGGAATCAACCTGAAGGGCATTAAAAACAAAAGCTGTGAGTGGACGAAAATAAACAAGTCTGTTAAAACATTTATAAGACATTTATGCCCCTCAGTAAAATCATATGCATGCACCAAAACCAATAATCCCATATTTATTTAGAAATAACCAATAGGGCCTTAGCCCGGAAACCAAAGCATACTTTCAATTTCCAAAAGTAAATCCAAGAGTTATTTCATAAATCCAGTAATATGAACCATAAGGCATATAATATAAACTATAACCATTATTTTAGCCACTGCACTATACACTCCAATCCGACATCCCTGATGTCTGACGTCCCTGACGTCAATAAGGTCACAATCACAAGGCTACGCGTGCCACTCGGGTCTCAATTTCCGAGTTCAATCCCCGAACCCCGTTCGGGTACAGCATCCTCGATGCTTAGCGTCATAGACGCTGGACGTACTAGACGTCCGTGACCTCTCCGGGGTACCTCGCCGGAGGAGACAATATAATATGGAAGGATCTATACAGTGCAGTACCAAATACATTTTATTGATATCCACATGCAAAACATATAGGTATACATAGATAAAATCCGAACCAATCGTTACGTTTCATCAAACGGGTCTCATGCCCAAATACCGTGAAACGTGCCATAACCGAATATCATCAAAACCATTTATAGATTCCAGCATGTGAACATATATAAAATGTAAACCAGGAAACATTTATTCAATTCCATTTTAGGGTCCCCAACCCGCAATCACGTGTAGAAATCAACTGGGCCCCTGGCCCGATCCACATGTTAACTGGGCCCCTGGCCCGATTTCATAATTCAACTGGGCCCCTGGCCCGATTTTACATTATTCAAGTTCGTAACCGTTTCATGAAATCATATCCAACCACATTTATGGAAATCGGTGAAAATCCAGAAAATCTCGGTTTACGTGCAAATACGTAATTCACCTCGAAATGCGTGAAATTATTTTAAATTCACCGATATCCAAAGTAAATCATTTAATCATAATTATAACAATCATAAAACAGTTATGCATGCATCGAATTTATGAAACCAATGTCCACTCACAGACCGTTTAACCGAGCGCCTCGATACGCGTGCCATAGGCCTTCCCGGGCCACCTCACTATCACCGGGACTCCCAATCCTGTTCAAATCAATTTAGAGGATCACTAACCTCATCATTAACATCCTATTCAAGTCCCGTAATTTTCCCGAATTTTTAAGTATTTTTAAACTGGATTTAAAACCTTCGGACATCCCGAACAATATCGAGACGGTGTCCGATCGACACGAAACCAATCCCAAAATGTTCGTTACAATGTATAGGATAAAAGTCATGTTGACCTCACCTCGAGATTCGTGCCCACGCGCCGTCACGCGCCGCCGTGAGTGGCTGCGCGTGAAAGCCACGCGCCTGCTACAGTGACTGCTACAGTCACCATCTTCACCCGAATGACTGGTAAACGGGTCTGATTACCCGCGATCTGACCCGGCCAGAAACCTGTCAATTCCCACTTAATTTCATTAATTCAAACAGCTAAAAGGATCGTCCTGTGTCTAATTATGGTTCTGTAAACTTAATTACACCCATAAATCCTTAATCCAACAATTCTCTCGAATTCAAACTCACGGTCAAAACATTCGAAACTCACACAACCCATCCTGGTTTTCAAATTAAAAGGTACCGAAGCTTCGTATGACCTAACCAATCATTAATCCGTAACTAATTTCAGGAATTCTTACCCGTAGATGGTCGCCCTCAAGCTCCAAATTCCCCAGAAACTGGAACCTGCGTTCATGGCCAAACCGTGATCGATACCCTTGCCAATCGATATGGTTGAGTTCGTAATGAACCAAGAAGAGTATTACAGCCCTTGGTTTCATCCAAAACACCACACATTTTAAATTCTGATTTTCCCTCAATTTTTCCAGATTTCTCCAATCTCAGTTTCTCTCCAATTCGACAGTCCTCACTTACCCAGAATGAATCCTCACGACTCACTCACAATTATTTTAATCCAATTCAGTTGTTTAAAGCACCCCAAATCATTCTTCAATCCTCTGTGTAAAGGTTCCCGCACTGGCCCGAAACCATTAAACAAAACCAGTCCATGTTGTGCAATCAATTGCCAGCTCCCCACATGTGCGATCACACTTCAAAGCTGCTCCAAAACGGTCCATTAATTGATAAACAACCCATGGGATCGATCGCACAAAGTATCCCACCCACGGCTGCTCGATCAAACAGTACCCACCGTGTGAAATTACAATTCTGCCCTTGTGCAGAAAATTACCAAAATGCCCCTCACGCATCCTGACCCGTAACTCGGTCATACGGACTCCGATTGATGCGTGCCGCCTGTCATTGGATTCGTATCGACGATACCTACGTAACGGTCCTTGGCCCTCGGCCATCGGACATCCCGGTCAAAAAGTCAACATTTGGCCCCTAATATGCCAAAATTACGAAAATGCCCTTGCACTTCCGTACATCATAACTTCTTCCACGAACGTCGGAATCGAACGTGCCACCTGTCTATGAACTCGTGACGTCCCGAACTACGTCACGGTCATCGGTCAAAGTCCATTTGACCATCCGAATTAAAAGTCAACGTTTTGCCCACGCCCAGGGGCAAAACGGTCATTTTGCACAATTCGTCCGAAATCGCTCAACTAATCCCAGATTAGTAAATCACAATTAAATATTATTAAATCCCAATATTCGGGACGGGTCGTTACACTAAGTGCACCGAACAGCGGTCATAAACACTTAGTGTTAAATTGAAGGTTAAGCACTAAAACATATGAAGTAGATGAAATTCAAAAAGTAAAACACATGGAGATTGTATTCACATTTACAAATGTTAGAAAGAAAATACCAACACATATATTGAATTATAAGTAAAACCACAACAGTAACAAGAATTTAAGTAAATGGAGAAAAGTTATACTTTTGGAACCCAAGAACAGCTTGTGATTCCGAAAGTGGATGGAAACAATGAAATGTTATTCATAAGGAACACCGAACAGCGGCAAGAACCTTATGAAGATAGAGGATAAAACATAAGAATACGGACTTAAATTCTAGAATTATTTCGGAAATACTTGGCCTAGGTATTTCTTAAGGAAAGCATAAAAATGTATTTAAGAGATCTCAAAGAAAAATCACAAGAACAAAGTAAAGAAGAAATGAAATTAAGAATTAATATAAATTAAGAACAAGAATTAAAGAAAGCTAATTAAATAAATAATCTAAAAGAAGCTAAAATGGTCCCCAAAATTAAAGAAAGAATGAACTAATAGAAGAGAAACTAGAGAGAAAATAATAAAACCTAAACTAAAGAGAGAAACAAAATGGGAAAATGGGGACCCCCGTTACATGAATTGAACCCCTATTTATAGGGAGAAAAAACTAATAAAAAGAAAATAAAATAAATAAAAAATACAATAAAAAATAAATAAAAGTGAAATGATGAATAATGATAAATTATGATGATTTTAGGGATGGGTTGAGCAGATTTTTAAGCTGGAAAATCAGAAAAATCTGAAAAGGGGGAGTAGGTTGCTGTAGTTTTGGAGTGGGTTTGGAGTTGTTGGGCTGGTGCAGGAGGTTCAGAGCAGGAAAATGGGCTGGTGCAGCTGCTGTGGGTGGTTGGCTGCAGGCTGGGCTGATCGCACGCATGGGCTGCTGGGCGGGTAGGTGGGCGTGCAGCTCTACGGTTTGGATCCAGCAAGCAAGTGGCTGAGCAGTGGACTTCTGGCGTGATGGACTGGTCTTCTAGCGTGAAGTCTGTTGTGCAGACGTACGGGCCGGATTTGTACAGGTTTTTCACGCATGGACTTGGGCCAAGCACGCAAGTGGGCTGAAGAGCAGCTGGCGGGTTGCTGGGCGTGCAGGCGGACGTAGTGGACTGGAGACGCACGGAATGGACTTCATCAAATGGGCTGCTACAATTATTTGGGATGCTGCTGGGATTTTGGGCTGCACAAACAAAATGCCTAAATCAGAATTTTGGGCTTAAATTAAATAAGAATTTGGGCTACAAAATTAATAATAATTAATTTAATCGAATTTCGTCCATAATTTCTTCGTTATAATTCCGATCGGGACGATTCTTTCGCAAAAATACTCCAAATCACACACTTTATTTATTTAAACAAAAATATCACAAAATAAATTATTTTATCTAATTATTTATTATTTTAATATTAAAAGCTAAGTATATATAGTATAAAATAATATAAAATAATGCTTATTTGAGGACCTATCAAATACCCCCACACTTAAACTTTGCTAGTCCCTAGCAAATACTAAAATTAAACTACGAATTCAAAACAAGTAAACCCTTAACCATTTGTCTCAATATTTCATTATTATCATGACATCAAAGATTTTCACTTAAAGCATTTAAGCATATGGAGTTCAAGAGTTAATACATTGTAACAAAATGTTTTAACAGGTAAGATAATGAGTAAATATGGTGAAATGGATCCCAACATGAATACAACAAATATGAATCAACTCACAAGGATATGCACTCATAAATTCACTCAATTTTATAAGGGCTTGTGTTTGCACTCAAAATATGTGAGAAAAATGCTCACATAATAGAAATGAAGTACTTTTGCAAAATCTCAAACAAACACCTCAATATAAAAACAAAACATACTTGCACAAATGAACCAAAACCATAAGCTTACTCAAATTATTGACTCCACTAATCAAAATTTACCATCTTAAGGATCATAAGGTCTTTACGAAGGTTGTAATGGGGCTATGTTTAGAGGCAAGGAATATATAGGACAAGTGGTGCTCAAATTCGTTCCAAGACTCCAAAGATTTCCAAAACATAACATAACTTCCCGACCTTAGTGCAATGATATCAAGAATTCATCTCTTCGAACATAAGCCAAATTTCATCATGTTGGACCTCGAATTCAATTGAATTTACAAATATAAAGGACTTAACTCAAACATTATAAAATCAAACCTTATTACCTTGATAGAAACTCAATATTTTTTTTTCTTTTTTTTTTCAATTTCATTTTTTTTCTTTTTTTTTTCTTTTTCATATATCAAGGTAATAACATGTGTCAATAATACAACAAAGTTTGAGTAAGTAAATCCATATACATAAAAGTCTTCAAAACATCATCAATTTCTCTTCACACAATCTTTATGTCTTCAACCGAGTCATTGGAACAAGGGTGAAAGATGTCTATACTAAGCTCAAGTGTTTAGATAATCAAGGTGATGAAAGAAAAGCTTAATGTGGGCTCAAAGGGGTTAAAACTAAAGGGGTCGCAACTTGTATGCACAAAATAGGGAACATGGATGATTGAATTGGTGTTAACCCTAATGCCTTAATCATATCCAAAATCAGAGAGTTTTTTGACTTAAAAGCTTTGAAAATCACATAGAATAAGTTCTAGTACTCTAGAGTTCATTAAAATCTATTGCAAGCAGTTATGAGGCATATGCATATCAATTTAAACAAAGAACTTTATGAATCACTCATCAAAGATGTATATAAGGTTCTAAAGCTCACATAAGGTTCAAATGATTCATACTTATCTTAACATGCTCGTTTATGTACCAATTTACATGCATTATCTACAAGTTATAACACTTAATCACAAAGTATTAACAAACGAATTCAAGTTATAGTGATCATCTTTATAGTCATAACATATTCGTTTTCATTCATTTATATCATTGACAAGTGGCTGAGCAGTGGACTTCTGGCGTGATGGACTGGTCTTCTAGCGTGAAGTCTGTTGTGCAGACGTACGGGCCGGATTTGTGCAGGTTTTTCACGCATGGACTTGGGCCAAGCACGCAAGTGGGCTGAAGAGCAGCTGGCGGGTTGCTGGGCGTGCAGGCGGAATGGGCCACGGGCTCGCGGGTAGGTGGAGCTGGGTTTGATTTTCTTGGGCTTGCGCAATGGGCCGGACGTAGTGGACTGGAGACGCACGGAATGGACTTCATCAAATGGGCTGCTACAATTATTTAGGATGCTGCTGGGATTTTGGGCTGCACAAACAAAATGCCTAAATCAGAATTTTGGGCTTAAATTAAATAAGAATTTGGGCTACAAAATTAATAATAATTAATTTAATCGAATTTCGTCCATAATTTCTTCGTTATAATTCCGATCGGGACGATTCTTTCGCAAAAATACTCCAAATCACACACTTTATTTATTTAAACAAAAATATCACAAAATAAATTATTTTATCTAATTATTTATTATTTTAATATTAAAAGCTAAGTATATATAGTATAAAATAATATAAAATAATGCTTATTTGAGGACCTATCAGAGGGCGGGGCCCAAAGCGGACAATATGATGCTAGATGGGATAGGCCTTGACATTGTCTACTGTTAGTTTCCCTTTCCTCCATGCTTCAATATGCTATTTGGGTTTATATTCTTTGATTATTCATTGAATATGTTTGTTGGGTTTACAAAATTAGATTATTGAAAGAATAGTATGTTATCTTGATGTGTCTTGATTTTTTGTTTAGGTTGTGTCATGATTTTCTCCTTAGTCTGAATAGTATGTTCAAATTGATGTGTATGTTGAAATAGGATATCTAGACTTAGTTTGTCTCATTGGTTTGGCATATAAGAGGAGGATATTTGGCTTAGTTTGTGTCGTACAATTGGTTTGTGATTGTTGTTGTTGAAAGAGATATGTCATTTAGTGAATATGCACCATGAACTCGATATCTTGGTTTCACTTTGCACCCTATACTGAATATATGTTTTTTACAGTTGCACCCTATACTTGAACTATTAGTTACACTTTAGATTATGTACTAGAAATTTTGTTACACTTGACACCTTAAACTCACTACTCATTCACAGTGTGTAGTTAGTTGGTTTGTTGCTACGTTACTATTTGGTATATGCATGCAGATGACAGATATATTTAGTATGAAAGTTCACTATAGAGGTGAACTACTGATAGAAGATGATGACTGTTAGAATTACATAGGGGAACAAGTCATGTTTTATGGCTTTATTACAGCTGATTGGATTTCTTTATTGGAAATGAAGTATATAGGGAAGAATTTAGGCTATCTACCTTTTGAAATGTTTGTATACTCTAATGACATAGATAATGAAATCTTGGTCAAAGTAACCTCTGATGGCCAGTTATTCAAATTATGTGCTAACTATGCAAAGAGTAGTGCATGTATCCCTATGTATATGAAAAAATGAGGGGGTGATGAGATCAAACTTCCAAGGCATGAGGAGATTGGAAGTGATACTGTGGATATAAGAAGGTGAGTTCATAGAGAAGTTGGCCAAAGAAACAGATTCAGTCTTCTTCTACTGAATTTGATTCAAAGACAGCCGATGATGAAGATATTAAAGATCTTGAGTGGGTTGCTGATGACTTTAGACACGAGGCTGAGGTAAACATGGATGGGTATGATGAGAACTTGTTTTCAGCATATGTGGATCTTAAAGATGGTGGTGAGGCAGCCCAAGAAGAAGATGAAGCACCTAATTCACCAAGGCTAAATGTATTTAAGTTAAAATCAGCTGGTAGTGAAGACGATAAGCCTCCTCAAAACTGTTAATGAGGTGGAAATTTGTTAGGCCATTTAGGGAGTTTAACGAGGTGGATATGAAAAATTCAAAATTTTCTCTTGGGGTGAATTTCTCGGTACTGCAGTTTTCAAAGAACCTATGAGGATATATTTTGTCAATGCTCATAGGAGGATTGTGTTCAAGGTGAATAAATGAGACCAGGTTAGGGTCAAGTGTGTCGAAACAGAAAGATATCCCTTCGTGATATATGACTCTAAGATAAACATGAGGGAATATCTGCAAATCAAAACTTACAATGGCTTACATTTATGTGGCAAAGGTAATGTCAATTATCACGCCAATACAAAGTGGTTGAAGGTGAAGTATATGAGGCAGCTCACAAGTAGTGGGATGTTGGTGAATTTTAGGAGTTGGTAGTTCAGGAAACTAGATATAGACCTGGTAGGACTCAATGTTATAGGGCAAGAATGATGACCTTTCAGATTCTTGAAGGGATCTACTTGTCCCAATATGAGAGAGTCAGGGACTATTGTAAGGAGCTTGTTAAAGTTAGCAAGGGGAACATAGTGAAAATCAAAGCAGAAATGGAAGGTGATGGAAAATTTAGATTCCAAAGGGTATATGTCTGCTTGGGTGCTTCCAAAGAAGGTTGGATGAATGGTTGTAGGTCTTTCATTGTGTAACGACCCGTCCCAAATTCCAGGATTAGATTAGTGACTAATCCCGATTAGTGAGGCTAATCCGTGATTAGTTGGGCGAAATCGGACGAATGATGCGAAATGACCGTTTTGCCCCTAGTGGTGGCAAAACGTTGACTTTTAATCGGGTGGTCAAATGGACTTTGACCGATGACCGTGACGTAGTTCGTGACATCACGAGTTCATAGACAGGTGGCACGTTCAATTCCGGCGTTCGTGGAGGACGTTATGACGTTCGGAAGTTTAGGGGCATTTTGGTAATTTGGGTGAATAGGAGGTCAAAAGTTGACTTTTTGACCGGGAGGTCCGATGGCCGAGGGCCGAAGACTGTTACGTAGATAAGGACGATACGAATCCATAGGCAGGCGGCACACTGAAATCGGACTTCAAACGGGAGAGTTATGGGTCACGGAAGTTCGATTTCACTATGCACGAACTTCGAGACGGGGACGTTTCGGCGAAATCTGATTGGGTGGATATTTTGGTGGGCCCCATGGATGAGTGACAAGTGTCACTCATCCCATTGCTTTGATCCCCCAAAATGTGGATCTAAATAATTAAATATTATTATTTTAATTATTTTATAATTTAACCTAACAACTATTAATCCTAACCATCCATTTCAACCCTACCTTTTAATCCTCACCCTTCATCCCTCATTCTCTCATCTGATTTCATCCCCTTCATTCTTCACACACACCCGAAACCCCATAACCCAAAATCCTCCATTTTCTCCATTTTCTTCCAAAAACCGAAACACACACACACCATCACCATTCATTGCTTGGGTGTGACCGTGAGTGACGGGAAGGAAGGACAGAGAGGCTGGGACGGCGAGTCACGGCGACGGACGACGGAGGACACGGCGGAGGAGCTCGACCCGTGAGGTGAAAATATTTAAAAATCCAAGTTTTGTTTTTGTTAGGTTTTAATTGAAACTAATGATTGGGTTGTGCTTCTGGGGGACCTAGGAGAGAAATGGGAATGTTTTCGAAGGTTAGAGCGGCCTGGAACAGCCGTGAACGGCGGAGGAATGCACGGCCGCCATGGCCAAGCTCGAAGGTATGGTTTTCGGTGTTTTCCTTCCATTTTAATGTCGTAGAACCCTAGGTTAGGATTAGAGGATGAAAATGGGACAAACGGGAAGCATTTTGGTGGTCGGACGGCGGAGAACCGGCCGGGTCAAGTCGCGGGTCACGGCGACCCGGTTGCAGGGTTCGGGTCGACCCGTCGAGCGGTTTGAAGGTGGTGACATGGCATGATGACGTGGCACCTGTCAGGTTGTCAGGTGACGTGGACCACTCATCAGCCGACACGTGTCACATGTCAGTGCACAGTCAGCACTGACATGTCAGTGACGTGGCCCAATCAGGGGCTGACACGTGGCACTGACGTGGACCAGTGCCGTGATGACACGTGGCACATGTCAGACTGCCACGCGGCACTGACAGCACAGTGACGTGGACCAATGGGAGCCTGACACGTGGCACCTGTCAGAGTCTGACATGTCAGACCTGACAGCTGTCAGATGACGTCATGCTGACGTCAGCGATGACGTCAGCAGGTACTGTAGCGGCGCGTGAAGCCCACACGCAGCCACTTCAGGCGGCGCGTGAGGGCGCGTGGTGGGGAATCTGCGGAAGGTTCCAACATACGAAATCATCTATTCGATGTAACGAACATTTTGGGACTGGTTTCGTGTCGATCGGACACCGTCTCGATATGTTTCGGGGCATCGGAAGGTTTAGGTTCGGGATTAAAAATAGTTAAAAATACGGGAAAATTACGAGGCTTTGGTAGGAGGTTAATTAAGTAGTTAGTAACCTTCTATTACGATTTGGACAGGTTTGGGAGTCCCGGTGATGGTGACCGGCTCGGGGAGCCGTATGGCACGCAAATCGAGGCGGCAGCTCGGACGGTTTGTGAGTGGACCTTGTTTTCTAAATTGGTGCATGCATAAATGTTTATTATATGTTTATTTACTTGTTTGATGATGCCATGGGTGCATTTGTATGTGGTTACGTATAAGCACGTATTTCGAGGTTTCGGCCTTATACGGTGCTTATACGGGTCTGTATTTCTTTATTGATTTAAATGAACTGGATTTGGATTTCAAAAGGATAAACTCGGGTATGAGACCCGGGTAGCGCGCGCGTAGCTTTGGATACCGTGACAGGATTGGTTGTGTGACTTATATATATGTATGTGATGGATATATGATATATGATATGTGGTGTGTACAGGTGTGCACAGGATTTGGGCAGTGGCCCGTATGGTCATTTTCATTGTGGTCCTTTCGACCTTGGTTTATATCTGCGTTAGGCTTAGTCCCACATATGGTTTGTTTTGAATAAATGGTTTTCGAATGCATGCATGCTTTTTAGTGGAGGGTACAAATGTCTTCTTATTAAATGTTTTTAGAAACTCTTGTTTTGTCCACTCACAGTTTTTAATGTTTTGACTGCCCTTCAGGTTGACATCGGATGTGGACTGTAGCAGAGATCGAGATATCACATGCCTCCTCCGGATCCTGGCGTACTCTGATAGCCCGGGAGGGCAAAGGTCGGAAATATCCCTTGTCTGACACTTCGTGTCAGACGGGAGCAGGGTCATCCCGCACTAATCCCGGGGGGATTGGGATGGGTCCTGTCACATTGGGCTGGATAGTGCTCACATAAAACGCCCCCACAATGGGCAAATATTGAGTGCTATCTCAGTTGATGCAAAAAATGACATGTTCACTGTGGCTTATGTCATTGTGGAGGCTGAGTCCTACCCTTCCCAGAAGTGGTTCCTTCTATTATTGGAAATGGACTTGAAGATTCAAAATAGTGAAGGATAAATTTTCATCACTGATAAGCACAAGGTAGGAATAAGAATAAGAATGAGAATGACCAAAATCATTAGATGCAATGGTAGGAATAAGAATGACCAAAATCATTGTTTGATATATATATATATATATATATATATATCTCTGACCATTAGATGCAATGGTAGGAATGAGAATGACCAAAATTATTGTTTGATATTTGAAGTAGGTCCTACATAATTTGATTTCAACATTCAAACTTCTCATATAATTTGTCAATTCAAAAAGAAAAATTCAAGTGGGCTCCACATATTTTTTAATTAAATTTTTAAGTTTTGGTGGGCCAAGATGGGGTTGGTAGAGGTTGTATTTATGTTGAATTTTGAAAACTTTTGAAGAAAGCCCCACTAGAGGCATGGGTGGATGTAGCCCAAATTTTACCCATTAAAGATATTTTTTCCATAGAGACTATATTATGGTCAGTCTATGGAGGATCCAGCCCCCATTGTTGGTGGTCTTGCCACGACTACTCTCAAGCCGACCTTCTTTTTCAAAGCAATGATGTCGAGATAGTCTACGCCTAGGCAAGTTGCCGCTTAGCTGGACCTGTCATGTTTATGCGGAGCGCAAGCCACGTGATAAGGTGACGACTCTCCGGTAGTCTCCATTGAATACTAATCAATCGCCGTTGCAGCTTCGATTGCTACAACACCTCACAATTTCGCTCTCAAATAAGGTGAAGAAGCTAAGTCCCTTTGTCTGCTTAAATCCATTTATTGTAAATCGAGCATTGTATTCATTAGGTTAAGAAATTTGGTAAAAGGTAGAGCGAAAAATGGGCTAACCAAACTCACCCAATGTTATCAATTGTGCCAACCAATTTCTCTTTAATCAAGACTCAAACAATTTTCACTCATTACCTCACATGTTGCCCATGCAAATTGAATAGGATTATTATGTGGACATTTACACAATTGCTTATTCTTATTTGTGCAACACAATACTTCTTTGATTACACTTTGTAGATATATTAATCGGTAAATTCTTCTCTGGTTGTCAGTAATTACCGAGTGGCCTAATTATCGATCTCCATAATCAAATTGACCATTTTTTCCCATTGGAAACACAATTTGTGATGCCCTTCGACAGCTCTCAGTTACATATCCACAACAATTATTTGGCTCAAGCCAAACTTACCTCACGATGATTACTTTTATTGGTAGTGAGCATCACAACACGTGAGTAACATTGCCTCTCGACACACTTAATTATATATGAATCACTTTATTCATGTGCTCATGCACTCATTCATATGCTCATGCACTCTTTCATGAGCTCCGACACTCATTCATGTGTTCCAACACTTATTCATGTGCTCCGACACTCATTCATGTGCTTTGACACTCATTCATGTGCTTCGACACTCACTCATGTGCTTCGTCACTTACTCATGTGCTTTGATACTCATTGATGTGCTCAGACACTTATTCATGTGCTCAGACACTCATTCATGTGCTCAAATACTCATTCATGTGCTCCAACACCTACTTACTTCCTCAAAGAAGCATGGGAAAACATGCTCTGATTGGAAAATGCTCCTAGTAATTACCGATCAGACGTATTTGAGGTACCCTTTCAGATATATACTTTGATCAGTAAATGCCCCCAATAGCCACTGGTTGGACGCATTTGAAGTATCCTCTCTGATATATGCTCTAATTAGAAAATTCTTACAGTAGCTACTGATTAGACGCTTGCGAGGTACCCTCTCGGATATATGCTCTGATCGATAAACACTCTCAGTAGCTATTGATTGGATGCATTCAAGATATCATATTAGATATATACTCTGATCGACAAACGCTCTTAGTACTTACTGATCAGACACGTTCGAGGTATCCTTTCTAACATATGCTCCGATAGGCGAATGCTCTCACCTGCTGCTGATCGAACGAATCCGAGGTATCTTTTCTTATATATGGTTTGATTAGCAAAAGTTCCCAATAGTTATTGATCAAGTGCATTCAAGGTATCCTCTCCGACATATGCTCTGATCGGAAAACGCTCCTAGTAGCTATCAATAGGACGCATCTGAGGTATCCTTTTTGATATAAACTCAAATTGACAAATGCTCCCAGTAGCTGCCGATTGGACGCATCCGAGGTATGACAGGACCCATCCCAATCCCCCTGGGATTAACCCGGGATGACCCTGCTCCCGTCTGACAAGAAGTGACAGACAAGGGATATTTCCGACCTTTGCCCTCTAGGGCTATCAGAGTACGCTAGGATCCGGAGGAGGTATGTGATATCTCGGTCTTTGCTACAGTCCACATCCGCTGTCAACCTGAAGGGCAGTTAAAACTTTAAAAGCTATGAGTAGAAAAAACCAAGAGTTTATAAAAACATTTCCATAAGAAAGACATTTGTACTCTTCACTAAAAAGCATGCATGCATTCGAAAACCATTTATTCGAAAGAAACCATATGTGGGACTAAGCCCAAAACCATAATGAAATAGACCATACGGGCCACTACCCAAATCCATAAGAAACCAATAAGGGACTCAGCCCAAAACCATAACCATACCGAAACCAAATACACGAGCCACTGCTCAAATCCTGTGCACACCTGTGCACACCACATATCACATATCACATATCATAATCCATATATATATACATATAATTCACACAACCAATCCTGTCATGGTTTCCAAAGCTACGCGCGTGCTACCTGGGTCTCAATCCGAGTCTTCTCAAAGTCAAGGTCAATGTCCGCAGACCACTGACCCTACCAGAGGTTATAGTAACCAGAGCCTTCCTGAGAGTAAGGAACCCAACTGGGGGTTGACTCCACTCAGTCGGTTCTCTGTGATTACTCCGGGGTCCACCCAGGCCAACGACGCTCCCCGGAGGAGATAATAGAAGTAAAGGAAGGTATATGAACATATATATACATAACACAAATATCCATGCCCAGTTCCCCTGAACCATCATGTACCATAATAACTTTTCCAAGGTTCATGCCGGTTCCCATAAATCGCCATGAACTTGGAAATCCATCTAGGGCCCCTGACCCAAAATCATAACCTTAAAAAAACTGGGTCTCGTGCCCGAACATATGACATCAGCTGGGCATCCTGCCCGATATCTAAGGGTCAGTCACGACTCCGGTCATAGTGATGCGTGCAACCATCCATCCAGGACCGTCCTCAATCCTGGTATGTCGCCGTGAACGTATCAACCGACGCGACCACCGCAAGATCATGGTGCACTCATCACCAATCGCTATCCTGAACCGTCTGCACTCTGAAGTCAAGCCTCCCCAGGCTGCCCGACAACGAATCGTGCATCGTGACCTCTCCGGAAGCAACATATCCTGATCCGGAGGCGAGCTCTCCGGAAACAACTGGGTCTCGTGCCCGAACATATGACATCAGCTGGGCATCCTGCCCGATATCTAAGGGTCAGTCACGACTCCGGTCATAGTGATGCGTGCAACCATCCATCCAGGACCGTCCTCAATCCTGGTATGTCGCCGTGAACGTATCAACCGACGCGACCACCGCAAGATCATGGTGCACTCATCACCAATCGCTATCCTGAACCGTCTGCACTCTGAAGTCAAGCCTCCCCAGGCTGCCCGACAACGAATCGTGCATCGTGACCTCTCCGGAAGCAACATATCCTAATCCGGAGGCGAGCGTCGTATCGTCGATCGCCGTACACATAGCACCCATCGCGACCACGATTCAGACCCGTAGGTCATCAATAGCGTCATATGCCCGAGACCAAACCAAATGGGTCTCATACCCGAGTTTATCCTTTTAGAAATCCAAAATCATTTTCTTTAAACCAATAAAGAAATACAAACCCATATTGGCACTGTATAGGGCCAAAACCTTGAAATACGTGCCAATACGTAACCACATCCAAATGCACTCATGACATCACAAAACATGTATTAAAACATATAATAAACATTTACGCATGCACCAATTTAGAAAACAAGGTCCACTCACAGACTGTCCGAGTCCCGAGCCAATCACCGTCATCGGGACTCCCAAACCTATCCAAATCGTAATAGAAGGTTACTAATAGCCTCATTAACCTCTCATTGAAGTCCCATAATTTTCCCGATTTTTGACTTTTTAAAGTCGATCTTAAGCCTTCGGACACCCCGAAACTTATCGAAACGATGTCCGATCGACACGAAAACAGTCCCAAAATGTTTGTTACATCGAATAGATGATTTCATATGTTGAACACTTCCCCAAATAGTGGGACACGCTCCCGTACGCACCACAAGAAGCCACTGCGCGTGGGCTCCATGCGCGGTGTACAGTTTTCTCCTTCCTCAGGTGAACCGGCCAGTCCACTTGGTCTGAGCCGAACCGAACCGGCGTGACCGGTCCAATGATTTTCCTCCTTCATTTTGGTCCGATTTCCTTCCTAATTAATCCTATAATTCCTATTTCCATGTTTTCTATCAATTCTAATCCCTAAACTCATCCAAAAACGCCTAAAATCCGTGGTTCAATCTTGAACCTCACGGTCCAATTTTTCCTAGCCCTTCTAACGACCCTCTCAGCCGTGAACCACCTTCCAGACTACCTTAATAATATCCTAGAAACCCAACAAACTCATCCTAAACATTCAAAACCAACCATAATGCCAAAATCGAATTAATGGGAGAAAATGGCCTAACCGTGAAATCGGTTCTCTCTGTCCTTCACCACCGTGCACGGCGGCCAAGCAGCTTCCAGCCACCATCCTCTTGATTCCTCAGCTTCTCTCTCTCACTCTCTGAGTCTCACAGATGATCGTATGGGGTTGGGTTGGATTTGGGTGAAGGTTTGAATGAGATCGGGTTGTTTGGGAATGCAATGAAGAAAATGGTCGATGCATGTATTAATTTGGGTGGCCTGTGAATGGGTGACAAGTGTCACTCATCCATTGGGCCTCCATAAAATATCTGGGCCCCACTAAAGTCCAAAAGTTAACTCGTTTCGTGATTCGTGCAATAGTACCCTTAAACTTCCGTGAACTGTAACTTCGTCGTCGAACGTCCGAATTCGACGTGCCGTCTGTCTATGGATTCGTATCATCCCGATCTACGTAACGGTCCTCGGCCCTCGACCCTCGGCCCTCGTCCATTGGATATTCCGGTCAAAAGTCAACATTTGACCCCTTTTAACCATAATTACCAAAATGCCCCTAAACTTCCAAACGTCATAACTTCTTCCTCGAACGTCGGAATTGAACATGCCACCTGTCTATGAACTCGTGATGTCATGAACTACGTCACGGTCATCGATCAAAGTCCATTTGACAGCTCGATCAAAAATTCAACGTTTTGCCCAAGCCCAGGGGCAAAATGGTCATTTTGCATCGTTCGCCCGATTTCGCTCAACTAATCACCGATTAACCTCACTAATCATGATTAGTCACTAATAAAATCTTGGGATTTGGGACGGGTCATTACAAGGTATCTTCTCATATATATGATCTGATTGGAAAATGCTCCTAGTTGTTTCAGATCGAACGCATTCGAGTTTTCCTCTTCGACGTATGCTCTGATCAGCAAACACTCCTAATAGCTATCGATCAGACACATTTGAGGTATCCTCTCCTACATATGCTTCGATCAGTAAACGCTCCCAATAGGTATTGATCAAAAGCATTAGAGATACCCTATCAGATATATGCTATTATAGAAAAATGCGCACATTAGCTACTGATCGATGCAATCGAGATATCCCCTCTCAGATATATGCTTCTAACGGAAAATTCTCACAATAGCTACCGATCAGACACATTCGAGGTATCCTCTTAGATATATGCTCCAATTGGAAAATGCTCCTATTAACTACTGATCGGATGAATCACTCAAAATTACTTTCTCAACTACAGTTAGGAAATTCTACCTTTTCGACATCAAAACAAAAAGGCCCTGACGACCACAAAACACTTAATTTAGTCTTCTCCACTCTCTCCATCATGGATCTCACCCTAGTGACACACCATACACTTGCAACGACGACATATGCACCTTATCTGAGGACTTGGGGGACTAGGGGGATAGTACACTATGCGAATCAGTAGACATAAATGTAGGAATTACTCGGTCAGTGCACTTTTTGTACGAGTCCTCAATCGAGGAATTCTCAATCATGAACTTAATGGACTTATATTAATACCATGATTGAACAAGAAACAAACCTGACAAAAAACGAGAAAGATCATTCTGACCAAGACCCAACCCATAATCAATGCCCATGTCTGAAGCTCACCATTATGGCTCATAACCTAAACCTAGGTGTTTACTATATAGGGGCAATATTTCTCCCTCACAAACTCTTTCTTGACTCTTTCTCTCTAGACTCTAATGCTCATCTCTCTCTATATTCTTAGTCTTCTTCTAAGGCTTGGGCCTAATATAATATGTACAACACTTATATTACTAATGAGAAAATGATAACACCGCTGATGTAGTCTGATTGGTGAACCACGTACATACTTGTGTTCCTCGTGTGTGTACGATTTTCCCGAACCATGTTGGAGACTGCTGTGATGATTCATATGATCTCTTCGCTGCGAGATTCAAGAATCGTTGTGGGTATTAGGTTTTCAGCTATTAGGTATTCGTCAATCAAATCAATTTTTGTTCTTAGGGTGCTCTGATTTATGGGTCTTTGAGATTTGCTCTCGACACACTCGTGAATTACTTGAAATTGATTCAGAATTTCAAGTAGCCCAACATTCAAAAAAATGTAGGAGCTCCCTTGGCTTCTAAATGAAGAAGATGAACAACATGAACTAAGCTTACGCGTAAAAAAAGTCAGATATGTTGATGAAATGTCTGTTTTGCCCTTAACTATTCAAGCGTGTGCATGCACGTGCGATTTTTTAACAAATTCTATAACGTAAGGACTTTTCCTACTATTTCGAACAAGTTAAGGGATGATAGAATCTAAAAATTAAGTTTAGGGACGTGTTTCAAAATTAGCGTAAAGTTCAAGAACGTCTAATCCAATTTTTCCTATATAAAACTCTTTCTTAATTGTTATATTATGCGAACAATGAAAATTGAATTTTCAAAAAGTTACGAAAATCCTCTTAGTTTAATCCTCAAATAAACAATACCAAATTACCATTGAATTTGCAAAAAAAAAAAATGGAAAAAAAATTATTCCAAAACGTCGTTTTGTAGGAAAAAATGGAAAAATAAATATAATAAGAGTTAAAGAAATTTACCTTATGGATGGAAGAACAACGATGTAAAGTTCTCGAGAATGATTAGCGTGGAGGTAAGGCCAAGTGACGACACAACTTCTCAATTTAATTTGTTAGAGTTTATGCGTTTTCTAGGTTTATTAAGTTTTTTAAGTTTGAAGGGTATTTGAGTTTATTTGTATAAGGATTTTGATATAAAGTTTTGTTGAAAAAGTGATATTTTTGGAATTGAAGGCTAAATTTTTGTCTATGTATTTTTATCTTTTTTCTTTTCTTTTCGGTCAATAAGTTCAAAGTCCATTTAAGACAATAATGCAATCTTATTTTATTCATACCTTTTTTGTTCACACACCGTGCTAAGTTTTGTATATTACACAACTCTTATTAGTTATTCCAATTACTACAAGAATGAGCAAGTAAAATTAGAACACTAGCATCCTCTAATGAACGTTGTGGAGCCCAAAATCATCCGAAAATTATGGAGCTGCCACGTGGCCCGTAATTCCCAAAAATGACTAAATTGCCCCTGGCAATAACGCTGATCATTTGAAAACATCCGCACATTAAATAATCTATTTACCAGTTAAATACGTTATTTGATCGAGTTAAAATCTCCGTAATATTAATATTCTTCCCGAGAGTTAATTGTCGTTATTTTTAATAATAGATAATTAATATTAATATTAAAATACAATAATTGTCATTACTATGATGATGAGCCATCATTACAATTATTAAATAATATATTTAATTAATAATATATTATTTATTAATTAATAATTCAACCGACCAATCAGAACGCTCCAAGACTCCCAAGATTTTCCTATAAATAGCGAGACATATTTCATTTCCAAGGTACGTTGATTCTTCGCTTCGAAGTATATCTTTTTCCTCTCTCAAAGCTAACTTAGGCATCAGAGTGTTCTTGGTCGAACAACCCCCCCGGGTAAATCGATCGAGGCAACGATAGCTAATTGTTTGCTGTTTGCAGGAATTGTGAGAACTTTTCGCGGCGGGTTCAATTTTTGATTCAACAATTGGTGCTTTCATTGAGAGTTATTGAGGAATACTCAGAAGAAGCTCTCTCATTTGTTCATCGTTCATCTTTCTTCGTTCTTCGTTCGTCGTTCATCGACATTGTTCGAAGATTTTGAATGTTGTTCGTCGCTCATCAAGAATTTGTTCATCGTTCATCTTTCTTCATTCGTCGACATTGTTCGAAGATTTTGAACATTGTTCATCGCTCATCAAGAAATTGTTCATCGTTCATCGTTCATCTTTCTTCGTTCGTCGTTCATCGACATTGTTCGAAGATTTTGAACGTTTGTTTATCGTTCATCTTCCTTCGTTCGTCGTTCATTGACATTATTCGAAGATTCTGAACGTTGTTCAAATTATCCATCAACAGCTTTCCAATTCAAAATTCTTCGATTCGGCATGGCTAAGGTTCGTCGATCCGTTCGATCAGTTGGAGAAGGTGTTTCTGCCTCAATAGCTCAGACGAGGAATGAGGCTCGCATTGAGACTCCGGAGAAGCGGCCAACTCAACCCAGGCGTGTGTCAATAGAATCGCCCATGGAGACACTTGAAAGGAGGCCAACCTTCAGCTTTGGAGCATTCCCCTCTCCAGCTAACCAAGTACCCGCGCTAGGGGAAGGAACTTCGGCTGTACAACAAGCAAACGGGTGGTTGATGGGAAATGCATCACGACATGATCAGCCCACATCAAACATGGTCCTAAGGGACTTTCTGGACGGGTGTCATGACATCTCAGGGAGAAGTCACCACCAACCTCCCCAGGACAACTTGGCGTAGCAAGTTGAAGGGTTGAGCAACCAAGTTCAAATTCAGTCAGAGCTCTTGCAGCGACTCCTAGCAGAGAGACCAGTCCAAGAGCAGGACAGACATTCCACGTCACGTGGAAAACAAGAACATGCTCAAAGGCGTCCTGGGAAAGAACCAGTCCACTACCATACAAAGTCACGAGACACTTCGCTAAGCGATTCCAGTGAAGAAAGTCACACTCACCGAGCAAAAAGCCCTCAACGCCTAAAGTCATCAGTACATGAACGACTAGGAAGTAGGATTGGGGTAACTTCATGGGCAGAGCACTCACAGCACTCACATGGGAGTAGGGGGCAACCTCGGGCTCTATACAAAGACCCAAAACGATCTACCCACGACAGTAAATGGGAAGATAAAGCCTACTCCCCTGCACGATCCCAGAGATCAAGGGAAGAAGCTCAAAGAGGTTCTCGACGATTAGCACAAAGGGACTCATCGCCTTAGAGAGGAGCGTTGCGGGCTAATGATGTTCAAAAAATGCTGGACAGGCACCTTCGTGCTCAACAAGGTGGTGATCTAGAGGATGATCTACGTCGCCAGATACAGCTCTCTACGCCCTTTGTAAGGGATATTGAGGATGAGCCATTCCCCCAGAGGTTCGCAACGCCAAACTTCACTCCATTCAAAGGAGCCTCCGACCCGGTAAAACACATAGATTATTACCGAGGAGTCATGGTCCCCCACAGGTCTAACGATGCGCTCATGTGCAAAGTTTTTCAAGCTTCTCTTCAAGGCCAAGTCATGACTTGGTTCAATCATCTCCCCCCGAGGTCGATTGAGTCCTTTGAAGAGTTGGCCCTGGCATTTGTGAAGGAATACGCACAACTTCGGACAATCGAGGTGAAAGATGACCATCTTTTCTCTGTTTGAAAGAGAGCAAAGGACACTCTGCGACAATACATACGGAGATTTTGTGAAGAGAAGTCTCGCATTGTCGGCTGTAGTGACCTTGTTGCAGCAATGGCATTTAAACAAGGGCTCCCTCGAGACAGCCAGATTTACGGGGACATCGTCATGAGCAATGCGCGAAGTCTCACCAAAATACTTTCGCTAGCAGAACGACATGCAAGTTGGGAGGACGAGAAGAGTGCCGCTCATACTCAGGACCATGCCGGGGCTAGTGAAAAGGCCTCCAATGAGGATGAGCTCCATGGAAAATTTGCGACTGGAAAGCTCAACAAGCGCAAGGCGGGGCAACACTCCCAAACGCCAGTTATGGGGAAGCTTAACTTGCAGCTATCTTTACCAATCCATCAGATCCACAATGAAATTAAGGACAAACCATGGTTTAAGAAGCTGGAGCCAATCAAGGGCAATCAAGAGAAAGCTGATAAAACCAAATGGTGCGCCTATCATGAATGTTATTGGCACAATATCAGCACATGTATATCTTTCGAAAGATATCTCCAAAAACTCATGAAGGAGGGGCATTGTACAAACTACATCAAGAAGAAGACTGTAAATCACATGGAGAACAAAGAGCCAAATGAGCCAGCGTCAAAGGTGATCCGCATCAACTAGATGCATGTCAACATTAGAGTGACATAAAATTCTATGGAGCTTTCAAATTTTGCTTTTCAAGTTGTCTTCTAAATTCAAGTATCAATGGAATAAGATTGAATTTTTTTTTCTAAATTCATACAAACCTATTTGTTCACCATATACAATTTTCAAAGCTTATTCCCTCTAGTGTAAAAAGCCTTCGCCCTGCGAAGCATCTAAGCCTTCGTCATGCAAAGCACCTAAGCCTTCGCCATGCGAAGCACCTAAGCCTTCACCATGCGAAGCACCTAAGCCTTCGTCATCGAAGCATCCAAGCCTTCGCCTTGCGAAACATTCAAGTCTTTGCCCTGCGAAGCATCCGAGCCTTCGTCTTGCGAAGCATTCAAGCCTTCGTCCTGCGAAGCATCTAAGCCTTCGTCATCGAAGCATCCAAGCCTTCGCCTTGAGAAACATTCAAGCCTTCGCCCTGCGAAGCATCAAAGCCTTCGCCTTGCGAAACATCCGAGCCTTCGCCCTACGAAGCATCTAAGCCTTCGCCATGCGAAACACCTAAGCCTTCGCCATGCGAAGCACTTAAGCCTTCGTCATCGAAGCATCCAAGCCTTCGCCTTGTGAAACATTCGAGCCTTCGCCTTGCGAAGCATCCGATGTAACCACCCCATCCCGGGAGCCGGGATTAGCAGAGTGATTAAGATGGGATTAGTGAGTTTAATCGGTGGTTAGTTGACTACTTTTGGGTCCGTTAGCGTAGAATGACGATTTTGCCCCTAGTTTGGGCAAAAAGTTGACTTTTAGTTCGAGTGGTCAATGGGGTATTGACCGATGGCCGTGACGTAGTTAGGGACGTCACGAGTCCGTAGACAGGTGGCACGCCCGATTCCGACATCCGAGGAGGAAGTTATGATGTTCGGAAGGTTGAGGGCATTACCGTAATTTGGGTAAAATAGGGGGAAAAGTTGACTTTTCCTGTAACGAGGTTTTGACACGTAGACCGAGGACCGTTAGGTAGATCTCGTCGTCCTGAGTTCAACGACAGGCGGCACGTTTTCATTGGACGTCAGACGAGCGAGATACGGGTCTAGAACGGCAGTGGCTTAATCGTAATTTTGACTCACAAGTAGGGGCATTTTGGTCTTTTGGTGCATTGGGAATTGGGCCAATCTGATAAGGCCAAGTGTACAGGTGTAAGTGGATATTTTGAGATGGTCCCTTGGGATGGTGACACGTGCAATGTGTGTAGTGGTTTCTACACAAGTGTGCACGGTGTGTGTGTGTTCAAATTGTGCAGGTGTGTTTGTGGCCGTGTTCGAAGAAAAGAGAAATAGAGAGTGAGATTGAGAGACGTTAAGAGTTGGCCGTGTGTGTTGGTGTGTTCTGGTGACTGAGTGAGTGAGTAAAGATCGAGAGGAAGGTAGTGAGTGAGTTGTGAGGGCAGCTCGTGTGAGTTTGAGTGTGTTAGGAGTGTTTGAGTTCACAGGGAAAACTAGGAAACAGAGAAGGTGTTGGGTGGTAGTGCTGCCGTGTTTGATCAATCGAGGCTGGTGGTGGTGTCTAGAGGACGGAGGGGGACGAGAGGAGTCACATATTCACTGCTGAGCTCACGGCGGCGATCGACAGGTAGGTAATTCCCCCCCCCCCCCCCCCCCCCCCCCGCGCGGTTATATTTGCTCTGTTTTGCCGTGGAAGTTCAAATCGATAGTCGTGAAGGTAGGGGCTGAGTCGAGGTGTCTGGTGAGTTTAGTAGGGTCCTAGGAAGCTGCTGGTTGTGCAGCCATGATGGGGGATCTCACGGGTGGCCGAGAGTGCGAACAGAGGACTGAACGGGTTTTGTTTCGAGTTAGGGACGACGAGGTAAAGGCTGTGTTGGAGTGTTTGGAGTAGGGGAATCGATTATTGGGAAGAGGACGAGGATATTGGTGAAAAGAGGAGCAGAAATGTGGAGACGGACGGCAGAGAACCGCTCTCAGCCGGTTCAGACCAGTCGAGTAGCTGAGGAAGACGATGAACTGTAGTCTGTGTGCAGGCGCGTGAGGCCCACACGCAGCCACTTTGGGCGCCGCGTGGAGGCACGTGCAGTGGTTTCTGGGGAAACTTCCAACTAGGTTTTTGGTCTAATCATTGTAACGGATCTTTTGGGATTGGTTTCGGGTTAATCGGACGTCGTTTGAGGTTAGTTCGACAAGGTTGAAGGTTTAGGGGTCTCGGTTCGTTACGTTTAGAAGTTTGGGAAAATTGGGGAAAATTAGAAGGATCTTAGTGGATGTGTTAGTGACATATTTTGGTGACTGTTGACAGGATCGGGAATCCCCGAGGAAGCTGAGGAACGTACGGGACGCGAGTGACGTGCCCGGTATCTGTGAGTGGACCCCTTCTCTATACTTGAGAATGCATGACTGTTTTTCTATAATTGTTTTATGGTTTTACATGTGATTTCATGATACTTGATTATGTTATAACTGTTTTGCTTAATTGTACGTTTTTGAGAAATTTCGTATTTGGCACGTTTTACGAGAAAGACTTGATTTCTGCTTTATGATGCTATGATTTTGGGATTTCAAACGAATAGTGATTTTCAATGACTATAAAGGGCTTTTTGGAACATGATTTCGATGATCAAGATTTTCGGTTTTAGAATCGGATTTCGGAAAGCGGAATTTGGTTTTAAAAGTTGAAAAGTGGAATTCCGGATTTGGGTTCGGAATGACGGTTTCTGGATGCCGGAAGGGCTTTCGGACCAGTGATTTCGGATTCGGGTTTGGATGTGAATTTAGAAATGGGTTTTTTTCAATGGTTTTGGATTGGATTTTCTGGATCTGATTATTGGGTTTAAAGACCCGGATATTGTGATTGACGGGGGAACGGGCTCAGATTGGGTTTAAAGACCCGGATTGAGTTTAAAGACTCGGGAGTTTAAAGACTAGGATATACTGATATTTCCCCCGTAGGCCTGTTGAGTTTAAAGATTCGGGAGTTTAAAGACTCGGATAGGTCCAGCGGGTTTGATCGGATAACGATTTGCTTGGTATCTATTGGTTTTATGATGTAATGTTTTATGATATGGTTTTATAATGCTTATGACGTGATTTCTATAACTGTTTTTGTGATGATTCTGCACTGGTTTTTATGACGAACCTTACGTGATTTATAACTGTTTTCAGCTAATGGGTTATGCATGTATGTTTTCAAAACGAAGGGCTAAAACCCTGGTTTGATTATAAAAAGGTTTTCGAAACTTTTATTCTTTATGGTCCACTCACACCTTCTGTTTTTAATTGCCCTCCAGGTCGTGGAGCTAGCGCAGGGGTGTCGAAGTCGAGGCAGCGTCAGAGGCATAGAGTACTCGAGAGTGACCCCGGAGTGGTTTTCAATTTTTCCATTGTGCGTATACTTTGTGTATCGGTTTTTGTTTTCCTTAGTTTTAGTACTATGCTCTATATAGTTGTTGACTCTGGGATGTTTGATTTCTCCTGCGTCTGACAATGAAATTTGTGGTTTTTCGTGTGAGTATTTCGGTCTTTCGTTTGAGGTTGTCAGACGGGAGCAGGATTTACCTCGGTTTTCGAGGTGGAACCGGGGTGGATCCTGACATCCGAGACTTCGCCCTGCGAAGCATTCAAGCCTTCGTCCTGTGAAGCATCTAAGCCTTCGTCATCGAAGCATCCAAGCCTTCTCCTTGCGAAACATTCGAGCCTTCGCCCTGCGAAGCATCCGAGCCTTCGCCCCGCGAAGCATTCAAGCCTTCGTCCTGCGAAGCATCTAAGCCTTCGCCATGCGAAACACCTAAGCTTTCATCATCGAAGCATCTAAGTCTTCTGAGTCCTGCAAATTTCTGCGCAACAAGGAGAGCTCATCTCGAGCAGTAGCTCGCTCCTTTTCTATCAGCATCCTTTCTGCACGGCACGTTTCCAGCTCGCCCACTTTGACTTCCAATGTGAAATAAGAACCTTAAGTTTTCTTAAGTTATCGTAATCTCACATCGACAACATAACTTTCTATTTCTGAGGCCCTTCGCGTCAAGGTGGCACGTTCGTGGGACCAGAACGGTCGGGTTTGGAAAGAAGTTGCTCGGCCGGTTTTTTCTCCAAAGAACCAATGGGTCCTTACTTATTGTTCTTCTTCTGAACAACGGTTTCTTTCAAGCGCAGTGGAGCACTTAACCACTCCTTGATTAGGATGTCTGAAGGCCTCCCGCCATTCATATCTCTAAATAGAGAAAGTAGCCGACTCATGTCCCGGAACTCTGGAGGAATTTTAAGGGCCATGTCAATCTTTTTGAGATCAGGCTGACCTCCAAACCTGTTGTACATCTCATCAAACATGCGGAAGTGCGAGGTAATCCTTAAGTCTGTAGAGGCATGTCTGTCACCAAGCTCCACGAGAACGTCGCTTGGAAAGCCAATTTGATTGCGAGCCTTCCACTCCATGAAGTCTTGAGGCTTCTCAAACTCCATATCTTTCCCTCGGAATGGACTTAGGCCACGAGAACCGCCACGCTCCCACAATGCAAGTTTGTTGGGTCTCACGACACCTTGACGCATAGCGAGCATATTTGTGGTACTAGCAATAGTCATAGTGAATGTGATCCAGCCTACCAATGCTCACTAGTCACGTCCGCAAGTGCACTCAGTCACCGCCAAATCCCCGTCGACTGTTCAGCCAAACTCCACCCACCACGTGGCGCTCGTTGTACACCCGCTCCAACAAAGTTTCTAAACACCTTCGACGGACTTTTGACGTGTGGCAAGCATTTTGTGGTACTGTCAGGACTCACCCCGGTTTTACCCCGAAAACCGTGATAAACCCTGCTCCCGTCTGACACCCCCGACACAAAACCAACGTAAACTACTAAAGTAACACAGTCAGACGCAGGAGAAACTATATAAAACATCCCAAAGTTAAAGGTTTACAGAGCATAGTACTAAATACAAAAGGAAGAAAACTGATAACCAGAACACGCACACGAAAACTTTAAAACACTCCGGGGTCTCTCTCGTAACTTCTATGCCTCCGACGCTGCCTCGACACCGAAATCCCGTGCTAGCTCCACGACCTGGATGACAATTGAAAATAGAAAGTGTGAGTGGACCATAAAGAATAAAAAGTTCGAAAACCGTTTTAATAACAAACCAGAGTTTGGCCCTCCGTTTTGAAACCACACATGCATAACCCGGTTACCAAAAACAGTGATAAATCACATAAAGATCGTCATAAAAACAATTGCAGAAAATATCATCAAAACAGTTATAGAATTCATATCATAAGCATCATAAAACCGTATCATAACACATAAATCTCAACCAATCATTACCCGATCAAACCTGCTGGATCTATCTGAGTCTTTAAACTCCCGAGTCTTTAAACTCAATCCAGGCCTCAATAATATCCGAGTCTTTAAACTCCCGAGTCTTTAAACACAATAGGCCTACGGGGGAAAATATCAATATCCGAGTCTTTAAACTCCTGAGTCTTTAAACTCAATCCGGGCCCGTCCCCCATCAAATCAATATCCGGGTCTTTGAACCCAATAACCAGATCCAGCAAATCCAATCCAAAACCATTTGAAAACCATGTCGAAATCCATATCCAAACCCGAATTCAAAATCACCGGTCTGAAGCCCTTCCGACGTCCAGAACCGTCATTCCTAACCCAAATCCGGAAATCCACTTTCCAACTTTAAAATCAAATCTCGTTACCGAAATCCGATTCTAAAACCGAAAACCTTTACTCAAATCCATTTGAAATCCCAATACCATAGCATCGAAATCGGAATTCAAATCTTTATCGTAAAACGTGCCAAAAATCGTACTTTCTCGAAAAACGTACAATTATGTAAAATCAACATAACATATTCAATAATCATAAAATCACATGTAATCTCATAAAACAAGGATTTAAAAACATTTATGCATGCTTGAGTTTAGAGAAGGGGTCCACTCACAGTACCGAGCCCTCAATCGCGTCCCGAACGTCCCGTACGTTCTTCAGCTTCCTCTGGAAATCCCGATCCTATCAACAATCACCCAAGAACGTTACTAACACGTCTATGAATATCCACCTAATTTTCCCAAAAAATCCCCGGGTCCTCAACGTAACGAACCGGAACCCTAAACCTTCGACCTCGCAGAACTAACTCCAAACGACGTCCGAACAACCCGAAACCAATTCCATTAGACTCGTTACAACTCCTAGACCAAAAACCTAGTTGACCAATTCCCCAAAAGCCGCCGCACGCGCCCCCACGCGCCTCCCAAAGTGGCTGCGCGTGGGCCTCACGCGCCTGCACAGTATCATCGTATACCTTGGGTCGACCGGTTCGACTGTACTGAACCAGCGTTCCCTGTTCTCCGCCGTCCCGTCTCCGTTTTCCTCCCTTTCTTCACCATCTTCAGCGTCCAGTCCTAAGGAACCTGTTCCCCTACTTCAAACACCTCGACGCTGTCCCTAAGTCGTCGACTCAAGCTCGAAACAAAAACCCGAACAACCCCTGTTTTCCCATTCGACCAACCAGGTAACCCCCCGTCACGGCAACCACCCTAGACGGTTCCTAAGACCTCCCTGAAGCTCACCCAACTCACCAAATCCCTCGACTCGCACTCAAAACCCATGATTATCGGTTTGAAACTCGACGGAAAAACAGAGCAAGGGAAAGAAGGTGAAGAATTACCTGTACACCGACCACCACCGTGAGCTCAGTCGTGAGGACATGACTCCTCCAGTCCACCTTCAGCCTCTGGACACCTCCACAAGCCTCGATTGGCCCCTTACACGGCAGCACCACCACTCAACTCCTCTCTGTTTTCTGGTTTCCCCGTGAGCTCACACCTCGCACACACACTAACACCTCACCTCCCAACTTCCTCACTGTCTCCCTCTCAATCTCTGGTCACTCCTCACTCACCAATTCACACAAACACACACGGTCACCGATCAATTCTCTTAATCTCTCAATCTCTGTTCTCTCCTCTTCGAACACACACACACACGGGTACACACGAACACAAAGCCCAAATAATTGGACTGTGTTCCCTAGAACCAACCAGACCCATAGCACGTGTCACAATCCTCCCCATTCTCTCACAAAAATCCCACTCAGCTTTGGACACTTGTCCAAATCTGGCTACACCAAGCCCAAAGTACAAAAGACCAAAATGCCCTTCCTTTTAAGTCAAAATTACCATTTTGCCACTACCTTTCTAGACCCGTAACGCACACCTCCTAACTCCGATGAATACGTGCCGCCTGCCGTTGAACTCAGGACGACGAGATCTACCTAATAGTCCTAGGTCAACATGTCAAAACCCGATCGTACGAAAAGTCAACTTTTCCCCTTAGTTTAACCAAATTACGGTTATGCCCTCAACCTTCCGAACATCATAATTTCCTCCTCGGATGTCAGAATTGGGCGTGCCACCTGTCTACGGATTCGTGACATCTCAAACTACGTCACGGTCATCGGTCAAAGTCCATTTGAACTCCCGAACTAAAAGTCAACAATTTGCCTGAACTAGGGGCAAAATCGTCATTCAATGCTACCAGACCTATCATATCTCATCTTAATCACGGTCTTAACCCTAATTCTCGGGACGGGTCGTTACAGGTACTAGCAAGAGTCACATTGAATGCGAGCCAGCCTACCAATGCTCGCACACACCATCCAAACCGCTCGCTTTCTAAGCTGCACGCCTTTCCGTAATTTCCGACGCTTTCCAGGAATCTCGAATCCTGTCCAAAAACATCATGAAAGGTCAATAATGACTCTATGAGTATCATATCAATTTCCCACAATTTTTCGGGAATTAAATATTGATTTTAAACATAAAATATACGCTTCGGGTACTCGAAACTACTCTGAATCAATATCTGATTGACCCGAAACCAAGACGGATAGGTTCGTATAATCGAAAACATCAAAACTCGAGTTGACTACTTTCCCGGAAACTCTCCCACGCGCCCTCACGCGCCGCCGCAAGCGGCTGCGCGTGAAAGCCACGCGCATAGCTACAGTGCATCTTCTCTACCCGAATGTCTGGTAAACGGGTTGAAAAAACCGCGACAAGACCTGACTTGTTCTCCCTCAATTCGACATCCAATCCTTCAATTGAACATTCAAAAAGCTTCGGTGTAAGTCCAATTAGAATTCTGTAAGTTCAGTTAGACGAGTTCTTACCTTTCAAAATTACCAAAATACCCCTCGACTTCCGAACGTCGAAACTTCTTCCTCGAATGTCGAAATCGAACGTGCCACCTGTCTATGAACTCGTGACGTCCCAAACTACGTCACAGTCATCAGTCAAAGTCCATTTGACCATCCGAACTAAAAGTCAATGTTTTTCCCACACCTAGGGGTAAAACGGTCATTTTTCACATTTTGTCCGATTCACTCCACTAATCCCAGATTAGTCATTCTAAATCATAATTAATTAATATTTCATCCCGATACTCGGGACGGGTCGTTACACCTCGTCTTCGCAAACCCATAACTTTCGCATTCGACCTCCGATTGACGCATGCCGCCTGTCTGCGGATTCAGCGCCTCGAGACCTACTCAGCAGTAACCGGTAAACCCGGTAAAACAAAATTCCAAACAATGTACATCCCTTCGGATTCCCTGAATTCCGAATCGATGTGGGGGAATTTGTGGAACCCAAAATCATCCGAAAATTATGGAGCTGCCACGTGGCCCGTAATTCCCAAAAATGACTAAATTGCCCCTAGCAATAACGCTGATCATTTGAAAACACTCGCACATTAAATAATCTATTTACTAGTTAAATACGTTATTTGATCGGGTTAAAATCTCCGTAATATTAATATTCTCCCTGAGAGTTAATTGTCGTTATTTTTAATAATAGATAATTAATATTAATATTAAAATACAATAATTGTCATTACTATCATGATGAACCATCATTACAATTATTAAAAAATATATTTAATTAATAATATATTATTTATTAATTAATAATTTAACCCACCAATCGGAACGCTCTAAGGCTCCCAAGATTTTCCTATAAATAACGAGACACATTTCATTTCCAAGGTACGTTGATTCTTCGCTTCGAAGTATATCTTTTTCCTCTCTCAAAGCTAATTTAGGCATCGGAGTGTTCTTGGTCGAACAATCCCCCAAATAAATCGATCGAGACAACGATAACTAATTGTTTGCTGTTTGCAGGAATTGTGAGAACTTTTCGCCGCGAGTTCAATCTTTGATTCAACAAACGTAAAAATAAACAAGTTAAATTCGAATCAATGAGATCAATGTAAAGTGAGGAACATTCCTTTGCACGGTGGTCAAGGGCACTCCTTGGTATTACTTGGTATTACCAAGTCAGATTACACGGTGGTCAAGGGCACTCCTTGGTATTACTTGTTTATGAGATCAAATTCATAAACAAAACCAAAAAGTAGATTACTTGGTATTACTTTAATTCATTTTAAATACTTGGAAAGTGAAATTGCATCCTCAGAAAACCAAAATGAGAGGAATCGAAGAATTCGTTGAATTCTAAACCCACCCTAAAACCCTGGCCAACGTAGAAACCCCATCACACATTGAACGCGTTCTGATAAGCGACAAACAATAGCTTTTTCTCTCTCGCCCGCGCACAAACACTTTGTTTCAGTAATTTCGTCGAGCACCTTGGGTGGGTTACTGCGAAAAACTGAACGACGACTCATGAAGGGCAACAAAACGGTCTTAACATTTGCTGAGAAATGCAAGGTACCCCTTTCATTTTCTCTTCTAATGCATAGCCGTTGTAGCGTCAAGTTTCTTACTGTGATTCTGCAAATTATCTTCATGCTTTTTTTTTAGCGCAAGACTGTCATGACCCTGAAACTTTTGCAGAGTATACTGTCTTCCAGCTGGCAAGGGCAACTCAATACCATAAAAGCTGATGCGAAAGGAAGGTACCCATTTGCTCAAAACACTTCCCTTTTCACCATCTTCTTCTTCTTCTGATTTGCCCCTTTTCTGATTTAACCATAAGCAATGTTTAGTGGTTAGAAAATGTTAAAGAATCCAATTTTTTTTTTAAATATAATTGTATCTGATAACAAAGGCTAGACTCAACTGAGTATAGTACAATATATGTCCGTGTTGGTGTGATTGAGTTGAGAAATTCACTGATCGAAGATGCAACATAAGGGAATTGAATTATTGAAAGAAATCACGTTAATTTGGATCGAAGGACCCGTATAGGCAAAATTTCTTACTTCATTAGTGGTCAGAAAATGTTAAAAGAATTAAACTTTTTTTTTTTAATTGCAGCTGATGTCAAAGGCTAGGCTCAATTGAGTTTGAGATGGTTTAGGATTTCACTTAACATAACTATAATTTGATATGGGTTCCGAAGTTTTAGCGTTTGCTCTTCTTCTTGAGGTTTTAAGTATCCATTTGGGGAACTAAAGACTGCCGTTGTTTTACATTAACTAATGTGATTTCTTCTTGTTTTCTCCGTATGGTTGTCTCAGCAAGGAGGACATATACACATCAAAGGTTAAGTACATCTGCAAAAGAGGGAAGCCATACATTTGGGTTCCTGAAAAGGAGTTGCATAATGTGGTAAGCTAATATCATAGGTTAGAGTAATTAGTTTTACCTTCTGATATAAATGCATAAAGTTTGCACTTGCTTGCTGGTTAGTAGTCTCTAGTGATGGTTGAAATTTTTTGTAAAAATTAAAGTGGTATCAAACCAATATCTTAATTTTTTGGAAGGAATTTTAAGCAGTTATCAGGATTTTAGCTTTGTATCTTAACTTGATTATTTGTACAGATATCCTCAAAGAAAGAAAAGAATTTTATTATTTAGCTTGTGCCTTGTGCTGTGGGGCTGCAATTTCAGTTGTCAAGGTTGTAATCCTTTTTATTTCTTCTCATGCAGAACTTAATTGTTGATGAACGTAGTTCATTTGCTGTTACCAATCCAATCCCAGGTCCACTGGCAAGCTTACTTAGATTGATACAAAAGGTATTCAGTTTTTGGGTTATTCCAGGCTCCCCCCTCCTTGTCCAATTAGCTAATTTTAAAGATAGCCTTTTACTGCTTCAAGATTTGTGAAATGGTCGTTCTTTCATAGAGCATATAAAAATTTGGAATTATACCGATGTGAAATTTCATAAGGTACTTGTATGCAAGTATTTTGTGTATGTAAAGTTAAACAGCCAGCTAATGGTTCATTGTTTCTAATTTGAAGGCACCAAATCGAGTTGCTTTGACAGGAGATGTTATACCCTTAACAGATGCAAAGGTAACCTTATTCTATCCCCACTTTGCTGGATCCCTGTTCTTTGCCACAAACCGATTGTATTTTCTTTGTATAAATTTAGTGGTAGTTTACTGCTTGGATTGATCCTTCGTTTCTACAACTGATTACTTTCCTCTGAAAAAACTTTCTACGCATCCTAAACTCACTGAGTCTATTAATGCCTTAAATTGTACTAGGTTTCATTGATTTTTTTAAAGTCAGCCAACTCAATGTGTCCTCTAACATCAGATGGTGTCTCTGATTCTTGGTGGTGTGGACTGTGTAGGAATTCTGCAAGAAGAATGTATCATCAAAATTGATCACTTGATTATTTTCTCCACCTACGAATTCATTGTTTAAGGCTGGTTTATGATATAATCCACTGGTTTAGGAAAATGAAAACAAAGAAGGAATGGGACATTGGGAACATTAACCTTTGATGATGGTTATCATCATTCTTCGATTATAATAGGGAATATGTGACTGAATTATGCCCGATCCTGCTTAGATTTTTTGGACCTCATTACTAATAAGATATCAATTGGAATTTAAGCTCTCAAACTCTTTGGGCATTATGAGTTACATGTTTTCCTCGGCTGGCATGTTCTTTATTTATTTATTTTATAGGTTCAGTCTGCAACAAAAGTCCTTAGAGAAGTCATACTATCAGAACAGAAAGCAATGAGTGAGTCCAGTTATACAGTTTCAGGTGTATTAAGTTCTTCTGATCATAGCTCTACATCACGAAGTGAGAACCTTAAGGAGCTCTTGGACGGAGATGAAAAGTATATAGTTTACAAGTTCAACCAAAGGCAAGAACCTTTCTTTCTGCATTCTGTCTTCAAATCTTTTGTTTATTGTTGGTAACTGAATCTGTTGTTTTCATGAGTATGTCTGGTTGTAATTATTTTAGGCTCAGATTAACTCAAATAGCAAGTATTGGAGTTGGGGCTTCTGCGTTCTAAATTTTAATTGAAGTAACAAATAGATTTTCCTGTTCTCCTCGCCTGACCCACCTGTTAACATTACAGCCTCCTGGCCTCTGTTCAATAAATTGAATATTTAAGGGTGCGCCCAAAGATTAATTTACTTGTCCTTTTAAGTTTCGTAATCATGTTCTGAGAGAAATAATAAGCTTTTCAATTTATATACACTACGATTCTGAGTTTGCCCTCTGTTTGCTGACCTTGTTCAATAGTTCAGCATAAGTGGTTTATTGGAGGGTTTCCTGGTACTTTCAGTGCCGTTAACTCTGACTTGAAAATTAGAAATCTTCATTGTCCAGATCATGCATGTACATTGATGGCTATGGAGACACTCACGAGATTGATCTGGAAGATATGGTTGGGGCTAAAGCAGATATGTTAGGTAGATCCTCTTTGAAAGTACTTTTTAATGATTCTTATACCATTAGGAATATAGAACTTTAGCATCCTACTGACATGAGTAATATTTTGATGTTTAGCTCCTTTGTCCGCTAAGATTATTGATGGGATCAATCAAAGTGAAGCAAGGCGTAGAGCCTTAATGCTTTTCTGCTTGACACAATTAAACTTAAATGCGAAGGTATATGATTTTACAGCTCATAATGTTTTCAATAAGAGCAAAGCTGTTTCCTTCATGAATAATGATTTTCAATAGAATTTACTGTCCACAATTTGCTGCGGTATAAAAGTATAGTTTTGATATCATGATAGAAATTTTGCTGCATTACGATGATTTGTAACTGATGGAATTCGCACATCTTTCCTCTTGTTGTAACTTTGTGCTTTTTAAGAGTTAGTATGTTTTATTGATGATTGTCGACTCATTTGTCTACATGGTTGTCTACTAAGGATGCGTACATGCTGTCTATTGACCGTAAGGGATTTGAGGTGTTGAGCAAAGTTCCGGGTCCCGTGTTGAAGGATGGATTTGGGAAGTACCAGTGGAAGGAATCCAGATTTTCTTTGAAGGAAGAGGCACGTGATGTGGAATCGTTCTGCCGCCAGCTTGTGGAAATGGAGGAGGAGGCTGTTAAGGAGGTTTCCGGCCATAGTGGTTTAGCATGAAAAGGCTTCAGCCCATGCATTTTTTGTTTCTCTTATGACTGAAGAAATTTAGAACCCTATAATTGAATGAATTCTCGTGAACCTTAAATCCTATACATCCATTTGTACCACATTCTAGAGATAAGAAGATGCCTTTGTTTTGCTTTTGAGATTCAATGAAGAAACACATTTTTATATAAAAGTCTCAAGCTACACCATAATGTTTAGATACCAAACTTAAAACAACGAAAGATAGAAAGTTTTGAGGAAGGCACTCCAAGAAACACATATGAGTTGGCGGATTTCAGACTTCAGGGACCAGCCTATTTCTTACGCGTTTCATATAAGCCAGCAATTCTTGATAATCAGGAAGGTTGTCTTTGATGAGAGGAACTTGCTTGAAGTTGTGAAGCCATGCATACAAGCGAGGCAAAGTGGTTGGCTCCAGCAATTTTATTCCCACTATTTCTTCAATGGCTTCAAACCAATGAGCCAGCCATCCATGTGTTATGTCTACCAAGCTTATAGTTTCACCCCCAAAAAACTTCTTGTCTCCAAGGCCGTGCTCCTCCAATGTTTTCAGCGCTTCCAGTACCGCTTCTATCGTCTTTTCTCGATTTTCGCCAGTAGTTGACTTGAAGAATGCACCAAAAGTTGGAGCCTGACGATCATGAATCACAAGTATATATAAGGAACACTTGTTGGTGTGGTAAGGAAATCAAATTCGTAAGATACTTGTACATATTTACGAGACACAAGGCACTCAATTCGTTTATCAAATCTTGTTCGGACATCATATTTTTTGGTATCATTTGGTGGCTCTAACTCCTATCACAATATATGTTATGAGTTACGCAAACAAGATCAACTTTTTTTTTTCCTTTTAAGTACAAGATTCAATGAGATCAAAGCGAAAATCAGAAATGATTGATTAATACCGCCTTTTCTTTTTTTACTTTTAAGGGTAAATAAAATCAGAAAAATTAAGTAAAAATAAATAAATAAAAAAGGCCACATGTGATTGTGTAATGCTAGAAGATAGTAGAAATATACACAGCGAACTGAAAGTTGAAAATACCTCAGATTCATGAAATTGTATCTTGAAAATACCTGAGATTCATAAAATTGTATCCAGAAACGAGCCAAGGCTCTTTGATGAGCATCCTGTGGCAGAAGATGATTACTTTGTGGCCAAGTTTCTTCGATGTATTCAAGGATGACGAGAGACTCGGCGATCGGTTTGCCGCGATGAACGAGCACAGGGACCTTCTTGTGAACGGGGTTGTACTGCAAAAGAAGTTGACTCTTGTTGAAAATGTCTTCTTCAACATATTCATACTTCACACCTTTGAGCTTTAGAGCCCATATCACTCTCTGAACAAATGGGCTTGCCCAAAATCCTAGTAGCTTCACTTCAAATTCCTCCATGGTTTACACAGATCCTTTTTCGCTCTCTTCAGCTCTATGTATCTTATAGTCGAGATATCGATATTCACGCCAAATTTACGAATATATCACTTTAAATATTATTATTGATACTGATAATGTTTACGGTTGACAGAGTCTAATTCCAAAATTGAAAATTTTTAATAAAATTTTTAAAAAAGTTAAGTACTCCGTAATAATTATACAAAATTAATAAAAATTATAAAATAACTTTATATAATAAATGTATATAATAAATAATATAATAAAATATGAATTTGACAATAACTTATAATATAATATCTTAAATATAAATAAAATTTAAAATATTATTTATAATTTCACATTAAGAATACTTTACTCGTTAAATTTTACTAAAAACAAATAATCATAGAACTAAATTAAGAGTTAAACTCTAATTTTTTCATGTAATTTGAAAATTTTGTAAGAAATATTCCAAAAAATGAGATTCAAAACAAGAAGGAGGAATTCGTAAAAAAAAAAAGAAAAATAAATTAAATCAAAATAAAATAAAAAAATTATATTGTTTTTAATTAAATTAATTTTTTAATTATATTTAATAATAATTAATTTTTAAAAAATATCTAATAATTGAATGGTGGAAAAACCACCCCATAGCATATCCTTGCCTACAACATAATTGAATGGTTGGAAAATCACCACTTATCCCCTGACGTGGACCAAAAAAGTCTCTCTTGACTCTCTCACCGAGCCTAGGCGAGGAAAACAAGGGGAAATTGCCGTGGACGACAATTTTTCGTTGAGATTTTCATAGATTATTATATGCTGCTGTCATTAGTGTTTCTTTCCTACCTAATTTTGACTTAGCTCTATAGCGAGGAAAGCCAGGGGAAATTTCCGTGGAAAAGAAAATACATGAAAATTCTGTTAGTCTTTTCTTCTTCCTAACTTTGCACTAGGGTTCGGCATTGGGCCGGGCCGTGTAAGCCCGGTTCAAATTTTTTGGATTTGGACCGAGTCGGGTCGAGCTTATTAAATAATTTTTAAATTTGCGGGCCGGGCCGGGCGGGCTTAATGACATAAAAAAGAGCACACGGGCTTTTATCGGGCCGGGTTTATATCGGGCTTTTCGGGTCGGGCCTATTAAGCCCACTTGGATCGGGTTTACGTGGACTTTTGCAATAAATTATGTCTCAAATTTTAAAATTACAAAAAATATTAATAATGAAAAAAAATACACAAGGGTGCAAAAAGGTGGTCTCGTTAAAATAAAATACTCAAGGGTCCAAAAACGTTGGGCTTATTAAGTAGGTGAATGAGTGGTTAGGATTTGTATTGGGTATTGGGTATTGAGTATTGAGTATTGAGTATTGGATTTTTTAAAATAAATTAGGTGGACTTGGGGCTGAGATTTGAGTTTGAGTTGAAATATTAGTATTAAGAATGGGTTGAGTATTAATTTTTAAATAATAAATATTTTATATTTTCGGACTTATGGGCCGGGTTTATTACGGACGAGTCGGACTGGGCTTATCGGGCTTTATCGGGCTCGGGGCTATCAGGCTTGAACACCATAAGCCCAAGCCCAGCCCGCTAACTCTCGGGCCAGGCTGGCCCACGGCCCATAGCGGGTCGAGCCGGGCTTTTATCCATCGGGCTTATCGGGCCCCCATAAACCCATGGATTTTTGGGTCAAATGGTGAAGCCTACTTTGCACTATTTTCTATAGGTGTAACATTACGTCATATTAAATTGATATATTTTATTTTATTTTTCTACATAACTTTTTAATTAAAATCGAATGACATTAAAATGAATATCGTATTTTGATAAGGGATCAACAAAATAGAAGAGAGACCATATTAGATAAGCTTTCACTTCCTAATTTTTCACCTAAAATTTTCTTTTATGCACTCCTCTAACTTATTTTTATCTTTGGTGCATACCTATGCGATAACATTAGAGAACAAGACTCAATTAAATAAATAAAAAAAAGAAGGCTAAATTTAACAGGTAGAAGCAATTACAAAGAGAAATGGGCTTCATTAGCAAAATACCGAATAATATGAGTCCACAAAATGACCAAAATCAGCATACATCAAAGATCTTGGATTTTTTAATCTTCAAACCTTTAGCCGATTAACTAAAACATAGTAAACAAAAACAACAAACAGCTTCCACTACGCCTCCACCATTTCCTTCATAACAACCAATACAGAACCAGCTTAATCCACTTCCTCAATCTTGGGACCAGCACCGCTGCCGCCGGCTGCAGGAGCATCATCATCCATGCCAACATCAGGAGCACCACCGGCCCCCTGGTAGATCTTCGCGATGATCGGGTTGCAGATGCTTTCGAGCTCCTTCATCTTGTCCTCAAACTCGTCAGCCTCAGCAAGGTTGTTGCCATCAAGCCATTGAATGGCTTGCTCAATTGCATCCTCAATCTTCTTCTTGTCGGGGCCGTCGAGCTTGGAGGCAATCTTGTCATCCTTGATTGTGTTCCTCATGTTGTAGGCATAGTTCTCCAGAGCATTCTTGGCTTCCACCTTTTTCTTGTGCTCCTCGTCTTCTGACTTGTACTTCTCAGCTTCTTGGACCATCTTCTCAATCTCTTCCTTGGATAGTCTTCCCTTGTCATTGGTGATGGTGATTTTATTCTTCTGGCCTGTGGTCTTGTCCTCCGCAGAGACATTCAAAATGCCGTTAGCATCAATGTCGAAGCAGACGGTGATCTGAGGAACACCCCTCGGAGCTGGAGGAATGCCAGAGAGCTCGAATTTGCCCAACAAGTTGTTATCGCGGGTCCTCGTCCGCTCACCCTCGAACACTTGGATCAAGACGCCAGGTTGGTTGTCAGAGTAGGTAGAGAACACCTGCTCCTTCTTGGTTGGAATGGTAGTGTTCCTTGGAATCAAGACAGTCATCACACCTCCAGCAGTCTCCAAACCAAGCGACAAAGGAGTCACGTCAAGAAGCAATAGATCCTGCACCTTCTCATTACCCTCGCCGCTCAAGATAGCAGCTTGCACAGCAGCACCGTAGGCGACAGCCTCATCTGGATTGATACTCTTGCAGAGCTCCTTTCCATTGAAGAAGTCTTGGAGCAATTGCTGGACCTTTGGAATCCTAGTCGAGCCACCGACAAGCACAACATCATGGACAGTGCTCTTGTCCATTTTAGCATCTCTCAAACACTTCTCAACTGGCTCCATACACTTCCTAAATAGATCCATGTTGAGCTCTTCGAATCTTGCTCGGGTAATGGTTGAGTAAAAGTCGACACCCTCATACAAGGAGTCAATCTCAATGGTGGTCTGAGCAGTGGAGGAGAGCGTCCTCTTTGCTCTCTCACAAGCTGTCCTCAATCTCCTAAGAGCTCTTGGGTTACCACTGATGTCCTTCTTATGCTTCCTCTTGAACTCTTGAACAAAGTGGTTCACCATTCTGTTGTCAAAATCTTCTCCTCCCAGGTGAGTATCTCCCGCGGTAGCCTTTACTTCGAAGATACCCTCTTCAATTGTGAGGAGAGAGACATCGAATGTACCTCCTCCAAGATCAAAAATCAAGACATTCTTCTCACCAACACTAGTCGCCTTCTTGTCAAGGCCGTAAGCAATAGCAGCAGCGGTGGGCTCATTGATGATACGCAGCACATTGATCCCTGCAATGACCCCAGCATCCTTGGTGGCCTGACGCTGAGAGTCATTGAAGTAAGCCGGGACTGTAACAACAGCATTCTTCACATTTGAGCCAAGATAGGCCTCAGCAATCTCACGCATCTTGATGAGAACCATGGACGAAATTTCTTCAGCAGCGAACTGCTTCTCTTCACCCTTGTAGGAGACGACAATCATTGGCTTGTCACCAGGGCCTGGAATAACCTTAAAAGGCCAGAGCTTCATGTCACTCTGGACGGAGGGATCAGAGAACCTCCTACCAATCAACCGTTTTGCATCTGCAGAAGTTATGAAACTCATTTAGAAACAAAACAAAAGAATAATCTACACATCTACCAAGTTTCTATAACTTAAATCGCCTACAAACAAGGACAGATAAGGGCATTAAAATTTTAAGTAAGAAAACGGACCTTACGGTTATGGGATTAACACCAAAAACTCAAACCCTACCCACCAAATTAAAATTTTGAAATAGATTATTAGGGAATTAATAATTGCGGGAAAAAAATCATAAACTTTTCAATGCAATCTGAACAAGTGACATTGAAATTTTAAACAAACAAGACACATCCCACTTTGATAGAGAATTATATATAGTCCAAATAAATAAGGAGCTTCACACTGGAGCTAAAAACACAAAAGTTTAATCTGCAGTCAATTGATTTTATTGTAAATCTCTTATTCAAATAACACTAACAAAACAGAGCCTCAGAAAGTTTAAACACAACTGAAAACTGAAACAGCGAAATCTTAACGACATCTATTGATTGAGGAATTCATACAATTAGCCAATCAAGAAGGGATCAAGCAGCAAACAATGAAACAAAAATAGCTCGTACACTAAACAATGAAACAGAAATAGCTCCTACAATAACAATCAAACAGATCTACAACATCAAACAACTAAATATTCAGGTAAACAAAAGCAAAGTACTAGAAAGATTACCAAAAACGGTGTTCACGGGGTTCATGGCGACCTGGTTCTTGGCCGCATCGCCGATCAACCGCTCAGTGTCCGTAAACGCAACATAAGACGGCGTCGTACGGTTGCCCTGATCATTGGCGATGATCTCAACGCGATCGTGCTGCCACACACCGACGCAAGAGTAGGTTGTGCCAAGATCGATTCCGATCGCCGGTCCTTCTCCTTTTCCCGCCATAGTTGCACAAACTAAGAAACCAGAGGCTCAATCACAGAAACACGAAAAAAAAAAGCAGAGAAAAAACAACCAATCGCAGAGAATTTGAAAAGCTTTTACTTTGAACTTATGAAGCCACGGATATTTGAGAGAGAGTTGGGTAAGGCCTTTTTTTATATAGCAGAGAGCGTCTCTAGAATGTTCGTGCTTATGATATTTTTGGGGGGGAGAGTGTCTAGAATCTTCAGATGGATTACAGCCTTTGATTCTGATATCACCAACGGTGAGATTTTATTTCCTTCGCGGTTCGGTTATCCTTTTTCAAAACGGGCTTACGCGTTTCCTGTCCACTCCAAGGAGTCGGGATTGGAAATTTCTCTTTTGTCCTTTTTATTTTCGTGGTCGGTTTTGAAGGACCGTGGTAAGTTGTCACTTCAATGATCGACTTTCCGTCCCATCTCCCCGTCATTTCGTTGCTTTTTTCTTACAGCAGCCCTTTTACGACAGCGTCCCATTTCCCTGTCAATTCGTATCCCTTTTCTTACATCAGCCCTTTTATGACAGTTGGGCTAGGCCACAACTCATGGGCCTAATATTTGGGCTTGAATATAAATTTATTTGTTGGGCTTTCATAGGTGGTAACATTTAGGTCCACCGTCAGTTTATGTGGGGTTCAATTCAAATTAGGCCTTAAAGCCATAGACGGATCAGGCCTTTAAAGCTTGTGCTGGGCCCATTGAAAAACCACTCCTTCCATCAAAAGAGTTGTCAGCAAAGTTATATACTTATTAGTGGCCCACCTTTGTAGCCCAAAAATTGCACAAATATGGGTTTGCTCTCTCTAAATAGGAGATGCTTGGGTTATAGAAGGCCGTATCTCTCTGCACCATTTTATAAATTTCTGGAATAATTTGTAACCACGTATCATAATTGGAATCGTGCAACTCAAAAATTATTATTTTAAAATTATTTATAGTTGAGGTGTCTCCATAACTTAGACAACGTAGTCGTAAAGGTCGACTAATGGTAATTTAAGCCTTCTTGACAATTCAATAAAGGCTAGAAGGTGATGCTCTCAACTTATTCCCAGAAATTCAGAATGAGAAAAACACTTCTTAAACTATATTAATCATAGGGAAATTGAAAATTTTAGCAATTCGAGCTTCAAATGAAATAGTTTACAATTTGTTATGCATCCATAAAAGAGGTTAAAACTATTCAGGCATATATGAATGGGCCCACCATCTTCTGTGTTTAAGGCTTTAAGCCATTAAAAGTAAAGCACGTTAGCAGATCAAGGTTGGGATTTGTCCTCTTAATCTGAGATTTACCGGTTAATCTCAAATCCCTCCCTTCTGACAAAACCCAATTAAGGATATGAGTTAAAATAATAAATCACTAAATCCGATGTAATTAATTGAGTATAATAAATGTGTATATAGAATGTGGGAGAGACTGAGAGGCGGCAGCCAGTGAACAAGTGATGGAGGCAAAAGCTGCAGGCCCAAGCTTTCCTTTGCTTTGCATTCCTTTCCTTTGCTTTGCATTCCTTTCCTTTGCTTTCCCTTCTGCAGGCAGAGGCAGTAGTTACTTTATTTTGTATGGAAATGAGTTAAAGAAATATTCTTGAAAGACTGATTAGATATAGGGGAATTAGATTCCTACACCACCCAGCACACCAACCTTCAAATTTTTTACTCATTTCCTAGATCTTCCACATGCTGCTCTTCCAACAATTCCCACACATGCAAATCAAATTACTCAACCAGATCTCATTTATATATTTATATTATAGTTGCATGCAGCAAAAGAAAAAGAAATTTAATTAATTAATTATTATTTTTTTCTTTTGCGTTTTTTGGAAGTGTGATGATCATTTCAGCTATTGCCTTGTGGATAAATTCACTACAAGAAATTGATAGTTGCTCGACGCGCCACAGCATACATTGCTCAATGGAATTGAAGGTTCGTTGGGCAAGATGTTGACGGGAAAAAACTTTGGTTGGCACATAAAAAACGAAGATTTGCCCGATGAAGTTTTCGTGTCTGTCAGACAAGTGAAGGTGAAGGGGAAGATGAAGAGGCTTTTGCAAGAATGTAACCTTGAAACTTTGAATTTAAGAGCTTGGCATGAATGAATAGTCTCTGTAAGCTGTGTTTATCAGTTGTTATAATACCGTCTTATTGAAGGGAATAGGACTGAAGTAATATGCATGCAAACGCGGAATGTCAAGATCAGTAGCAATCATAAACAAATTGAGAGTAATAATAGTTCGATAGCCACATAATTTGACCCACATAAGGTTGTTTATACGATGATATTAAAGGTGGAGATTATAATATAAATTGGATACCAAATTTACTATTTACGAAAGTTGAAAATCCGAGACCTCTCATATAATATGTGAAGAGAAATTTAACAAGATTTTAACCTCACTAAATTTAGCCATTTTAGATAACCTTTAATTTTTTCTTTTTTATTGGAAATATAAGGAAATTTTTTGAGAAGCGAGAGATGAAAAAAGTTGAGGAAGGATAATGGTAGAGATGTAAAACAAATGTAAAGTTAAATGACCCGAACTGGAAACTAAAACTCAATAATATAAAATTGCGGCCATTAGGTAATTATTTTTGGCAAAATTTTTACGTAGTTTTTCTCAGTGGGCGGTGGCCGGCCATAACCATAATGGTCCTAAGGTAACAAAATTCTTTGTTCGGTAAGTTTCGATCCGCATGTAAAGTATAATGATCTGATATTATCTCAAAAAAAAATTCGGTAAAATATACATATCTGTGAAGATGAGAACTACATGCAGTAGACAGAAAGATTCCATGAAGCTTTAAAATAAGAGTCTACTTTATTTCAAATACGGAAGATAAAAAAAAATAGAAATGAACCGAATAATGATCAAATGTGAAATTATTAATTTCTTAAATAAGAAGCGATCGATGTACATGTGTATGAATGCTATATATGAACATAGAAAGCTAGCTAGCTAAGGATGCAGATTAAGAAACAACATGAGAGGTTGTACTTTTCATCAGATGAGCACATGACTTGGGGTCCAGTACTGTGCACCACTCCAAGCCTAGCTAATCAAGAAACAACATGAGATGCTGCACCTTAATTAATTTTTAGTCAGCCCTACTCAAGCCTAATCAAGAAACAACATGAGACGCTGCACCTTCATTTCTAGTCAGCCCGCACCTTCATTTCTAGTCAGCCCTATTCAATAAGGGTGAATAGGGTGCGACTCGATATGGATATTGATAATATTTAAATTCAAACCGTTAAAATCTTAACGGTTCGATACAATTTGGATTTTCTTAAATTAGAAATAAAACCGTTTCAATCTAAATTTTTACTAGCGGTTCGGTTTGGATCAAAATGATTTGAAACCATTCAGGCATTAAAAAAAAATAGTGAGGATATAAAAAAACAGTAAAGGTACAAAAAATAGCAGAATAATTAATACTCAAAATTTTGTATATTAAGTTTATGAAGGATTGGATTGCAAACATTACCATTACATTAAGATTTATCAAACAAATATTATCACTTAATAATATTTTATTATACTCTTATCTAGGTATACTTGTATTTATCTTAGTATCATTTTCGTTTTATTATTTTTATTTTGTATTAATAATATATTTAAAAACTAATAAAAATTAATATGTTTCTTAACGGTTCTGTTTGAATTTAACGGATTTCCAAAATGAAAATCCAAATTCAAACTGTTACTAACAGAGTGGTTTGGATTCTCAAATCGTTTTGACTTTTATTTGGTGAAACAAAAAACATTGAATAAATAATAGTTTGAAACGGATCGATTAGCAACTTTAACGGATTTGTGCCACCCCTACTACTCAATATACTCACTTCATCATAGACCTAATTAGGAACATTAATGATGCACAAATATTTGATTCTCTCTGATCTAATTAGGAACATTAATGATGCACAAATATTTGATTCTCTCTGATCTAATTAGGAAAATTAACGATGCACGAATATTTGCTTCTCTCTGTAGAAAACTTGCTCTCCGTCTTCTCTCTTGAGTGTTCTCCTTCTAAAAAAAATTAATTGTTAAATATCATAAAGGGTAAAGTTTATTTGGTATTGCTAACTTTTTTTTTTTTCCATTCTTCTGTATAAAAATAGGACCACGAGTCTCTGCATTTAGTATCAATATATTTACATACATTTGAAGCAATCTCAACCATTAGATTAATCTAATAATTGGAATTTAACCGTATCACCAAAATTGGTATATGACTGGATCTCAAATTTTACAAAAGATCGAGCTTTAGAAAAAAAAAAAAAAAATTTATAATCCTTTGAAATAAAAAGAAAATAAATCTACGCAAAAAATAGACAACTCCCCTCATCTTAGTCTTGAAATGCCGCACACTAGCTCCTACAAGGCTACAACCATGGCCATATGGGCCCTCTTTCTCCTCTCTTTTTTCTCTACGTTTTGGAACTCCATATGTCTGTAACTATAGGGTTCATTATTGGATTTTCTTTTTCCCTCTCAATTACCCTCCCATCTTTATCTACTTCTTCAATCCAATTCAAAAATATCATGGACACCTTTCTGTGGCTGAGATCTTATCATTTTTTTCACCGAAATTTAAAGTAGGGATTAATAATGTCGAGCCCAACTTGTTAAAATCCGACTTGAAAAATTGGAACCAAGAAGAGAGAAAAAGAGAAGGAGGTAGCTAGGAAGCCATGGCGAACTGTTAGGGGGAGGGACGTAGTTGCTTGGACATTGTTTTTTTTTTTTCTTCCCCCCGTAACTCAGGGTTTAATCCTAGGAGTCCATAATCAACACCCATGTATATTAATACTATTACAATTTCAAGATAAAGATTATTTTCATCATTTAAATTAATCTAATGATTGAGATTATTTTAATTATGTGCAAATACATAAATGTTAAATACGGAGACTCACAATCCACCGCGATTTTTTTTTAGCTAAACATAAAGAAGGCATTTTATTATAATAATTAAGAAAAAAAAAGACGTATCTTGCATCCCAACCAGGAAAAAATAAGAAAAGACATTTTATTATGAAATTTTTTCTTACACCTTCGTAAGTTTAAGATATATTTTTTTTGTCCCGGCCTTGATGTATATTTTAATTTAACTTTAGTTTTGGTCACTCTTATTATATTTTGCTAAGCCTCCCAGGGCTTGAAAGACCTTCTTAATTATGGGATTTTCAAACTAATTTCTCTTTTAAATTTCATGTTTATACATTACAGAGAATGTGGGATTTCTTTGATTATTTGTTTGAAAAGAAAATTTAAATTATAGACATGATCATTTCTACAATTATGGAATAATATTCATGAGTCTAGACAATTTTTTTTTTTTTTTTTTGCTGTGATTTGAAACCTCCAAATTAAATAAATATTTGAAGATTTTCCTTACAAATAAGATGAAAAAAATTAAGAAAATAAATAGATTTCAAATGATTGTATCCTAAGATTTCCCTGGCCTCCAAGCACATTTCTAGTTCCTTCCGTATCTGCTACTCGGCTCTCCATGTCGTCTTCAGATCCTCTTCTTTAATCTCCCCACTACTTTTTCGATGTATCTAATTATCTATGAATCAATCATGCATCTCGATGATTTTAGTGATTTTAGTAATAATTATAATTTGTTTGCATGAATCCTTTATCTACTATTAGTACATACATATATACAGATACCAATAAAAAATATGAATTTGATTGATTTCTACATAAAAATATGAATCCTTTATTTACTATCAGTCTCCATTGATATTGAGACTCCAGCTGTTCCATATACATATATTCCCATTGATTAAAAAAAAATATATATATATATATATGTAATTAACAAAGTGATTAGTACATTAATGGATAATAACAAGTTACATATCATTGTTGTGGAACCATGCATATGCGAGATTCTTAGGCACGCTAGCTCATAGAATTGATTGATGTCTAAAAATGTGATATTTATCCGCACGGTAGCTCACACTAATTTGTATTAGCATGTGATTTACAAATATAATCTTTTTAGGGCTAAAATAACATTATTTTAACGGCTTGATTTGCGTCTGTGTATTATTCTATATATCGTGAGTTCGATTTCCTTATAAAATCCAATTTCATAAGTTCGATTCCTCGATCCGGTAACCGGTCAAACCTAAATTTAACAACTGCATGTACCTCCAAGAATTCCCACATTAAAAGAAAAAAAACATCAATTTTTTTCTGGAAAATCCATCATGATCAGCATCAACTATATACACGCATGTCCATTTATGGAGAGTCAACAACACACTTTAGGCCAGATATCTCCTCCAATAATATTAGCTGGTACATTCATGAAATTAATTAGTATCGATCGGACGGTCACAATCTGATCGCTGAACATGAAAGATTTGATCCCCACTGCATGATTTATGTCTAGGGTTACGTGAAAACTTCAATCCCAGTTAATCTTGGCCTCATGTTTTCAAGTGGGGACCTGGAAATTGGACGATCATGGAGGTTGCTTTTGCACCGGTCCAGCTGCCGATGGTGAAGGTTGGCAACGGACAAGAAGGTGGGCGTGGGACCTACACTGATATCTGACGTGGCAAATTGGTAATATAAAGTAGGGATCCTTCTCCGACCGTGAGCATCTGATGACGACCAGTCTATACTCCTATCCACCCCACAGCCGCGGCTTGGCCACCACCAACGCACCAACACCCCTACTCTTTAATTAATTGTTTCGTTCGCTAATTTAATTCTTAGGATTTTGTTAAAAAAAATTAATATTACTGATTACCCTATGAAGTTCAACTCCGATAATATAATACTCAACAAATTAACAACCTCGATTAAAAAAAAAAATTTGGCCAATTTTAACTAAGAGATAACATGTTAAATATTAATTAATAAGATAATATATTATGAAAAATTGACCTATATTCTTTCGTATATATAAATTAATAATTTCTTGATATATGGTGTTTATATATAATTCGATTACTAAGTTCTTTAAAAATAAAATAAAATAAGACTCAATCAATTGAAATAAAATTAAAAAAAAAAAACTCAATCATGATTTTTTTCTTCTTGAAACTGATGGCTTAATGACACTTCGTCTCTAACTTTTCTTAACATGCAAGTAAGAAATTTTAATGTGTGATTTTCTCATACTGTAGTTTTTATTTTATTTTTATCTGATGTTATCATAGCTTTGAAAGCTTCTTTTTGCAAAAGGGGCTTCATAGGAGAACTATCATCCTCTACTTCGCCATTTTGATAATTTCCATTCATTAATTAATTAATAAATTAATAGAATTTCTCAATTCAAAACTATTAATTTATAGGGGCTTAACTTATATAATCAGCTCTATTATATCATATCTTGATTAATATCTTATTAAAAGATCAAAATTCAACCGTTGAAAAATTTATGGACCACTATATTTATAAATTCATCATTTATATATATAAATGTAAATATTATAAAATTAAATTAACTAATTTAAATTTTCTAAAAACTCCCACAAGGTTATTGAATATCGGTAGTTAAATAGTTTAGATTAACTCCTTTATGTATAGGCATACTTTCTTTTTGGGGTTATTTTCCCCTCATTTTGCCTTGGAACTTTTGACTTATATTTATATATACATGTATAAATAAAGGGATTTATTAGGTATTTACATGCATACCTTTCAACTTTTACTAAAAAATTGGAAGAAAATGATAAAATAAGACTTTATTAGGTATTTACGTGTAATCTAGCTGCAAACAACAAAGGGATTCGAACCTAGGCTCACAAATAATAAGGCAACCAACCACAAAATCAACTAGACTAAACTAGCTCTTATGATTATAAATTATAAAAAGTGACCTAGGCTACAGCCCAGGTTGCCCTCACTGCAGGTTTGTCTCTGCTTACAAAGAACATAAGCATAGAATAATTGACCTCTATACTTACAACCGATCTCAACTTGGCTTCAGAATCATCTCTTCATTTGCTACGCCCTTGCGAATAATTTCTCAAAATTGATACACTACAAGAAAATTTTCGGGGCTCGATGAGATTTTGCCCAACGAATTAAATTTTGTCGTTAAAATGAATGTTACCAGACAAATATAATACAACTGTCAGGTAAATTAATGGCGCGAAGAAAAAAACTTCCCGCGCTAAAAGTTCCAATGTTACCCAACGAAAAGCATATGCATGCATTCAAAAACCATTTATCAAACGTTCATAAAATCATTTGAAAACCATAAATTAATACATGGGAACTCAACACAAGTGGGACTCTGCCCAAATCCAGTAAACGTGGGTCCAATGACAAGACTCATCCCAATTCCCCCGGGATTAGTGCGGGATGACCCTGCTCCCGTCTGACACGAAGTGTCAGACAAGGGATATTTCCGACCTTTGCCCTCCCGGGCTATCAGAGTACGCCAGAATCCGGAGGAGGTATGTGATATCTCGGTCTCTGCTACAGTCCATATCCGATGTCAACCTGAAGGGCAGTCAAAACATTTAAAGTTGTAAGTGGACAAAACAAAAGTTTATAAAAACATTTTCCATAAAGACATTTGTACCCTTCACTAAAAAGCATGCATGCATTCGAAAACCATTTAACCAAATGGACCACATGTGGGAACTAAGCCCAAATCAGAAATAAACCAAGGTCGAAAGGACCACAATGAAATCGACCATACGGGCCACCGCCCAAATCCATAAGAAAACCAACAAGGGACTCAGCCCAAAACCATAACCATACTAAAACCAATTACACGAGCCACTGCTCAAATCCTCTGCACACATGTGCACACCACATATCAAATCCATATATCATATATACATATAAGTCACACAACCAATCATGTCACGGTATCCAAAGCTAAGTGCGTGCTACCCGGGTCTCAATCCGAGTCTTCTCAAAGTCAAGGTCAATGTCCGCAGACCACTGATCCTACTCGAGGTAATAGTAACCATAGCCTTCTTGAGAGTAAGGAACCCAATTGGGGGGTGACTCCACTCAGTCGGTGCTCCGTGACTACTCCGGGGTCCACCCAGGCCAACAACCCTCCCCGGAGGAGATAATAGAAGTAAAGGAAGGTATATGAAAATATATATACATAACACAATATCCATACCTGGTTCCCCTGAACCGTCATGATCCATAATATCCATAAGCAAGGTAACATGCCGGTTCCCATAAACCGTTATGTACCGTAATAACATAACTAGGGTAACATGCCGGTTCCCATAAACCTTCATGTGCCGGTTCCCATAAACCGTCATGTACCATAATAACATAACCGAGGTAACATGCCGGTTCCCATAAACCGTCATGTACCATAATAACATAACCAGGGTTCATGCCGATCCCCATAATCCGTCATGAACCACGATACCATCACAAGGGTTCATGCCGGTTCCCATAAACCGTCATGAACCGGGAAATCCATTTAAGGTTCCCTGACCTGAAATCAAAATCGTAAAGTACCTGGGTCTCGTACCCGAACATAGGCCATCAGCTGGGCACCCTGCCCGATATCTGAGGTCATATGCCCGAGACAAAACCAAATGGGTCTCATACCCGAGTTTATCCTTTTGAAATCCAAATCCAATTCATTAAAACCAATAAGGAAATACTGACCCGTATAAGCACTGTATAAGGCCGAACCCTCGAAATACGTGCTTATACGTAACCACATACAAATGCACCCATGGCATTACCAAACATGTATTAAAACATATAATAAACATTTATGCATGCACCAATTTAGAAAACCAAGGTCCACTCACAGACCGTCCGAGCTGCCACCTCGATTTACGTGTCATACGGCTCTCCCGAGCCAATCACCATCACCTAGACTCCCGAACTTGTCCAAATTCATTTAGAGGGTTATTAACTACCTAAATAACCCCTCACTAAAGTCCCGTAATTTTTCAAATTTTCTAATTATTTTTAAACGCGAACCCAAACCTTCGGACAACCCGAACTATATCGAAACGATATCCGATTGACACGAAACTAGTCCCAAAATGTTCGTTACATCGAATAGAAGATTTCATATGTTGAACACTTCCCCAAAAGACACGTCATGCGCCCGCATGCGCCCCTAGAAGAGACTGCGCGTGGGCCCACACGCTGGCACTGTAGCATCACCATCAACCTCCAGGGGCCAGTTCAGACCGACAGGCTCGGTTCAGACCGGCTGGCCCAGTTCAATCTCTGCAACTGGACCGGCGTGACCGGTGCAGGCCCCTACAACCCGTATTTTTGTCTGATTTCAAGCCAATTCAATCCTATAATTCCTATTTTAATCCTAGGAGTCTAACCTCATTAACTACAACCCCTAAAACCCACGAAACCCGACTGGTCCAATTTGAACCTCACGGTTCAAAGGTTCCAAAACCTTCCCACGGCGTCACAGCCGTCCAACACCTACCAAAACCATCCTAGAAACCTTCTAGCAACCTAAATAACCCATTTAAACCGATACAAACGGCCCATAATGCTTAAATCGACAAATAGAGGGAAAATGGGTTAACCGGGTACCTGTTCGGGTTCATGGCCGCCGTCCACGGCGGCATGGCTTCCAGCCGGCCACCACCATCCCTCCTTCATTCTCTCAGCCTCTGGGCTTCTGTCATGGTCATGGTTGAAGGTTTGGATTGGTTTAAGGGGGTGGGGTGAGATCGGGTTTAGTGGTGTAGGGAGAAAGGAAAAATGATCGATGCACGGGGAAGATGCATGAATATGTGTGGGCTGTGCAATGGATGGGTGACACTTGTCACTCATCCATTGGGTCCTTGTAAATATCTGGTCCACTTAAGGACAAAAGCTACGACATTTCGTAAAACGTGCAATAGTGCCCCGAAACGTCCGTGAATCGTAACTTCGTCGTCGAACGTCCGAATTCGACGTGCCACCTGTCTACGGATTCGTATCATCTCGATCTACGTAACGATCTTCAGCCCTTGGCCATCTGACCTCTTGGTCAAAAAGTCAACATTTGACCCCTTTTAACTAAATTACCAAAATGCCCCTAAACTTCCGAACGTCATAACTTCCTACTCGAACATCGGAATTGAACGTGCCACCTGTCTATGAACTCGTGACGTCCTAACCTACGTCACGGTCATCGGTTAAAGTTCATTTGACCGCCTGAACGAAAAGTCAACGTTTTATCCAAGCTAGGGGCAAAACGGTCATTTCGCATCGTTCGTCCAATTTCACCTAACTAATCACGGATTAGCCTCACTAATCGTGATTAGTCACTAATCTAATCTAGGAATTTGGGACGGGTCGTTACACTCAACCCAAAACTGTTCTCAGTGAAATACTAAAACATCGAATACGGGGGTCTCCGCCCCAGACCATTTCCAAAATATCAAATACGGGTCTCCGCCCCAAATCACTATCCATAAGAACCACATACGTACTCCGAGACCCCGTATTTGATATTTTGGAAATGGTTTGAGGCAGAGGCCCTGTATTCGATGTTTTAGTATTTCACTAAAAACAGTTTTGGGTTGAGGCCCATGTTTACTGGATTTGGGCAGAGTCCCACTTGTATTGATTTGGGCTGAGTTCCCATGTATTGATTTATGGTTTTATGAACGTTTGATAAATGGTTTTTGAATGCATGCATATGCTTTTAGTGAAGGGCATAAATGTCTTTATATGAAAATGTTTTATTAAAATATTATTTTGTTCACTCACAGTTTTCGTTGTTTTGAATGCCCTTCAGGTTGATCGCGGATGCGGGCTGTAGCAGAGATCGAGACATCACACTCCTTCTCCTACGATCATGGCGTACTTTGGAAACCCCGGTGAGGGTTAGAGACAGAAATTTCTCTGGTCGTGTCAGACGGGATCAGACGCGTCCCACGTTAATCCCGAGGGATTTGGGACGGGTCCTGACAACCAAGCTGAGGGCCCAAAACGAGAGTCTTCAGGCCCAAAATGACGAGATCAGGGCTTAGTTTGCAATGGTCTTTCGACACTTGGGATATCCTCTGCCTCCTGAACAACAGCATGTGCCGTTCGAACAGCTTGCTCTGTCCGAACAGCTTCACCACCCTCACCGCCCCACCCCCGTAGCCGTTTATTTTATTTTATTTCATTGTATAAATTGTTAAAATAAATTGTTTAAATTTTATAAATATATATTTCCTAATTCCATATTTTAATTTTATTTAATTTTCATATTTTTCAGATTTAATAATTATTTAATTAATTAAATAATATAAAAAAATTATATGGAAAAAAATCATTAATATAAAAAAATATTAAATTATGCCTGACGAATGTTTACAATGTTACCCAACGAATGTTTCCTTATTGTTCAAATATTACCCGACGAATAAATTTGAATAAGTTTGGTCTCTGTATTAACTTTTTGACAAATTAGTCATTTTATCCATTTAATTTTTTCTTGTTAAAAAAAAAGCAAAAACACCTATATATATATATATATATATAAGTTTTCGTCGAGGCATGTCACTCTATTGGCGTCATGCATATCTAGGATCTTAAGCCTGAAAATTTCTTGTTTGATAATCCTTCTGATGATGCCACGCTCAAAATAAAGCCACCGATTTTGGCTTGTTCGTCTTCTACAAGTCAGGTTCTCGTTCCTTCATTATACCAGATCAATTTGTATCTATCATGCTATAATTAGTACCTCTCATAAAAGGAATCCAGCTACATCTTACTTTTAATTTCTTGATTGTTGATTTATGAGGCATCATATCAATAGGACACTTACATTTATTATGAGGCATAATTCGGAAGCTGCGCACACTAATACAATATATATATAGAAACCAGTTAACAATACCTTGCTTTTTTTCTTCTTCAAACGTCTCAAACTCAAAAAGAAGGAAAAAATTCTAGAGGTGTTGAGGAAATCCTTATAATTTTTCCTTTTTTTTTGGGAAAAAAAGAAGAAGGGGTAAATGACAAATTGGTCAGAAAGTGAATGGAGAAGCCAAATTCGCTCTAAGTTAGAATTATAAGGATCAAATTTGATCAAGTTGAAACTATATCTTAAACCAAATTCAAATTGTATATATGTAAACTAGAGGTTGGCATAAAATCATTAATCGATCCGCTTCAAATTGTTATTTATTCAACGTTTTAAGTTTGACGCGATAAAAGTCAAATGGTTTGAGAATCCAAACCACTCTATTAGTAATAGTTTGATTTTGAATTTTCATTTTAAATCAATCATATACTTTTACGTACATGAATACAACTCAATTTTTATTTATTTTTTCAGTGTCTATTATCAAATGTCGTTGATTGTTACTTAATGGCGTTTATTTACTATATTTTTTGTTAAATCAAATAAATAATGGGACACGACCACCATCGAAGACCAAAAACTCACAACCCACCTAACCAAACTAGGCAAAGGAGGGAAATCATCAGAACCCGCAAACAGCAAGGAAAACCTAACTAAGCATAGGAGGGATTACAAATCAAATAAGATCCACATCTCAGCCGTAAGTGAATTAGCCAAGTTATTTTTATTTGCTACTTGCTTGCTCCTTTTGCACCTTAAATGCATGGAATTTTAAGAATATTTTAAATTAGATATATTAGACTTTTTTTTTATTCCTAAATTATCCGTATTAATTTAATAATTTGAAATTATTTCATTTCTAATTTTAAAAAATTCAAATTATATTAAATCATTAAAATTTTAATAATTTAAATATAAATATTATCAATATTTAGATAGAAGCGCTCCATATCTACGAAAACTAAAAATGCGTTTTCGGCCCAAATGAAAACGCTGGCACCGATGGGGAGAATAACAAAGGCACATTCGATGGTGACACTTCCACCCAAGACACCCCCACAATCACTCACCTTTTCATTATTAATTCCGAATAAATATTATTTATTAAGGTGTAGCTCATATTTTATTCATATGATTAAAGCTCTTAGGGTTGCTCTCTCTCTTTCTCTCCCCCCATGCATGGCCATTGGACATTTGGACACTAATCTGTCTGGGTTACTGTAAATCAAACAGAGTCAAAAAGAAGCTTAAAGACTAAGAAAAAATGGCTCCTCCTCCTCAAACCCTAAAAATTAAAAAAAAACAAAACAAAAAGAGAGAGAGAGGGATCGATGGTCATGAGAGATGAAACAAACAAATTAAGAACAAAATAAATAAACACCCACCTCCTTTATCTTTCCATCTCCTTCTCATCTCTTTTCTCTCTTTCTCTCTGCAGCATCAACTCTCTCTCCCTCTCTTTGCTCTTGTTGATGTGATTCTCCAATAATATTTCATCCCCTAAAAACCCACATAACAAAACCCTTTACAAAAAAGAAAGCCAGCCATGGTCTTCTCATCTCCCGTCTATCTGGATCCACCCAACTGGCCACAACAGGTAAGGGTTTCAATTTCCACAACCTGAGTCGGTTGTTTAGTCAATCACGATACAAACATATTTTGTTCATCAGCAAAAAAGTTAATTTTTCAGATAATATATTCCTTATACCCTTTTATTTTATTTTTCAATCTATACCTCTTTTCTTGAATATACCAATTATTTGTTTGTTTTTCTTACTTTTATGCCTTTTAATTCACAGCAAACAAGTCATCAACAAGGTGGTGGTACTAATAATCCAAATAATCATCCCGATCACCTTTCTGCACCTCCACCTCCAGATGTCAAAGGAGGTGGTGACGATGGTGGCCAGCAGGGTTCGATCAAGCCCGGATCCATGTCTGATCGAGCCCGTCTGGCCAAACTCGCACAGCCCGAGACAGCACTCAAATGTCCTCGATGCGAATCGACAAACACCAAGTTTTGCTACTTCAACAATTACAGCCTCACGCAGCCTCGCCACTTTTGCAAAACGTGCCGGCGCTACTGGACCCGGGGAGGAGCGTTGAGAAGCGTGCCGGTCGGAGGAGGCTGCCGGAGAAACAAAAGAAGCAAAGGAAGTGGTAGTAGTGGCAGGTCAAAATCACCAGCCGCAGCTGGCGGTGGCAATTCAAGCCCAAGTACGGTGAATTCCTCCAACAGCTGCAGCACTAGTGATAATATGATGGGCCATTTACCCCAACCACCACCACATCATCAATTACCATTTTTGCCCTCTTTACATCATCTTAGTGATTATGGCTCCGGGGACATGATCGGGTTAAGTAATTTTGGGGGCATTAATCAACCGGGTGACGCTGAATTTCGTCAAAATCAATTTGGGTCAGACCGGCTGATGGCTCGACCGAATTTAGGCATCAACATGATCAGTAGTAACGAACAATGGAGATCGTCACTGCTACTTCAGCATCAAATGCAACAAGGGCAACAATTTCCGAATTTTTTGGCCAATTTGGAGCCACCACCAACTAGTACAAATAATGGGATATTGTACCAATTTGATCAAGCGGCTGGTGATCATCAAAATGTTGGCCACCATCCAATAATGTCCAAGCCATTGGATTCTTTGGGTGCTGGTGCTACTTCTACTCAGATGGCTAATGTGAAAATGGAAGACAATCATCAAGCACTGAATTTGTCAAGAAATTTCTTGGGCAGTCTTGGAACTGATAGCCAATATTGGGGTAATGGTGGCCGTGGTAGCGGTGGTAGCGGCGGTAATGCTTGGACTGATCTTTCGGGTTTCACTACTCCTTCTTCTACCGGCCATCTCATATGATCGGTGTTCGATCATGATCACTTTGGAGGGAAATGATCGAGCGTACTAGTCGAAGATATCATCGGAGGACGTTATGAGGGTTGATCGATCAAGTCCATGATCAAATTTATGTGATGAGATGAAATGGGGAAGATATATAGCTCGCAATGATCTTCATATGTTGATGAAAAAGGCTTAGGGAGATGAAATGGTAGGTTTTCTAGTAATTTTGAGATCGTTTGTTGTTTTTTTTTATTGCTTTAGTTTTTGGGAGAGGGTTATATATGTCCAAATTAGATAGCTATATCTATATGCTTATTATCATGTATTCATGGAGATCGACTTGGACTACTTTGGCATCTCTTAACATTTTGTGGAGGGCCAAATTAATTAATTGTTGCCATCATCTATCAAATGAATGCTATTTCCTAACATGTTCATGCAGTTTCCTTCTCAAGTTATATCAAATTAATTGTGTCATTATGTCAATCTTCTTCACCCCTCTGGCCTATTCCCCATACGTACCGTCCCACTGCTTGTTCACATTATTTCGAAAAATTATCCACACTCGAACACTTATTGAGGTAACAGTAATTAATTAATATCAGTTTTCGGTTTTGGGCAATGCAATAAAATTTATTGCCCACATTGTTGGGCCATTTCAGTTTGATTTCCTTCTTTTTTTGGTCAATTATGTTTGATATTTTAGATACACTAGAGAGTGTGGCCATTAAAATTTAAATCTCCATGCTTCATCACCACCATCAAGTTTCTTTAATCATACAAGTCGTCATTTCACATTAATTCCAGACATACTTAATTACCCTCTTGCTAGTATACTTTCTCCCACCCAAAAGTTTGTGCCCATACTTTAGACTTAGGACGAGGTAAAAAAATAAACAGACAGATACGATACGTAACGTGAAATATAAAATAATGAGTGTCAAAAATTTATATGAAGACTCTAATTTCCGTTAAAATTAGAGAAAGACAATTATTTGTTGATAGTGCGATGACCAGAATGATCATTAAGGAATTATAACAAATTGACCAAATAACGATACATACTGTTTTGTTTGATGTAAGTTAAGACTTAAGAGGCAGAGATAGATAGCTCGATATTGGAAGATTACAAGAAATCCTTAAAAAAAAACTAGGGGAAACGCCAAAATCCCACTCAAAACCATGCAAAAGAGAGAGTAAAGATTCTTGGAATTTTGCTGGAAAAAAAAATGTAACCTAAAAGAGTGTATATATATATATAAGACCATGATGAGTGAGTCAAAAGCATATAAGAAGGAACAAAAAGAAGAGAAATTCATCTTGAGCCTCCGACGTACTGGTCTTCTACTCTTCTGTGTTGCTCTTTTGTAATCAAATCAAATTCCCCAAAAAAGAAAGGTAAAAATGAATAAAAAATAATAAAAATATGATTAAAAAATTTGAGAATGGAATCTGGGTTTTAGAATTTGCTTTTGCAGTAACCAAGGTGGCAATAAAACCGTCAAAAAAGCTACTCCATTATCTCTGTCTTTCTTTCATCTCACTAGACTTCTCTCCTAGAGTGCTGCAAACAGTCAAGATCTAGTATTTTTGGTTTTGTAGCCAAAGGCGATTGCTTGTAATTTTGGTCGGTCGTTGGTCGTCGACTGCGATGGGACGACGATGGTGTTTAACTACTAGAAACGGGGTCTTATCGAGCTCGTTTAAGGTGAGTGAGATTCAATGTATTTTTAATGTAAAAATGGGTGTATTTTCTTATAAGGGGATTAAAGGGAGTAAATAAAGATGAAACCTTATCCAATTCAATATTCTTTCAAAATAGTAGCATTAAAAACTTTAAGTATTCTTTTATATCTAATCCTATCTAGTCCTTTTACATTGAAATCGTATCCTCAAAATTGAAAATACATGGAATTTAAAGAGTAATCCAATCTAATCTCATCCTTGCTCACAAAAGGAGCCCATCATATATTAATTATCTCTAATAATATAAGTGTTTTTATTATATGTGTAAGATCCGTCTGTTTAAAAAAAAAACACTGGCAATGTTTAAATGAATGGTGACGAAAAATCTCACTCAAAGTCTAACATAAATACTCTATATATATTCTAAAATAATCAACCATGAAGAGATCAAAATTGAAAAAGAGAAAAAGTAAAGAGCAATAATGGAGGTTTCTAATCTCTCATATTGTGTTCAAGAAAAAAAAAAGGTTATATATCCTTTGAAGAGAAACTAGTGTCTAATATGAGCATGAATGGTGTTTGTTTGTGGGACTGCAGATAGAAAGGAAAAACAAATTAAAGAAAATAGCATATGTACCCATAACTAACCATATGAAGGGGGTAAGAAAAGGGAGCGGCATATATAGATGGGAAGGAAATCCAAGCAAGGTGTTCTTTTATGAAAAAGGAAAAATTGATGGGCACATGACATGTGATACGTGAAGATGCTCTCTCTCTCTCTCTCTATATATATATATATATATATATATATATGCTTCCATGGCAGCTTTTCCATTTGTGACGTCCTTCTCCTTATTTACCAATATTGCTTCTCCTCCTTCTTCTTCTTCTTCTGCATATTTATAACGAGCTCTCTGATCTCACATCTCTCTCTCTCTCTCTCTCTCTATATGTATATATATATATATATATATGCTTCCATGGCAGCTTTTCCTTTTGTGACGTCCTTCTCCTTATTTACCAATATTGCTTCTCCTTCTTCTTCTTCTAATTCTTCTGCATATTTATGAACGAGCTCTCTGATCTCACATCTCTCTCTCTCTCTCTCTCTCTCTCATGGATGGTAGGGTTTCAAGTAGATCGACGAGGCATAGATTCCAATCTAATTCTTAGAGGGGCCTCACGTTCTCCTACATGTGCTCATCAATCATATAGCATAAATACTAATCAGGGATTTCGTGTTAGATATTCCTGCACATGCATTTCTAGATTTAGATAGAATCACAAATACTAATTGGGCCAGGGATCCAATAACAGCTGGGTACACATAAATCTCACTAGCTCATATATAGCTATTTTTTTCACAACAATATTTATTCTTTGAGAAGATATGCTCATTAGTATTTATCTCACTTTTAAGGAACATCGATCTCTAGATCTAAAACTTCCCTTCTACTACAAAGGTAAATAAGAATCATTTTCTAGTAATAGTTCTGGTGACTTCTAACTAATCATTTTCTAGTAATAGTCCTGGTGACTTCTAACTATTATTTGTTGGACAATACTTGCATTAGCGCTGGTGCATTGTACTTCTTTGTACCATCCTTTCGATTTATCGAATTCTATTTGTACATATATCATATTCAGAACCGTACATTATCTAAATCATAATGTCAAGTTTATCACCGTATAAAAACAAGTATGAAGGTTATGTATCAAATAAATTAACGATTTTGGTAAAAATTAAAATCTTCATGATGAACCTTCTATTTAGTTTATATATATATATATAAATGATTGAATGACTTCAAATCTTTTTTTATCTATGATTTTAATATGATGATTTAGAGAATAATCTATTTCGATTATGATATATGTACAAATTAAAGACAATTTGAGAAATTAAAATGAAAGTATAAGGAGATACCACCAGAATGAGATGCAAGTATTATTAAGGGCGAATGGTTGCCTTGGATGCAAGGGTTACCTTGTAGCACTTCCTACCCAAGGTTTGGCCTTTTAGAATTTTGAGTTTATCCCAGTCCAATTAAATTTTACCAACTTAATTTAATTAATCCAACCCAACTCAATTTAATAGTCCATTATACTTTGGGTTTAAAAAAGCAATAAAAGAAAGAGATTCATTATATGTTTCCAGTCCAAATATTCAGATCGGCCTTTTTGTTTTTTTTTTCTTCACTCATTTCGCTGCCGAATCTTATCGTGCAATTTTGGACTGTTCAAACCTCAAAGTCTCTTTTAAAGCATATTCAAATTGGTTTCAGTTTAGTGTACAAAATATTGGCTTTTTTTTTTAATTATGAATGAGGGTATCAACTGCCTATACTATAGCATCAGTGAGTTTAATTTCAAGAATTCTTTCTTTTCAGTAATTAGGAATTTTGAAGTGTTTTCTTCACTGAATTAGGAATATGGTCGTATTTTCCCATTTATTTTGAACGAAAATCTGTGTATGCCATAATATATGAAGTACTTTTTTGTTAACAAATAACTCCTTCAAGTTTAAGACAATTAATTAATTTCAGATTATTATAAACTCATTATTCATTTTAACTAGCTTAATATAATTATCATTGTGTTATATTGATTTAGTCTTTGATAGAGAACTAGGGTTTAGGAATTGGAGGTATGCTAGGAATCTAGCATCATTCCCATTTGATTGTTTGAATCGTCATAATATTTTATTTTCAGTAAAGTCCCTTGGTTGCTTTAGACACTTTGAGTTAGAGTACTTTCTTGGTTTTCAATAGAAATTGAATATATAATTTTGATTTTGAGAATGTGAGGATTAGGTATTTTTTTTGAGTTTTGACAATTTAAAATTTTGAATGTTGAAACTGAGGTTTTTATAGGAATAATTGAGTCAAAACTACAACTATGATGATACTAGTTGTTATTATTCCCTTTACCAAAAGCATATATATATATATATATATGGATTATGGCCGGTTTACCAAAAGCATATATATATATATATATGGGGATTATGGCCGGTCGACTCATGGTCATATATATATATAGAGGCTTGCGTAACCAAGCACTTAATTAATTTCAATCAACCTTTTTTTTGTTCCAGTACTAAATTAATTGCTAATTCCAATCAACTTTTTTGGTTTGTAATATTAAACTAATTTTCGTGGAGAGGGAGGGGCCGGCCGGCGACTGGCGATCGAGGAATGTTTTGACTAGCTAGGTTCACAGTGTGAGGAAACGGTACCGCTGCTTTATGAAAGTAAGAGATGATGAAACACTAGTGTGGATAAATAAATTCTATATCTGTTTTTCACAAAATGCACATAACGTTTTGATTTTCTCAATTTATTAATCTCAAGTTTAATACAAAAAATTACATTATATTGTTTTCATTGATGCGCATTTAGAAATTAAACTAATGTACATGTTTAAAATAATTTTCGATTAATTTTTTTTTCTTTCTAAAAAGTCAATATGAAAGGTACGTTGATCGGTATATAATTATCAATTTAATTAAAATTTAACAGTCAAACTAATATGAATATGAATTGATACATTTTGAAAAACTTAACAAGTTAAAATGAAAAAAATTGGAAATTTTTACTCCATTTTGAGACACAGTACTCCACACTTTAGGAGGTAATTATACTGATATTTAACTTCGTAATGAATAGTAATATATATACAGTTGCGCTGAAAATCTTGTTAAATTAAGATAGTAGGCTAACTATTCCTTGTTTTCATTTGTGTACGTGTTATGATGGAAGAGGTCCGTCCATGCATGCAGAATCCAAATGGTAATTTAAAGGCAGCACTAGTCATTGCTTGGATTACTTAATCCAAACATTAGGGTCCTACTAATTTATTTACTTTTCTTAATAGTGACTACGAGTGTCACTTTAATCTTCGACTCCATCATGAGCCATTGCCCGTTTACTGATCAGAGGTTCTAGGCTCACCCAAGAACTATATAACACCATCATTTTGTCTCATTAAAATCAACCATATATTCAACCTATACACATAAGAGGATAAGAACCCCACAGCGACTAATAAAGGAAGAATCTGTCGTGGTTTAATATTTAAATCATCTATAACACAACCATTATCACATATTCAGTCGATCGAGTTGTAGGCACAGTCAAAGCTTGAATGCGTTTGATAAAGTAATGCCTTTATTCTTTTCAATTAAATCTTCCCTTTTTTTTTTCTCTTGGATATTTTAATTTGTCAATTCAAGCACGTTAAGAGTTAGGTGAGGCACTTTCTCAGTCAAATTAAGTTAATTAACAATGAATTGATGATATCTGAAGTAGCGAAAAGAGACTATATATGAATATGACACAGTACCTTGTTAATTTTGCATATCTGCCGGCAATGTATCGTGAATGTACACCAGTTAAAGCTATATGCAATTTTACTGAATCTGCAGTGGTGGGTGCAAAGTTGGAGCAAGCAAACTCACTCTTCGGTAGTGTCGGATCCAAGAATTTTATTAGGGAGAGCAACTTGTAGAACATTTAATATTTTTTTTTCAAAAGAAATGCATATTAATATTTATAACGTATGAAAGATTATAAGTTAATTATGCTGTTGAGTAACGGAATCAGTAATGGAATTTGAGAAGGATTGTGAGAAGGAAAAGATTACTGTAAATAAGAAGAAGTTGAGAGAAAAGACTTGATTTTCATTACTTGGTTTTCAATCCAACACATATAGGTGGATTGGTGGCACCATAAATTTGACACAAACTTTGACGCAAATTTTAAGTCGTTAGATTAAAAGTATATTGGATTGTTAAGATTAACGGTTCTTAAATACGATTTTTAAATATGATTTTTATGGGATATTACCAAGAGTTTTCGCGAATTTTATTGATAGTTGAACTATTTTACCCTTAAATATTTGTTAAGGTTTCTATTTTAGAGAAGGGCATATTGGTCAAATGGAAAATTAAGATATTTTTGGGGTAGGTTTGTTTTGAGTAGCTAGGAGCCACCCATTCTATTTGGACAATTTTTATCATCTTTCTCTTCTTTGCCCGTGCACCCCAATAAATCCATGCAACCATATTTTCCAACTTCAAGTTATGGAGGATTTTAGCATGGCAAGGATCATGTTTTTTGGGCTCTCACGATCAGAACCCATCAGTTTTGAAGGTGAAATCGCGTGGACACAATCAGTACGCGAGGATCTAGGAACCTGCAAATTTCGAGGCCCATATCGTAAAATTCAGGTATTTTCTTTCAATTCTAGCTTGGATTTGGATTCCTGAGATCTAGGAGATAGATTTTGACTATTAGAACGTCCAATTTGGTTGATTTTTGAGGGAGTTATGGAAGTTTGAGTTTGAGAAAAAATGACGGTTTTCCGACCAGCCATCGGGTGGCGGCCACGACAGTGCAACTTTCTCTGGGAAGGGGTGACATCAGCATGACATCAGCTACCACGTTAGCAAGCCACGTGTTAAGGCCACATCAGCAAGGAGGGTGATGTCAACAAGGTGCCATGTTAGCATGGGCTGACGTCAGTATGCCACGTCAGCAGGTGACATCAGTATGCCATGCCAGCGTGCGTGGGAGGTACGTAAGAAGGCCGCCGGCCTCCCACCGATGCATGGGTGGGAATCTCGAGGCAGGACGATACTTTTCTGAAAGGTTTCGACGAGCAGTTTCTAATGATGGTAATTTCATATCCATCGGATTTCGTTTATGGTTAGTTGTGGGCGTTCAAAATCACAGGTTTCATGTTTGGGACACATGTACTATCCTGGGGGTTTTTTTTGTTACATACGAGGTCATATGTATTGTTGGTGACCCCGATTGTTACTTTGATAGGCAAGGACGCACCGACAACTTCTGAGGAGCACATAGCTCAAGAGTGAGCTACCGGTTTGATTGTAAGTGGACTGTTTGTTTAATAAATACGATGCATACATATTGGATTTATTTCATGGGTTTGGTTAGCAATAGTTGGAATATATGATTCTAAATGTTTTCCGGATAATCGCCTGGTTTTAGAATATATATTCGGGATGTAGTTTTCTGGACATAGATTATTATGAATTTTTGGAAAAAAAAAAACTAAATTTTAGGCTCATGCCCGACTTGCAAATGTTTTGGGCTTTTATGGGTATTTCAAAAGCAAGTTAAAAGGTATTTTTATGTGAACTGTTTTTCTCAGTATAGTCATCCTTATGCGATTGGATCACTATTCTGGAGTTCGATTCCGAGGGTTCGCGAATACGAACTTAGGCGTAGTCGAAGTTGGACTCCACACATTCCAACGGAGTTGGAGTCCTCATGTTCCGTGATTGACTACATGTAGTACAGGGGATTAACTGGTTGGACCAGTAGCGTTCGATGTTTGACTATTATTGGTTGTTGTGTCTAGAGGTTTTTGAATTGATTATAAACAGGGATTTCAGTGAAATGTGGGCCATGAGTATTTATATGATTTACATGATTTATATTGGTCCCATGACTTTATATATGGAATTTTTTTATCTAAAATCAAGTGTCTATTTGTCTATGCATGTATGTTTCTATAAACTGTAGGAAAAAAGATTTTTTTGGAAATGTTTTCCAAAACCTTTAATTTTTGTCCACCCACAGTTCGTGGTTTTCATACCCTCCAGGCTGCAAGGAGTATTTATATGATTTACATGATTTATATTGGTCCCAAGATTTTATATATGGAATTGTTTTATCTAAAATCAAGTGTCTATTTGTCCATGCATGTATGTTTCTATAAGCTGGAGGAAAAAAAGATTTTTTTGGAAATGTAACGACCCGTCCCGAGAACCGGGATTAGTAAAGTGATTAAGAACGGATTAGTGAGCTTAATTGGTATTTAGTTGGTTGCTTTTGGCCTTTGGGCATAGAAGGACGATTTTGCCCCTAGTTTGGGCAAAAAGTTGACTTTTAGGTCGGGCGGTCAATTGGATATTGACCGATGACCGTGACGTAATTCGGGACGTCACGAGTCCGTAGATAGGTGGCACGTTCAATTCCGACATCCGAGGAGGAAGTTATGATGTTCGGAAGGTTGAGGGCATTACCGTAATTTGGTAAAAATAGGGGGAAACGTTGACTTTTCGTGTAGCGAGGTTTTGACACGTAGACCGAGGATCGTTAGGTAGATCTCGTCATCCTGAGTTCAACGACAGGTGGCATGCCTTCATCGGACATTGGACGGGCGAGATATGGGTCTAGAACGGCAAGGGTAAAACGTTAATTTTAACTCACAAGTAGGGGCATTTTGGTCTTTTGGTGCATTGGGATTTGTGCAAGTGGATGAGGAAAAGTGTACAAGGCTGATTGGGATATTTTGAGAGGGCCCTTGGGATGGTGACACGTGCAGTGTGTGTAGTGGCCTCTACACAAGTGCACAGTGTGTGTGTTTTAAACCTGTGCGGTGTGTGTGCAGCCGTGTTCGAAGAGAGAAAAACAGAGAGTGAAGTTGAGGGAAATTGATCGGGTTCTGGGTGAGTGTGTGAGTTCGTGGGTATGAGAGTGTGTTCAGAGGAGGCTGAGAGTGCAAGGACTGGGATGAGAATTGAGTGGTTGTGTGTGTGAGGGAGGTGAGGTTTCAGGAAAACACAGAGAAGTGTCGAGGGAGTTTGGTGGTGGTGTTGGTGTGTAATCGATCAATCGAGGCTGGTGGTGGTGTCCAAAGGACGGAGGAGGACTAGAGGAGTCGAGTGGACACGACGGGGCTCACGGCGGCGGCCTGAGCATAGGTAATTTCTCTAATTTCCCTTGTTTGCTCTGTTTTTCCCGTGAAGTTCAAATCGATAGTCGTGACGGTAGGGGCTGAGTCGAGGTGTTTGGTGAGGTCTGGTGAGTTCAGTAGGTTCCTAGGAGTCATTTAAGGTCGACACCGTGACGGGGGAGTACACGGGTGGCCGGGAGGAAGAACAGAGTTTTGGGAGGTTACGGGTTCGAGTTAGGGACGTTGGTTTAGAGGCCGTGTTGGAGTGTTTGGATGAAGGGAATGGATTACTGGGTAGAGGACGAAGAAAATGGTGAAAAGATGGAGGAAAATGGCGGAGAACCGGCCACGCCAGTCTGGAACAGTGCACGGGTTCGAAGGTTGAAGATGAACAGTGACTGTGCATGCGCGTGAGGCCCACACGCAGCCACTTTGGGAGGCGCATGGAGGCGCGTGCGGAGGTTTATGGGGAAACTGTTAACTAGGTTTTTGGTCTAAATGTTATAACGGATCTTTTGGGATAGGTTTCGGGTTAATCGGACGTCGTTTGAGGTTAGTTCGACAAGGCTGAAGGTTTAGGGTCCCGGTTCGTTATGTTTAGAAGTTCGGGAAATTGGGGAAACTTAGAAGAATCTGAGTGGATGTGTTAGTGACGTATTTTGGTGACTGTTGATAGGATCGGGAATCCCCGAGGAAGCTGAGGAACGTACGGGACGCGAGTGACGTACCCGGTATCTGTGAGTGGACCCCTTCTTTATAACTGAGCATGCATAACTGCTTCTAATTACTTGTTTTATGGTTTTACATGTGATTTCATGATGTTTGAATATGCTATAACTGTTTTACCTAATTGCACGTTTTTTGAAAAAGTACGATTTTTGGCACGTTTTACGAGAAAGGCTTGATTTCTGATTCTGGTGCTATGATTTTGGGATTTCATGTCAGGACCCACCCCGGTTTCACCCCGAAACCCGAGGTAAATCCTGCTCCCGTCTGACTCCCCGACACAACACCAAAGTAAAACTCACGCGAAACCATCAAAGCACGCAGTCAGACGCAGGAGAAACTATACAATACATCCCGAAGTTAAAAGTTTACAGAGCATAGTCCCAAATACTCAAAAAAAAAAAAAAACCGGTGCGGAAAGAAAACACTTCGGGATCCCTCTCGTGACTCCTATGCCTCAGACGCTGCCTCGACGCCGAAACCCCGCTCTAGCTCCACGACCTGGAGGGAAATTTAAAAAAAAACAGAAGGTGTGAGTGGATCAGAATAAAAGAAAAGTTTCCAAAATCATTTAATAAGAAAACCGGGTTTGGCCCTCCGTTTTGAAACCACATGCATAACCCAGTTATTTAAAACAGTTAATAAATCGATCACCATAAAACATCATAAGAAACAAAAACACTATAAAACAGTTATAAAAATCATATCATAAGCATCATAAAACAGTATCAGAAAACATGAGTTCCAACCAGACATTTTCCGATCAAACCTGCTGGACCTATCCGAGTCTTTAAACTCCCGAGTCTTTAAACTCAATCCAGGCCTCAATAATATCCGAGTCTTTAAACTCCCAAGTCTTTAAACTCAACAGGCCTACGGGGGAAATATCAATATATCCGAGTCTTTAAACTCCCGAGTCTTTAAACTCAATCCGGGTCATTAAACCCAATCCGGGCCCGTCCCCCGTCAAATCAATATCCGGGTCTTTAAACCCAATAACCAGATCCAGCAAATCCAATCCAAAACCATTTGAAAACCATTTCTCAATTCACATCCAAACCCGAATCCGAAATCACTGGTCTGATGCTCTTCCGGCATCCCGAACCGTCATTCCGAACCCAAATCCGAAAATTCACTGTTCAACTTTAAAACCAAATTCCATTACCGAAATCCGATTCCAAAATCAAAACCCTTTAATTACCAAATCATGTTTCAAAATCCCTTAATAAGCATTCAAACCAGTTATCCTTTGAAAACCCCAAAACCATGGCCTCAATATTCAGAAATCGACATTTCTCGTAAAACGTGTCAAATACTGTATTTCCTCGAAAACCGTGCAAATGAGGAAAACCAACAAAGCATATTCGATAAACATAGAATCATGATTAAAACCATAAAACAACTGATTAAGAGCAGTTATGCATGTTCGAGTTTAGAGAAGGGGTCCACTCACAGTACCGAGCCCTCAATCGCGTCCCGAACGTCTCGTACGTTCCTCAGCTTCCTCGGGAACTCCCGATCCTGTCAACAACCGCCAAAGTACGTTACTAATGCGTCTACGAAAACTCTCCTAATTTCCCACAAAAATCCCCGGGTCCTAATCGTAACGAACCGAAACCCTAAGCTTTCACCCTCGCGGAACTACTACGATTCGGCGTCCGATCAACCCGAAACTAATTCCATTAGACTCGTCACAACACCTAGACCAAAAACCATGTTGACAACTTCCTCAACCGCCGCCGCACGCGCCCCTACGCGCCGCCCAAAGTAGCTGCGCGTGGCCCTCACGCGCCAGTTACAGTGCATCGGCTACCTCGAGCAGACCCGGTTCAGCACAGTGCCTGCAACCGAACCGGCGAGAACAATTCTCCGCCTTCCGTCCACCAAATCGACTCCTTTCTTCACCATCTGCATCATCCAGCCCTAAGGAACTCATCCCCGTAATCCAATCACCTCGACACGGCCTAATACTCATCGACTCGAACTCGAAACAAAACTCGTACACTGCCCTGTTTCCTTCTCCGGCCACCCAGGTCACCCCCCATCTCGGTGGCTAGCTTAAACCCTTCCTAGGACTGTCCTAAACCTCACCCAACTCACCAAGACCGTCGACTCTACCCCAAACTTCACGACTTTCGATCTGAACATCGACGGCGAAATAGAGCACACAAGGTACTCTCCGTCGACCAGCCTCCACCGTGCATTCCTCCGTCACGGCAACACAACCAGAAGACTCCTAGGACTCCACTGAACTCCCTAGACCTCACAGGACTTCTCGATTCAACCCCTAACGCCACGACTTCCACTTTGAACTTCCACGGCTAAACAAAGCAAATAGAAGAGGATGAGAAATTACCTGTCCTCCGATCGCAGTCCTGAGCTCAGCCGTGAGGCAGTAGCTCCTCCCGTCCACCTCCAGCCTCTGGACACCTCCTCTGGCCTCGTTTGATCGATCACAGCCGCAACACCACCCACAAACACTCACTTCCTCCCTGTTTTCCTTCCTGTTTTTCCGTGGCTCCCAACTCCCTCACACACTACCACCGTACCTCAAAACCTCCTCTTTGTCTCCCTCTTGACCTCTGATCACTCACTCCCTCACCAATTCACACAAAACACCGTCCAATTCCTCTCAATTCTCTCCCTCTATTTCTGTCTGGGTCGAAGAACAACCACGAACACTCTGCACCCCCAAATAATTGGACCGTGCTTCCTAGAAGCCACTAGGCCCCCGCCACGCGTCACAATCCTCCCTTTCTCTCTCACATCTGTCTCAATCTCAACCCTCCATTTTCCCTCTCTGATGCACAAATCCCCAGGTGGAAAAAGACCAAAATACCCTTCTGTTTAAACCAATATTACAACTTTGCCACTACCTTTCTAGACCCGTAACTCACACATCGTAACTCCGATGAATACGTGCCGCCTATCATCGAACTCAGGACGACAAGATCTACCTAACCATCCTAGGTCAACGTACCAAAGCCCATTCGTAACGAAAGTCAACTCTTCCCCCTGGTTTAACCAAATTACGGTTATGCCCTCGACCTTCCGAACATCATAACTTCCTCCTCGGATGTCGGAATCGGGCGTACCACCTGTCTACGGATCCACAACGTCCTAAACTACGTCCTGGTCATCGGTCAAAGTCCAATTGACCGCCCAAACTAAAAGTCAACGTTTTGCCCGAACCAGGGGCAAAATCGTCATTCTACACTAACGACCTTATCAGGACTAACTAATCACCGATTAACTCACTAAGCCCATCATAATCACTATCTTAACCCTAATCCCTGGGACGGGACGTTACAATCTACCCACCTAAAAAGAATTTCGTCCCCGAAATTCCACAACTACTTCCCAACACTAGGGGTCTCCTACCCGGTAATCCATACTAAACCAACAACAACTTCTCCTGGGTTTCCTATCTATCATCTCCACCTTGGGTATTTCACACCATCCCCAACTACTAGTGTATCACGTCTAGCCCTCTCTCCGTACTACTAAAACTTTATGGTGTACGCAAGGGAAACCCTATAAACAGAAAACAAAGGTATTTTTAAATGCCTCATATGGAGTGCTCAAACAAGGTTCATAGAGTACATCCTTACGTACAACAACAAACACTTCCCAGAATTCTTCTCAACTCCTCCCCAGGACACTCTACTCCAATGGGGAAATCCTACCTACTGGCTCCCTCCTTCGGCTGCTACTTCGGCCACTATCAGAATAAATCAACAAAGTCCTTAAGGAAAACTCTGGATTGTGGGTTCTCTCCTTCAATAACCTCATATCGATCAGTTATACTCACTCCTTTCCTATTCCTTCCGTCATCCTTCAACGGAACTCACCATAACACTCCAAGTCACCTAGGGAAAATCCTAGACTCTACCCTGGGATCCAACAACAAAGTAGGTACAACACAACTAAAGATAGTACAAGTACCTGTCCCCGCACCTGGTGCTGACTGAACCTCCTGCTGAGTCATCGAAAACACTCGGGCCTGAGATCCCGACGCTCTACCACGTCCCCTCGAACTACTAGTGGCACCACCACCTCCTCTAGTGCCAGTTGTCCCTGACGCTGTACTCTGCCCAGGCTCCGCCACTCCTCGGCCTACAACACCTTCCTGTGGCAACAGTGGACACTCACGTCGAAAGTGACCTCGCTCTCCGCAATAGAAACAAACATCCCGACCAGAAGGACCACTCGATCGCCCTGTCGACGCAACAGTTGTCGCACTAGATTGTGGAGTCGGCTGTGCTCGGTAACCTCGAAATCCTGAACTCTGGAAACTACCAGGTCTACCAAAACGATCATCGCCCGACGACGATGCTCCACTGAAGTTACCTCTCTTCGGTGTCCTCAGACTCGAAGCTCCAGGAAAAGGTGCACCGGCAAGCTGGCCTCAACCCTCACCGCAGCGTCCGACAACTCTCGGAGGGTAGTGAACGCTCCAGCCGTCACTATGGCTCGAATCTCACCTCGCAGGTCCAACTCAAACCTACGACACTTCTCGGCTTCAGTAGCCACAAACGCAGGAGGAAACCGAGACAACATCTGGAACTTCTGTTCGTACTCAGCCACACTCAGATTTCCTTGTTGAAGCTGCAGAAACTCAGCCTCCTTGGCATCTCGGAAAGAACGAGGGTAATACTGTTCCAGGAATCTCTCCCGAAACGTCTCCCAAGTCACCGTGTGGGCATCCCAGCCAGACAACTCGAGGGTATACCACCACTCGTACGCCGCACCGTCCAGTAAAAACGTAGCTAGTAGCACTCGCTCCTCCAGCGGGCAATGCATCACTGCAAAGATCCGCTCGAGTCTCGTGATCCACCTCTGGGCTTCCTCAGGATCTGCCCCGCCACTAAAAGTAGTAGCCCCAAGCCGCTGGGCTTGCTCAATAGTAGCACTCTCGGTCTCTCTTGCTACTTCGTCTTCAGGTCGTGGAGAGGGTCTACGTCTCGGAGGCATCATCAACCGCACGCTGAAAGAGGCATAGAAACAGTCAGACAACCTAAACACAACCTCACAAACCGACAAACTCGACAAACCTATGATCTGATACCAATTGTCAGGACCCACCCTGGTTTCACCCCGAAACCCGAGGTAAATCCTGCTCCCGTCTGACTCCCCGACACAACACCAAAGTAAAACTCACGCGAAACCACCAAAGCACGCAGTCAGACGCAAGAGAAACTATACAATATATCCCGAAGTTAAAAGTTTACAGAGCATAGTCCCAAATACTCAAAAAAAAAATAAAACCGATAAACTAGATACACGCACGCGGAAAGAAAACACTTCGGGATCCCTCTCGTGACTTCTATGCCTCAAACGCTGCCTCGACGCCGAAACCCCGCTCTAGCTCCACGACCTGGAGGGCAATTTAAAAAAAAACAGAAGGTGTGAGTGGACCAGAATAAAAGAAAAGTTTCCAAAATCATTTAATAAGAAAACCGGGTTTGGCCCTCCGTTTTGAAACCACATGCATAACCCAGTTATTTAAAACAGTTAATAAATCGATCACCATAAAACATCATAAGAAACAGAAACACTATAAAACAGTTATAGAAATCATATCATAAGCATCATAAAACAGTATCAGAAAACATGAGTTCCAACCAGACATTTTCCAATCAAACCTGCTGGACCTATCCGAGTCTTTAAACTCCCGAGTCTTTAAACTCAATCCAGGCCTCAATAATATCCGAGTCTTTAAACTCCCGAGTCTTTAAACTCAACAGGCCTACGGGGGAAATATCAATATATCCGAGTCTTTAAACTCCCGAGTCTTTAAACTCAATCCGGGTCTTTAAACCCAATCCGGGCCCGTCCCCTGTCAAATCAATATTCGGGTCTTTAAACCCAATAACCAGATCCAGCAAATCCAATCCAAAACCATTTCAAAACCATTTCTCAATTCACTTCCAAACTCGAATCAGAAATCACTGGTCCGATGCCCTTTCGGCATCCCGAACCGTCATTCCGAACCCAAATCTGAAAATTCACTGTTCAACTTTAAAACCAAATTCCATTACCGAAATCCGATTCCAAAATCAAAACCCTTTAATTACCAAATCATGTTTCAAAATCCCTTAATAAGCATTCAAACCAGTTATCCTTTGAAAACCCCAAAACCAAGGCCTCAATATTCAGAAATCGACATTTCTCGTAAAACGTGCCAAATACCGTATTTCCTCGAAAACCATGCAAATGAGGAAAACCAACAAAGCATATTCGATACACATAGAATCATGATTAAAAACATAAAACAACTGATTAAGAGCAGTTATGCATGTTCGAGTTTAGAGAAGGGGTCCACTCACAGTACCGAGCCCTCAATCGCGTCCCGAACGTCTCGTACGTTCCTCAGCTTCCTCAGGAACTCCCGATCCTGTCAACAACCGCCAAAGTACATTACTAATGCGTCTACGAAGACTCTCCTAATTTCCCACAAAAATCCCCGGGTCCTAATCGTAACGAACCGAAACCCTAAGCCTTCACCCTCGCGGAACTACTACGATTCGGCTTCTGATCAAACCGAAACTAATTCCATTAGACTCGTCACAACACCTAGAACAAAAACCATGTTGACAATGTCCCCAACCGCCGCCGTACGCGCCCCCACGCTCCGCCCAAAGTGTCTGCGCGTGGCTCTCACGCGCCAGCTACAGTGCATCGGCTACCTCGAGCAGACCCGGTTCAGCACAGTGCCTACAACCGAACCGGCGAGAACGATTCTCCGCCTTCCGTCCACCAAATCGACTCCTTTCTTCACCATCTGCATCGTCCAGCTCTAAGGAACTCATCCCCGTAATCCAATCATCTCGACACGGCCTAATACTCATCGACTCGAACTCAAAACAAAACCCGTACACTGTCCTCTTTCCTTCTCCGGCCACCCAGGTCACCCCCCATCACGGTGGCTAGCTTAAACCCTTCCTAAGACTGTCCTAAACCTCACCCAACTCACTAAGACCGTCGACTCTACCCCAAACTTCACGACTTTCGATCTGAACATCGACGGCGAAACAGAGCACACAAGGTACTCTCCGTCGACCAGCCTCCACCGTGCACTCCTCCTTCACGGCAGCACAACCAGAAGACTCCTAGGACTCCACTGAACTCTCTAGACCTCACAGGACTTCTCGATTCAACCCCTAACGCCACGACTTCCACTTTGAACTTCCACGGCTAAACAGAGCAAATAGAAGAGGATGAGAAATTACCTGTCCTCCGATCGCAGTCGTGAGCTCAGCCGTGATGCAGTAGCTCCTCCCGTCCACCTCCAGCCTCTGGACACCTCCTCTGGCCTCGTTTGATCGATCACAGCCGCAACACCACCCACAAACACTCACTTCCTCCCTATTTTCCTTCTTGTTTTCCCGTGGCTCCCAACTCCCTCACACACTACCACCGTACCTCAAAACCTCCTCTTTGTCTCCCTCTTGACCTCTGATCACTCACTCCCTCACCAATTCACACAAAACACCGTCCAATTCCTCTTAATTCTCTCCCTTTGTTTCTGTCTGGGTCGAAGAACAACCACGAACACTCTGCACCCCCAAATAATTGGACCGTGCTTCCTAGAAGCCACTAGACCCCCGCCACGCGTCACAATCCTCCCCTTCTCTCTCACATCTGTCTCAATCTCAACCCTCCATTTTCCCTCTCTGATGCACAAATCCCCAGGTGCAAAAAGACCAAAATACCCTTCTATTTAAACCAATATTACAACTTTGCCACTACCTTTCTAGACCCGTAACTCACACATCGTAACTCCGATGAATACGTGCCGCCTATCATCGAACTCAGGACGACAAGATCTACCTAACCATCCTAGGTTAACGTACCAAATCTCATTCGTAACGAAAGTCAACTCTTCCCCCTGGTTTAACCAAATTACGGTTATGCCTTCGACCTTCCGAACATCATAACTTCCTCATCGGATGTCGGAATCGGGCGTACCACCTGTCTACGGATCCACAACGTCCTAAACTACGTCCTGGTCATCGGTCAAAGTCCAATTGACCGCCCAAACTAAAAGTCAACGTTTTGCCCGAACCAGGGGCAAAATCGTCATTCTACACTAACGATCTTATCGGGACTAACTACCCACCGATTAACTCACTAAGCCCCTCGTAATCACTATCTTAACCCTAATCCCTGGGACGGGTGGTTACATTTCAAACGATAAAGGGTTTTCAATGATGATAAAGGGATTTTGGAACATGATTTTGATGATCAGAGGTTTTCGGTTTTAGAATCGGATTTCGGAAAACAGAATTTGGTTCTAAAGTTGAAAAGTGGATTTCCGGATTTGGGTTCGGAATGACGGTTCTAGATGCCGGAAGGGCATTAGACCAGTGGTTTCGGATCCGGGTTTGGATATGGATTTTTGAATGGTTTTCAAATGGTTTTGGATTGGATTTGCTGGATCTGGTTATTGGTTTTAAAGACCCGGATATTGTAATTGACGGGGGACGGGCCCGGATTGGGTTTAAAGACCCGGATTGAGTTTAAAGACTCGGATATATTGATATTTCCCCCGTAGGCCTGTTGAGTTTAAAGACTCGGAGTTTAAAGACTCGGATTATTGAGGCCTGGATTGAGTTTAAAGACTCAGATAGGTCTAGCAGGTTTGATCGGATAATGATTGCTTGGTATTTATGCTTTATGATATGGTTTTATGATGCTTCTGACGTGATTTCTATAACTGTTTTTACGATGATCCTTATATGATTTATGACTGTTTTCAACTAATGGGTTATGCATGTATGTTTTCAAAACGGAGGGCCAAAACTCTGGTTTGTTATGAAAAGGTTTTTGAACTTTTATTCTTAAGGTCCACTCACACTTTCTATTTTTATTTGCCCTCCAGGACGTGGAGCTAGCGCGGGGGTTGACGTTGAGGCAGCGTCGAAGGTATAGAGTATTCGAGAGTTTTCCCGGAGTGGTTTCATTTTACCGTTGTGCGTGTACTCTGTGTATCGGTTTTGTTTTATTTTGTTTTTGGTACTATGCTCTGTGTAACTGTTGACTCTGGGATGTTTTAAGTTCTCCTGCGTTTGACAATGTAAATTGTGGTTTTCGTGAGGTTGTTTCAGTCTTTCGTTTTTGGGTTGTCAGACGGGAGCAGTGTTTAGTCCCTAATCTTGGGGGATTAAGGGTGGGCCCTGACAGGAAATGTTTTCCAAAACCTTTTATTTTTGTCCACTCACAGTTTTTCGTGGTTTTCATACCCTTCTGGCTGATCTTGTGACCATGGCTGTTTTGAGGTTGAGTATTGTTTCCTGGGACTACATGTTCTCGTTAATGAGAGTAGGATTCTAGTTGTTTATTTCTTATCTAGTGCTTTGTATAACTGTAAATTAGTGAACTTGTGTTTGACGATTGACACGTAGAATTGATCACTTATCAGACACTTGTTTTGTATCTATTTTTAGACTAATGGTACATTGGGGATTTAAGATTTTTGTGTTAGAAGGGAGCAGGGCCTTTCACGAGTATCGAAGTGATTTCGGGGAGTGCCCTGCCACCAAAAAACTCATTAAGTTCTCCTTGATACTATTTTTAAATGGATTCAATGATAACATTGCAAAACAAATATGAAATTAAAAGAAACTTAAAATTTAATTTTTATTGCTCAACTATAATAGCTTGAAATTAAAAGAAACTTGAAAAATAATTTTCATAGCTTCATCATCGAACAACCTACTAACAATCTCTAATTGTCTAACGGAATTCAAACTTCCTTGACAACACACCCCCCCCCCCCCCCCCGGCGGATGTGAAAGCTTCGAAGCATCAGATTGCCACAATAGAACTTGAACTGGGGAGTGTGCAAACTGTGGGTCATTACATCGGAAAGTTGACTCCGAGAAGAGATATGCGCGTGTGAGAGGGCCCTTGGTTCGAAATTTTTAGAAAATGAAGTGCACGTCAATTTTCATGTGCTTAGTATGCCTGTGGAACACAGGATTATGAGTTTTTTGAATTGCTGAAACATTGTTGCATCAGAGACGTGGTGGACAAGGAAGATGGAGATGAATATCGGTGAGCATGTATGTAATACAATGCAATTCACAAGATACAGATGCAAGAGCACGATATTCCTCTTATTGAGGAACAAGAGACAGTTGTTTGTTTCATGACTCCCTAGGAGTAGATTTGATTACAACCAAGGAACACGATGTGACCATATGTGGAATAGCGAGTGTTATGATCACCGCCCCAATCAATATCTGAGAAAGCTTGAAGTCGAAACGGACCAAAGACATAGCAAAGGCCATAGTCAAGAGTGCCCTAGACATAACAAATTTTTGCGTTTAATAGAGTGAAGGATTAGGGAGCAAGGTACGTCAGTGAGCATTAGCTCGGAATTAAGGATAGAGTGTCTAGATCTAAAGGCCAACAAATTTAATTAACAAATCAGTAACTAGTACTATGTTAACAAAAACCCACAATCAATTGGATAAAGTGAAATATATCAATGAAAACAAAACAAAATTGGACCAAAACCCCAAATTCCAAATCCCTAACATCCAGGGACAAATCCTTCTCTCACAGAAATGATTGAAGAAAGAAAACCAGTAAATCCCCATATCCATTAATAAATTGAAGCATGCAATGAGAAATCAATATTCAAAAATTCAAAGTAAAACTTATTTGTTTCCCTAGATACCTGAATTCATGAAAATTTATCCATGTAGCCAAATAATGGAGGAATTTATCGAAAACATCCAGCTTGGTGGGATATGCAATAAATGAAATCAAAGTTAGAAGAATTAATTAACAAGAAAATTACTGAGAAGACAGTAGCGCGGGTAGAGAGAGGGAGCTGGAGAGAGAGAGAGAGGGAGACTCTGAGTGACTGTCAGGGTTGGTCCAATAAATTGGAGCTCTAGGGCAAACATTATAAAAATATCCCTATAATATATATTTACATACACAAAATTAATAATTTTTTTCAAATTTTAATTTTTTTTTCATCCCCCTAACAATATACAAAAAAAATTCAAGAATTTAAGCACATTAATCATACATAGAAAATATGGTCATTTTTGCAATATTATATTTTAAAAAAAAGTATTTTATTAAAAAATTTAGAATTAGAGTCTTAATGACTTTATAAGACAAACTAGATAATTATATACTAATCAGAATAACTCTTATAATATTTTAATAATATGAGCCAATTTTTTAATAAAATATTTCTTCAAATTCAATTTAAATATTTTTTACCATAAAAATAAGACAGATTAAATTTTTTTGGCCACTTCTTGTTTGTGGGCCCAGGGAGGTCGCTCTTGTCGCCCTAGGCCATGGCCGGCCCTGGTGACTGTGATGTGCGGCTACTAGGGGGTGGGGTGGGTTTGTGCTCAAGTGAGTGCCGTGAGTTATGTGCGGTGTGCGGGCTATCGGGGTTTGAACACCTTAAACCCAAGTTCAACTCGCTAACTTTCTGTTCGGGCAGGCCCATAATCCATAGCGGGTCGAGCCAGACTTTTATCTACCGAGCCAATCGGGCCCCCACAAGCCTATGAACTTTTGGGTCAAATGATGAGGACGACTACTGCCTTAACAAAGAAATTTGTGAGTTTCGGAGTCAAGTGACCATTTTTGTCCTTTGTTGCGTCCACCTATGCTCTTAGGCAATTGAGTACGTAGTTAAGAGGAAATTGCGTTTGAGTGGTTTTTTCAATTTTCGTAACCTTGCAATATGCAAAGTTGGAGCAAGCAAACAACTCTTGAGTAAGCATTAAGTTTAGAAAAACTTGCTTTTGTGTGCTCTTCAAGTCGTGAGGTTTGAATTTCTTTAAAAAGACTAAGCTCAATTTAGAGACCGTAATAGTGAAGAACCGCAATAATATTTCTGAAATTTTACTTAATAAAGTGAGTTTGAAATGGCCTTGCATTGAAATGGTTCCACACCACGTTAAAAAAAAATTGGAGTTTTAACTTGGAGTTGTGAGAATGTGAAGGTATAAAAGTCTCGCATTAGAAAATTGCACAAATTTATAAGGATTTATAATGAGTTGAGCTTCTTCTCTCATTTCTAATTGATTTGGGGTGGAACCTCAATTTTTTTCATGGTATTAGAATGAGTTATCCCAAGTGTAAGGCTTGACCATCACATGTGTTTCATCACCCAATATGAGTCATCCAAGTATAAGGGACTATATATAGAATGGGGCATCTCTCTCTATTGACAATTGGTTTTGAGCTGAAACCTCAATTTCCTTCATTGTATTAGAGCGGATAATCTCACGTGTAAAGTTAACTGCCAAATGTACTCCACAACATCCAATAAGTTGTTTGTGTATTATGCTTGGAAATTGACCACACATGAAAGAGCATGCGAGAATACGAAATTACAAAACTTCCAAGTTGAAAAGTTACATAACTTTGCAAGAGCTTATAATTAAAGAGTTGGATATTTGCTTCCATTTCCAACTAATTTTATGCTGTAATGTCAATTTGCTTCAGAGGGAAACAAAGATGTTAAGAGCATATTTATGCGTGATACATATAAAAAATCAGTTGTTCTTTTATTTTCTTAATCTAAATACGATGGCATTGACTTCTCTACATATGGTCAATGTTAACAAGTGTATATTTTGATTACTGATCACAACGAACAATAACGAGAAATATTATTTATTATAATTAGGCAGGTGTATATATAATAACGTATTCGTAATATTCTTACGATTTTAAACTTAAAATCTTTCCCTAACAAGAAGTAACGAACAATACCACTAAACTAAACTGTAAGAACGTAAATTAGGCAGCAAGTCTCCAAATTTCATGTAGAGTACTAAATAAACAATAACAAATGATTGATCAATAATATTATGTAAGTTCAATGAAACTACTTAGGAATCCTCCACATCCGGGTCAAGCACGTTTTTGTGAAAGTAAACTCTCCTCATAGTCGTACAGTCGTCATATGCCAATGAATATGTATATATGTACGGAAGGTGTCATTGACTTGGAAATCGGCCGGCTTATAAAGTAAACCAAGGCACGGCCAGATGGTTTATAAAACCCTAGCATTTGCACACATTTTTCAGTATCATCATCATCTATTGACATATTTGAGCTACTGAAGCTTTTTTAGATCAGCAACATGGCACAAGTTGAAGCATCATCTGCATCCGCATCCTCCCGCATTGCCTCTTTTATATTGAGAATCGTTACCTTTGTTCTTGTGTTCATATCACTCATCATCCTTGCAACCAATTCTGTAGGTGATGATGATAACAAAGTTCGTTTTCATGATTTCTATGCTTATCGGTAAGCAATAACGAAACGATGATCATCGAAATTTTTCTGTATTTAAGTTTTGTAATTTTTACACGCTATTGTTGTTATCTTTGAGCAATTAATTAAGATAATAACTTAGTTTGATTTGGGAAATTGATGGTGCAGATACATGCTGGCTACAATTGTTATTGGTGCGGCATATAGCCTCTTCCAACTTGCATTCTCAATCTTTAACCTTGTACGCCGAGGAGCTGGCATGCCTTTCCTTGATTTCTTTGGTGACAAGGTATAGTTTTTGTTTTCTTGGTAAAAAAAGTCGGAAGTGCCATTGAAATATATGATATTAATTAAGTCATGAGATATTAAATTAATTTTTGAACATTAAATTAAAATCTTTTCCCATTTTATCTAATTAAATATTATTGCATAAAATTATATGTACTTAAGTAAAATATTTTCCAAAATAAAAATAAAATATTGTTATATATATAGAAAAGAACAAAAACTTCAAGCAAAAATGATTGCTATTTTTTTGGGGGGGGGGTCAAATTGCAAAATTCATTCGTTGTGTCAATTGAGCTCGGCCTCAGGCCCATCAGACAAAAGCCCATGGCGTCAATTGCCCATTGAAGTATTTGACCAACAACAAAACCCTTGGAAGTGTCTATGAAACCGAATATATACAAGTCCACAACACGCACAAAAAAAAAAAACATTAAGCATTTGAATAGGTTCCTTGTGTTCCAAACAAAATATAGCTTGGAGGAGTAGCTTAGCAGTTAGCAGCATGAGATGGAGCAGATATGGTCTTTCTGAAGTTCGCATTTCAAATTTTCTGCCTGCATTTTAGATTGGTTTAACGTAACATAGAGTATCGGCTTCATATTAACGTTAGCCGGAGGTAACGAAGATAATAATGTAGTTTTGGGCATGCAGTTGATATCATACATGCTAGCAACCGGAGCCGCTGCAGGGTTCGGACTAACAGTGGACTTGAAGAGACTCATGGACGCATCTGAAGTCGACATGCTGAGCTTTGATGATAAGGCATTTGCATCAGCTAGCCTCCTCCTTCTGGCCTTTATTACCACTGCACTATTATCTATCATCTCCGCCTTTACACTCCCAAAGAGAGTTTGACATACGTGTCGGAAAACCGCCGCGACCGTCCATTATTAAGTAATGTCCAAGGCATGTTTTATTTTCTTCGTTTTTAGGATTAATCGATCCACTGTAATTTTCTTACAATATTATTTGCAGCCATTGGCGATCGTTTGATATCTATGTATTTTCCTGCTTTGGTTCCTTCATCGTTCATCATGTAGCATCAAATAAATGGAAGCCAATTGGTGCGTGCACCGGCCATAATACGTAGGAAATTCTTTTTAAATTACAACTTCATATATAGTACTTAAATTTACACGGATGTATGGTACGTAATATAGCTTAATTCGGTGTTTGTATACATATATATATTATAGAGTATTAATCTCAGCCTTTACGAGAGTCGAACACGAGACCTCCCATGATATCGTCATTTTGCTTGAGTGATATTGAAGATATGGAGCTAGCCCTGGGCTTGGTTGGGTACGGTTCGATATAGAGGTGATACCAGAATCGTACCAATTAATTTTAACCGGTTCGGTACGATACAATATTTCAAAATATGAAATTGATATCAGATCGTACGGTACCAATTTTATCCGGAACAGTTTTGGTACGGTTTCGATTTTGAGTCAAATTGCTCAACAAAAAATTGCGCCAAAAGTTATAAAAAAAAATCTAACTACTGTCTAGACTCTTCACTGTTGAGTTTGAGTGAGTGACAAATTGTCACCTTGTCACCTTCCAATATTTTATGTTCCCTCCAATCTTTCTTCCATTTTTGCTCTATGAACTTCAGAATAGTTGACCTTTCTTCCATTTTTTCCCTCCTTCAATGTTTTCTAGGTTGCTGTTGTTTTACCTTGAGAGATGATTCTCCATGAGTTGGCCTATAGAGATTGCACAGGCTGGAGGTGCCATTGCTTTAAGGCATCCTTTAGGCGCTACAGGTATAGTGACAGCTTAAACTAGACAGTTCGCTGCCTTTTACACCTTTAAAGTACTCAACTTGTTGTGCAATGACTTAATTTAACAAACCATGCATTCTTGATATGTTTCTGTGTTAGGTGCCCGCTGTGTCGCGACTTTCCTAAATGAGATGAAGCGTCTGTTGGAACCTAAGCTAAGTGCACCGATCCAAGAGTGAAATGTGAGCTGTGTGAGTTAGTTAAAACAGTTAAGGGAAGCACCATCACGTGGGGGTGAGGTGGATCACTTGGAGGATGAGAAGTGCTAGTTGTCACATGCTTCTAGGCTTAGGATCCAAGTGTCTCATTGTAATTGGATGAGCTGTTGAATTGTAATAGCCTTCCTAACAAACTAACTAACTAACTAATTGTACAAAGCTCACATATAAAGCAATTAAAGAGAAGAAAGAAAATACACACAGAGAACATAATCAGATTGAGGGGGAAACAAAGATTATATTCAATTCTCTGCTCATAGACATTTTATCAAACACATTGTGTGCACTGTGTCATCATTGCAGAGTTCCTCAATCCTACAAATAATACTCTAATCCAGAATCGAAACCTGCAAGATCAAACCCTATTCTACTTGTGATCAACCTATCCAATTCAAGTTACAGGCTAGTGTGTGGAGTTGTGATTCAAGAAGGATAAAGAAACATACCTGAAGCATCCTGTTGCTGATCTCCAATAGCGTCGTGTGGCAAGGGTCACCGATTTGGTGTGATCTCCATGTGCATATGTTTCTCTCACTCTCTGTCGCGTCCTAGTCTCATAGCTAATTTATCAAGGATCACTGGCACTACAAGAAAAAAATTGATGTGCTAATAAAATGTTTTTGTCGATAAAAGTCTATAACAACAAAATATTTTGTCGTCTATATCGTCACTATAGGCTCATCGGGAAAGAATAGCCGACAAAAATTTGCATTTTGTTGAGTTAAATCACTTGCTGACAAATTAATCACAACAATATATTTTGTCGTAATATTATGTTGACGACAAATATTTCATCGTAAGATGTTATGAAAAACAAATATAATTTGTAGTAAGACCAATGATGAAAATATCGATATCGACGGATATATCGCTCGACGAATTTACGGATATCTCGCCCCAAATATCGATATCGATATCGATATCGTTTACGGTCAACAAAAATGACGGAAAATGGGTCCAAATGACGGAAATTTGGAATGAAACTTTGGGAAAAACTTAAGTACCCAATAATGGTTATATATGACTAATAAAAACTATAAAATGACTTTGATATAATAAATATATGATGAATCATATGATAGAATATAGATCTACCGACCACTAACAGTATAAAATTTTAAAGATAAACTTAAATTAAAACATAATTCTATTGATAATATTGCATTAAAACATAATTCTATTGATAATATTGCATTAAAACATAATTCTATTGATAATATCACGAAAATTAAGCAGCAAAAACACATATATTCATAATTTTAATATATATTCTAAAATAAAATATATATTAAAAATTATAACAAATATTACCAAATATATGAATTATCTCATATTTCATATTAAAACATACATTACTAAAACATATTTTAGTAATAAATGATAAATTTATTAATAATAAATGATTACCAAATATGTCAGGACCCACCCCGGTTTCACCCCGAAACCCGAGGTAAATCCTGCTCCCGTCTGACTCCCCGACACAACACCAAAGTAAAACTCACCCGTAACCACTAAAGTACTCAGTCAGACGCAGGAGAAACTATACAATACATCCCGAAGTTAAAAGTTTACAGAGCATAGTCCCAAATACATAGGAAATAAAACCGATAAACTAGATACACGCACGCGGAAAAGAAAAACACTCTGGGATCCCTCTCACGACTCCTATGCCTCAGACGCTGCCTCGACGCCGAAACCCCGCTCTAGCTCCACGACCTAGAGGGCAATTTAAAACAGAAGGTGTGAGTGGACCAAAATAAAATAAAAGTTTCTAAAACCATTTTAAAGAAAAACCGGGGTTTAGCCCTCCGTTTTGAAACCACATGCATAACCCAGTTCTTTAAACGTTAGAAATTGATCACCATAAAACATCATAAAAAACAGAAACACTATAAAACGGGTATAAAACTCATATCATAAGTATCATAAAACCGCATCATAAATCGTGAATATCAAATCATCATTTTACGATCAAACCTGCTGGACCTATCCGAGTCTTTAAACTCAATCCAGGCCTCAATAATATCCGAGTCTTTAAACTCCCGAGTCTTTAAACTCAGCAGGCCTACGAGGGAAAATATCAATATAACCGAGTCTTTAAACTCCCGAGTCTTTAAACTCAATCCGAGCCCGTCCCCCGTCAATCAATATCCGGGTCTTTAAACCCAATAACCAGATCCAGCAAATCCAATCTAAAACCATTTGAAAACCATTTCGAAATCCATATCCAAACCCGAATTCGAAATCACCGGTCTGATACCCTTCCGGCGTCCAGAACCGTCATTCCGAACCCAAATCCGGAAATTCACTTTTCAACTTTAAAAATCAAATCCCGTTACCGAAATCCGATTTCCAAAATCGAAAACCCTTTAATCACCAAATCATGTTTCAAAATCCCTTTATAAGCATTCAAACCAGTTATCCTCTGAAAACCCCAAAACCACGGCATTTTACTCAGAAATCAACGTTTCTCGTAAAACGTGCCAAATACCGTACTTCCCCGAAAAACGTACAATAATGTAAAACCAACAAAGCATATTCGATAAACATAGAATCATGATTAAAACCATAAAACAATGATAGAAAAATAGTTATGCATGCTCGAGTTTAGAGAAGGGGTCCACTCACAGTACCGAGCCCTCAATCGCGTCCCGAACGTCTCGTATGTTCCTCAGCTTCCTCGGGAACTCCCGATCCTGTCAACAACCGCCAAAGTACGTTACTAACGCGTTTACCAAGACTCTCCTAATTTCCCCCAAAAATCCCCGGGTCCTGAACGTAACGAATCGGAACCCTAAGTCGTCACCCTCGCGAAACTACTACGATTCGACGTCCGATTAACCCGAAACCAACGCCAAAAGACTCGTCACAACACCTAGACCAAAAACTATGTTAACCGTTTCCCCAACCGCCGCCGCACGCGCCCCCACGCGCCGCCCAAAGTGGCTGGACGTGGCCTTCACGCGCCAGCTACAGTGCCGTCTTCTACCTCACGTCGACCCGGTTCAACACAGTGCCTGCAAACCGAACCGGCGAGAGTGGTTCTCCGCCGTACCGCCACCAAATCGACTCCTCTCTTCACCATCTTCTTCGTCCCGTCCTAAGGAACTCATTCCCCTACTCCAACCACCTCGACACGGCCTAAAACCTGTCGACACAAACTCGAACAAAACCCGAACACCTACCCTGTTTCCTTCTCCGGCCACCCAGATCACCCCCCGTCACGGTGGCAGTCTCAGCCTCTTCCTAGGACCTTCCTAAGTGTCACCCAACACACAGAAACCCTCGACTCACTCCCTAGGTCCACGACTTTCGATTTGAAACTCATCGGTAAAACAGAGCACACAGGGTACTCTCCGTCGCACTAGCCTCCACCGTGCACTCCCCGTCACGGCTGCTCCACCAGAAGACTCCTAGGACTCCACTGAACTCCCTAGACCTCACAGGACTCCTCGATTCTACCTCTAAATCTACGACTTAGCTTCTGAAACCAGACGACAAAACAGAGCAAATAAACGGGGATGAGGAATTACCTGTCCTCCTGTCGCCGTCGTGAGCTCAGCCGTGAGGCAGTAGCTCCTCCCGTCCTCTGGACACTTCCACTGTCCTCAAGTGATCGATCACGGCTACACCACCACCACGATCTTCCAAGTCTTCTCTGTTTTCTCTGAAAACCGATTACCCCGACCACCGTGTTCTTGCACGATCTCTCTTCCCCAAACACTCACCAGTTCACTCTTCCTCCCTCTGATCACTCCTCACTCACCAATTCACACAACACACACAACACCACCGTCCAATTCTCTCAATTCTCTCCCTCTGTTTATCTCTGGATCGAAGAACACACACACGGGCACCCCAAATAATTGGGACCGTGCACACGCCTAGAAGCCACTAGGCCCTTGCCACGCGTCACCATCCTACCCTTCCTCTCACAAGTGTCCCAAATCTCAGCTCTCCATCTGTCCATATCTGTTGTACAAATCCCAGAGCACAAAGACCAAAATACCCTTCTGTTTTAACCAAAATTACAACTTTGCCCCTACCTTTCTAGACCCGTAACTCACACATCGTAACTCCGATGAATACGTGCTGCCTGTCGTCGAACTCAGGACGACGAGATCTACCTAACCATCCTAGGTCAACATCTCAAAACCAGTTCATACGAAAAGTCAACTATTCCCCCTAGTTTAGCCAAATTACGGTTATGCCCTCAACCTTCCGAACATCATAACTTCCTCCTCGGATGTCGGAATCGGGCGTACCACCTGTCTACGGATTCATAACGTCCTAAACTACGTCCTGGTCATCGGTCAAAGTCCAATTGACCGCCCGAACTAAAAGTCAACTTTTTGCCCGAACTAGGGGCAAAATCGTCATTCTACACTAACGACCTTATCGGGACTAACTAATCCCCGATTAAGCTCACTAATCCCATCTTAAACACTATCTTAACCCTACTTTCTGGGACGGGTCGTTACAAAATATATTACCAAATATATGAATTAAGCCATATTATTTGCGTGAAAAATAATTAGAATTTGATAATTACAAATAATAATAATAAAAAAAACACAAATAATAATAAAATTATTTCAATTAGAACATATATTCTAAGTTAGACTTTGATGATGATAAAAAATTAAGCTGCAAAAACACATATATTCATAATTTTAATATATATTCTAAAATAAAATATATATTAAAAATTAAAACAAATATTACCAAATATATGAATTACCCCATATTTTATATTAAAACATACATTACTAAAACACATTTTACCTAATAAATGATAAATTTATTAATAATAAATGATTACCAAATATATGAATTAAGCCATATTATTTGCATGAAAAATAATTAGAATTTGATAATGACAAATAATAATAATAAAAACAAAAATAATAATAAAATTATTTCAATTAGAACTTTTAAGGCTTCATTTTTTTTAATACATATTCATAATTAAGGAACAAAAACACATATATTCATAATTTTAATACATATTCTAAATTAAAACAAATATTAATAAATGATTACCAAATATATGAATTAAGCCATATTATTTACCTAATAATAAATTTTGAATTTTTTTAAAAAAAGTTTAAGGCTTAATCTATTATTGATATTTAGGGTTAAAAAAGTAAATAATAAATGATATAATTTAATTTGATAAATAATTAAATAATATATGTAAATAATTAAAAAAAAGGTTAATAAATGAATTGAAACGAAACGCAGCGTTTCGTTCCAATTCTTCTTTACTCAACCAAAATTGTGAATTCGTGATGAGCAGCTGCAGAGTTGAGGACTTCGGGCCTTTGGGGAAGTCATCAATTCTTCGTGAGGGTCAGAGGGGGGGGGGGGGGGGGGGCGTGAGGCGGTGAGGGGCGAGGCGACTGAGAGCGATCGTGTTGGTGAGTGAGGTGAGTCGACCGTGCTGGTGAGGGCAGATGACGCGAGCGACGGAGATGCAGACGAGCGGTGGTTCAAACAGAGGTGGTTCGACCTATTTCGGTCGGCGAGCGAAGAAACGGAGCTGCAGACGGCGTCGACAGATCAGGGGTGGGCTGGGATCGCTGGGTTCGAGCTTTTCTTCGGTTGCCCTCCTCCCCCACCCCATTTATGCTTGCGATTTGCGAAGGTTACTGGTGAGTCCGTGAAGAAAAAGTTTTGTTTTTTCCCCAATTCTGTTCGTCCGTGCCAATTGAATGATGTCCTTTTTGAATTTGTGAATCCTTATGAGTTATGAATTATGATTGATTGAAATTGAATTGAAATTTGATTGTTTGTTTGTGAATCCTTCTGTTCAATCCTTGAGTTTGATTGTTTGAATCGATAGAGGGGTTCAAATGTCGGGAAATTCAGAAATTATCGACCAAAATCGTCGATATGTGTCGACATTGGACGGTTTCGTCGATAATGGGGGAAGATAGGGTTTCACCCCTCCGTTAGCTGCCGGACGCCGGAAATCCCGATATATTGACCGATATATCGGCGATTCCGGCGAAATTTCAATCAGTGAGTAAGACTATATCAAAACAAATTTAACGACAAATATCTTGGAGAAACGGTTATATTCTTGATTCATTATGTCAACTACTGCAGTGGAATTACTAAAGCATGCTATTGATTTCGTTTCTGTAAAACTAGATGACACGAATTATGTCTCATGGAATGTCAAGGTCAAAAGATTGTTAAAGAGCTTACATCTGTTTGGTCATTTCGATGGCACAATTTTGTGTCCCAGTACTCCTGGTGAGAGTCTTCATAAATGGCTTGATAATGATGCTACGTTGTTGAATATGCTGATTGCTACTATATCTGAAGAAGTCTTTACAGAGATCATGACATGTGACAAGGCACGAGATGATAAGACCCATCCCAATCCCTTTGGATTACCGCGGGGTGTGCCCTGCTCCCGTCTGACATCACGTGTCAGACCAAGGATAAAACTGTAACCCGCTCGGAGTCACTCATAGTACGCAAGGATCTATGGCGGCATGTGATATCTCGATCTCCACTATAGCCTGCATCCGCGATCAACCAGGAGGATGCCAAAACAACAAAACGTGTGAGTGAACAAAAATAAGAATTTATTAAAAACCTTTTACCAAATAAAGTTTTCACCCTCCGTTTTACAAAACATGCATGCATATCACTTTAAACCCAGTACTTGTACCCACTGCGAAGTTGCACGTGAGCTTCAGGGAAAACAATTGTGAGGGCTGGGCCCAAAGCGGACAATATCCTATTGGAGTAGGTTGGGTCGTGACACGAGATGCTTGGCTCACACTCTAGGAACAGTTATCCTCTATGTATGAGGCCAAGTTGATGCAACTCAAGACAAATATACAAACAATACAAAATGGATCTAACTCTATTGAGAGTTTCCTTGTCAAGATTCGAACAACTAGGTAATGTTTGGCTAGTGCTAGTCTTGTTGTCACAGATAAGGATGTGATTTTGATCACCCTAAATGGTCTGCCAACAAAATATTAGGCCTTTAAATATCACATTCGAGCTTGACCTGTCTCTATCACTTTGTCTGAGCTTTGCACTCTCTTTTTTGCTGAAGAAACTGATATATGCAAGGTCAATACACATTTGAAATCTCTCAATCCTCACTTCTCACTGCCATGGTTGCAACTAAAGACTCAAGTGACTCTCAATCTCCTACTTCTGTCACCTCTCAACCTTCTCAATGACAGGGTTCTAACTCCAACAATCAGAGATACAACAATAACTAGAATTGGTATGGTAAAAACAATAGTGGTCGTGGCAGGTCTAATGCTTATTATGGTAGGAGAGGCAGGAACTACTACAACAACAATTACAATTATTCATACCAGAATCAAGGCTATGGCAGCTATGGTGACTTTAGTCCTAATTGCAATTCAGGATATGGTACTAGAGGCTATAACTCAAGGTATAACAATCATGGATACAACAATTTAGGTTACAATTCCACCTACAACACTAGTTACAACTCCAGTTATGCTCCCAATTCTGGTCCAGGCTCAGGGCTTCTTGGAGCTGCTCCTTACTCAAGCTCTCAAGTTTCTTCCACCATTTGCAAACTGTGCAAGAAATCAGGCCATGAAGTCATAGAGTGTATACAAAGATCTTATCTTGTTAATACACCACGTTCTACTGCACATCCTCAGGCCTTCTTAGCTACATCTGGTTTTGAGTTCTCAGATCCTACCTCCTAGATTGTTGATACTGGTGATACTCACCATATGACTTCCACTGATGCTTCACTCCAGTTTGCTCAACCCTGCCTGTAACAACCCGTCCCGAGAGCCGGGATTAAGATAGTGATTAAGGTGGGATTAGTGAGGTTTATCGGTGGTTAGGTGGTCCCGATAGGTTCGTAAGTTTAGAATGACGATTTTGCCCCTAACTTGGGCAAAAATGTTGACTTTAGTTCGGGTGGTCAAATGGGTGTTGAGCAGTGACCAGGACGTAGTTTAGGATGTCACGAATCCGTAGGCAGGTGGCACGCCCGATTCCGACATCCGAGGAGGAAGTTATGATGTTCGGAAGGTTGAGGGCATAACCGTAATTTGGTTAAAAGAAGGGGAAACGTTGACTTTTTGGACGATTGGGTTTTGGTACGTTGACCGAGGATGGTTACGTAGATCTCGTTGTCCTGAGTTCGATGACAGGCGGCACGTGTTCATCGGACTTACGATGTGGGAGTTATGGGTTTATAAAGGTAGTGGCAAATTCGTAAAATTGGGTTAAAAGGAGGGGCAGTTTGGTCTTTTGTGCTCTGGAAATTGTGCAGAGAAATGGACAGATGGACGGCTGGGATTGAGCCATGTGGGAGAGGATGGAGTGGATGGTGACATGTGGCAGGTGTGTAGTGGCTTCTGGGGGGTTCTTGTGTGTGTGCACGGCCCAAATAATTGGGGTTCACTCGTGTGTATTCGTGTTCTTCAACCAGAGTGAAACAGAGGGAGATTGTGAGGAAGAATTGAGGGTTGATCGAGGGTGCTGGTGAGTTGTGAGTGTGTGAGAGTGAGCAGGGAGTGAGAGGGAAGCAGTGAGAGAGGCTGACGGTGTAGTGGCTGTGTGTGAGGGCGTTGAGAGCTGCGGGAAAATCAGGGGGGAAACAGGAAGGAAATCAGGGAGTTTGTGAGAAATGGTGGCGGTGGCGGCCGTGTACGGTGCTATTGAGATCGTTGTGGTGTCGTGAGGGGTGCGAGGAGTCCACCAGCCCCAGCGGAGCTCACGACGGTGACGGAAGACAGGTAATTCCCTCATCCCCATTTCGATGTTCTGTTTAGCCGTAGAAGTTCAAAATGGAAGTCGTAGCTTTAGAGGTAGAATCGTTGAGTCTAGGGTGGTCTAGGTGACTCAGGGGAGGCCTGGGTATCTCCTGGTTGTGCTGCCGTGACGGGGGTATACGGTGGCGGTTAGCACGACGGCAGGTGCTCTGCGTGCTCTGTTTTAGCCATGACTTTCAAACCGAAAGTCATGAAGATTGGCGTAGAGTCGACGTTTCAGGTGAGTTGGGTGCGGTTTAGAATGGTCCTAGGAACCGTCTGGTGTTGCCACCGTGACGGGAGGTGACCTGGGTGGCCGGGAAGGCAAACAGGGGAGTTCGGGCCGTCTGGTTCGAGCTTGAGTCGATGAGCTACGGGTTGAATCGCGGTGATTCAAGGACGGGGATGGATAGAGTAGGCCTGGACGAAGCTAGAGGTGAAGAAAGGAGGTGAAATGGTGGCCGGACGGCAGAGAACAGGTCTCGCCGGTCCGAGTTGCAGCACTGGTGTGAACCGGGTCGACGTGAGGTTGACGGTGGTACTGTAGCTGGCGCGTGAGGACCACGCGCAGCCACTTTGGGCGGCGCGTGGGGGCGCATGCGGCGATCCTAGGGAAAGTGATCAACATGGGTTTTGGTCCAGGAGTTGTGACGAGTCCATTGGAATTGGTTTCGGGTTAATCGGACGTCGTTTGAGTTTAGTTTCGCGAGGATGAAGGTTTAGGGTTCCGGTTCGTTACGTTTAGGACCCGGGGATTTTTCAGAGAATTTAGGTGGATACTCGTGGACGCGTTAGTGACGTAATTTGGTGGTTGTTGACAGGATCGGGATTTCCCGAGGAAGCCGAGGAACGTGCAGGACGTTCGGGACGCGATTGAGGGCTCGGTACTGTGAGTGGACTTCTTCCTTAAACTGAGCATGCATAACTGCTTTTCATTACTTGATTTATGGTTTTATATGTGATTTCATGATTATTTGAATATGCTATAACTGTGTTACATAATTGCACGTTTTTCAAGAAATTACGTATTTGGCACGTTTTACGAGAAAGTCTTGATTTCTGATTATGATGCCATGGTTTTGGGATTTCAAACAATAAATGGTTTTCAATAATTATAAATGGATTTTGGAACATGATTTTGATAATCAAGGTTTTTGGTTCTAGAATTGGATTTCGGAAAGTGGAATTTGGTTTTAAAGTTGAAAAGTGAATTCCGGATTTGGGTTCGGAATGGCGGTTCGGGATGCCGGAAGGGCATCGGACCAGTGATTTCGTGTTCGGGTTTGGATATGGATTTAGAAATGGTTTTCAAATGGTTTTGGATTGGATTTGCTGGATCTGGTTATTGGGTTTAAAGACCCGGATTCTGATTAACGGGGGACGGGCCCGGATTGAGTTTAAAGACTCGGGAGTTTAAAGACTCGGATATATTGATATTTCCCCCGTAGGCCTATTGAGTTTAAAGACTCGGGAGTTTAAAGACTCAGATATTATTGAGGCCTGTTGAGTTTAAAGACTCGGGAGTTTAAAGACTCGGATAGGTCCAGCAGGTTTGATCGGAAAATGATGCTTTGATGTTCATGGTTTGGATACGGTTTTATGATTCATATTTCGTGATTTCTATAACTGTTTTATAGTGTTTCTGTGTTCTTATGATGTATTCTGAGTAGTGGATCCTACTGTTTTGATAACTGGGTTATGCATGTGGTTTCAAAACGGAGGGTTAAACTCGGTTTTCTGATAAATGGTTTTAGAATTTTTCTTATGGTCCACTCACATCTTATGTTTTAAGTTGCCCTCCAGGTTGTAGAGCTAGCGCGGGGTCTTGACGTCGAGGCAGTGTCTGAGGCATAGAAGTGACGAGCAGGGTCCCAGAGTGCTTAAGTTTTCTTCCACGTGCGTGTAATTGTCATCGGTTCTTATTTCATTGTATTCGTACTATGCTCTGTAAACTCTAACTTCGGTTTTTTTGTTGAGTGCTTTCTCCTGCGTCTGACTGTTTTTGTGTCGGGATGTCAGACGGGAGCAGGATTTACCTCGGGTTTCGGGGTGAAACCGGGGTGGTTCCTGACACTGCCCACCTAACTCAGGTATCTCATTAGGTAATAAAGCTGTTATGCTAATTACCAAAACTGGTTCAATGCAGTTGCCTGTTTCTAATCACACTTTTGATCTTACTGGTGTCTGTCATGTCCTTCACTTAAGGCATAACCTTCTGTCTATGCATAAGTTTTGTCTTCAAACTAATTGCCAAATGCTATTTGATGCACACTCTCTCCAAATACAGAATCTAAAAGGGCAAAACTCCTAGTATTGTTGTGTTGTATCCCATTCCTATGCACTCAGTTTTCTCCTCTCTTGGTTCATTTGGTGCTGCTCTCTTGGGACAACATGTTTCCTCCTCACTTTGGCACAACCGCCTTGAACATCCATCAAATTCTGTTCTATCTACCATGCTGAAACAAGCTCAGATATCTCTTTCTTCTGGATCTTTCCACAAGATTTGTGTATCCTGTCTTCACGGGAAGGCTTCTAGATTACCTTTCTCCCTTTCAGAATCTAGGGCCTCTGTGCTATTTCATAAAATTCACTCAGACGTTTGGGAACCTAGTCCTTGTACTTCCACTTTAGGATATAGGTCTATGTTGTTTTCATTGATGACTTTACTAGGTACTCTTTCTATCCTATGATCAATAAATCTGATGTCTTTTCAATCTTTATCAAATTTCATTCCTATATTTCTACCTATTTTGAAAAGTCTATTAAAATCCTCCAAAGTGATGGAGGGGTGAATTCACGAGTAAATCAATGATTACCTTTATTGCCTCTAAAGGCATTCTACACTTCAAACTGTGTCCTCACATGTACCCCTCAACAAAACGGTCTTGTAGAGAGGAAACACAGACATCTCATTAAAACTACCATCACTTTCCTAAAAACTACTTTCATGCCAAATTGCTTCTAGTTTCATGCCTGTTCCACAACTAATTATCTTATAAATAGAATGCCTACCTCTATCTTATAAATGCAGTCTTCTTATTTTTGTCTATTTTCTTCCTTCCCTTCCTTTACTAACCTTCGTGCTTTTGGTTGTGCCTGTTATCCTTACCTCAGACCGTATGCCAATCACAAACTTGATCCAACTCTTCAATATGTCTTTGTTGGCTACACTTTCGATTGCAAGGGTTTCTTGTGGTACCACATTCCTACCAAACATACTAACATTTCCAGACATGTTCTTTTTGATGAAACTAGTTTTCCCTTTCTTTCTTCTTCTAGTTTCACTCTTCCTGTCCCACAGGTTCCTTCTTCCTTTGGTTATGGTTGTACACCATTGTATGTCATTTCCACTTCTCCTACTTCTTTAGCACCAATCTCTATTCCTGCTCCTACATCCAATACTCCTACTTCTCAAGCACCGACCTCACCTACTTCATCCAATTTGTCTCCTCTTGTTGCGTCCACCCGATCTCCTTCCTCCACTGGCGATTCACAAATAGATTCTACGCATGCTTCCTCCCTTCAACTTGTGGATTTCTCTGATGTTCCCACTACATCTACTTTCATTTCCACTCATCCTATGGTCACTACAGCCAATTGTGGTATCACCAAGCCTAGTAAGAAGGGTTTTTTTGCTTTCCACACTACCTCCTCCCTTGGTAGTCCTCAAATTGAGCCAACCACATATAAGCAAGCTCTGGCTATATCAGAATGGCATAAGGCCATGACTACAGAACTTTCTGCTCTTTAGAAACAACAGACTTGGACTTTGGTTCCTCTACCTCCCCATCGTAGGATCATTGTCTGTAAATAAGTTTTTAAGATCAAACGCAATGCAGATGGCTCTATTGCACGCCATAAGGCCAGGATGGTTGTTAAGGGGTATTTATAGGAGGCTGGGATTGATTATGCAGAAACCTTCAGTCCTGTGGTTAAACATACTACAGTTCGGTTAATCTTAGCTCTTGCTTCTCAATTTCACTGGAAGTCACACCAACTTGATGTCAAGAATGCCTTTCTCCACGGCTCGTTGTCTGAGGAGGTCATCATGTTTGTAAATCGGTCAAGTCTCTTTATGGCCTAAAACAGGCTCCATGTGCTTGGAATACTCGTTTTACCACCCATATGTTAACTTTGAGTTTCAAACAATCTGTCTCTGACTCTGCTTTGTTCATCCTTTTTCACGGCTAAGTTATTCTCCTAGTCTTATTGTACGTTGATGAGATCATTGTCACTGGGACACACCCTATTGTTATCTCCAACCTGATCGCTGCTCTTGGTACTGAATTCGATATGACTGACCTTTGACCCTTGTCTTATTTCCTTGGCCTTCACGTCACGAAATCTGACGATGGGATTTTTGTTAATCAATCTAAGTACATTTTTGATCTCCTTGCCAGAGTGGGAATGTTCAACTGTGCTTCTGTTCCAACTCCCATGGTTCCTGATTCCAAGCTACTTCTCACTGATGGTACCCTATTGACTGATCCTACCCTCTATCGCAGTCTTGTTGGTGCACTTCAATACCTGACGTTCACACGTCCTAACATTGTGTTTGTTATGAATACCGTGTGTCAATTCATGCATGCTCCTATAGACATTCACATGGTTGTTGTCAAGCGAATCCACTCGTGATTTTGGGCTTCATTATGTCTCGAGCTCTCTGCGCCTTCAGGCTTTCTCCGATGCTGACTAGGGTGGTGATCCTAATATTCATCGTTCGACCTCCGACCATATTGTCTTCCTTAACACCAATCCTATTTCTTGGGGCGTTAAGAAACAAACTACAGTATCCTGCTCCTCTGCTGAGGCTGAATATTGGTCCCTTACAAACACGACCTGCAAACTTCTGTGGATTCCTACTTGCTTTCTGATGTTCACGTTTCTTCCTCTCAGGTTCCTCTCATTTGGTGCGATATCATATTTTCTATCCAAATGGCCCATAACCCTATTTTCCACGGTCGCCCCAAACATGTTGAAATTGACGTCCATTTTGTTCGTGAGCATGTTCAAGATCAAACACTTGCCCTTGCTCATATTTTTTCTGCTAGTCAATTGACTGATGTTATGACCCACGAGCTGCATACACCTCAGTTTGTGCTCTTTCGTGACAATCTACTCCGTCGTTTCTCGTGTAACAGATTGAGGGGACTGAATAATGATTTGGTTGTTAATCAATTATGAATTGTACAACTGTAAAGCATTTGTTGGTTAAGTTGTTAGGTGTAGCTATCATTCGAGTAGGGTTGTTAGGCTATGAGCTGTAAACTTTATGATATATACATATATATTGTACGAACAATGCTTAATGTAAGTATTCAAAAAATCAATCAAAGAAATTCTTTAGTGCCTTTCTCATGTTTCTCTCTTCGCTTCGATTCCTATTCTTCTTCTTCTTCCAATAACCATGAATTTGATCATGCGGGTGTTGAGTTAATGCCTCCTTAGTGGATTATTAATGCATTGAAATTTGATTATGTATTGGGAATAAATACATGGTGTTGTTCATTCAACCTTATAGGAAAAGATTGATGTGAAAGCTTCATGAAGAAGAACATTAATTGAGGAAGGTGCATGAATGGACTTCAATGAAGGATGTTGAAATGTGAGGAAAATGTCCCACATTTGAAAAACACAAATACAACTTGTGCCTTAAGCACTATATAAGGTGGAGAGCTTGGTTACATTTCAACATCAAGGAGAACACCTCACAAGTGAGTGAGTGCTTCAAGAGTGTGTATAGCTCTTGGGTTAGAGTGATCTTCTTGAGCACTTTAAGAGTGTGTATAGCTCTTGGAGTAGAGTGATCTTCTCGGTTAAGAGAAGGTGAAAGAGTGTGTATAGCTCTTGGGGTAGAGTGATTTTCTTGGGTTGAGAGAGGGTGTACAAGGGGTATCTTATTGGATACAAGGGCTCGAGTTGGGTATAAACTTGAGTAGTGTAATCTTGTATTTTGTATTCTCTCATAGTGAAGGAGAAAACTCTCCGAGGACGTAGGCAAGTTAATTGACCGAATCTCGTTAAATCTTTTGTGTTCTTGGTTTCTTTATTTCTTTTTTTCATCTTTATTGTTAGCACTTGCATGGTGGAGGATTAATTTCCTAACAGCGGGCACTATACTTGAGTCCCTAGTTGCGCCCAATCTGCTATGGACAGCGAAGCACAAAACAGTATAGTCACATCAGCGATAAAGTTTCTCTTGAAGAAGACTACTAAAACTTCTCATTTTTCAATTCAAGAAGTGATCGTGGCCAATGGCCGGCTTGGGGGGTCTCTGTTCTCGATCTACTTGGCGTGAAGAAGATGAGCGGAGGAAAGGGAGGGTAGGAGAGATAGAGAGAGTATGAGATGGCGAGTCACCTAAGTCTCGAGATAATAGGTCTTTATAATCGAATAATTTCGAGTTTTTAAATTTACAGGTCGGAATGTAACAATATTACATGTTGAACCCTTAGGAAAAAAAAAAAATTCTGGGCTCTCCATTGCCCTAGGATCAGTGGCTCAAACCCTTGCACAAGAAGGGCTGCGAACCCACATTGCACAGCAGTGGGTGCCCCTTGCGGGGCTGTATTCCGTGATTGGGCATGACTTGGAGGGTCTTAGGAAACCACGCGAGTCCATTTAATTTACAAATTAAAATTAATCCATTTGAAAGGCTGTCGTTGGCCAAAACAGCACTTGTAGAAACTTATGCATTCAACCTTTGGATTTTTCAAGCTTAATCCATTTAATTTCATTCAGTATATAGATGGTTAATTATTGAAAATAAATGTTTCTTCCTTAATTAATTTTTTAATTAAGTTGGCATGAATGTACTAAACTACAAAAAGTAAATCAATACGAGAGTCGTCGTATTAAAATAAAAATGAATATTTTTTTTGTTGTTGTTGGCGTGAAAACAACCCAGCTTTACTGTACACTTCTCAAACGTTACGCACTATATCACAACCACCAATGTGTACGTAGCTGCCGCCATGTCATATACATGAAATATATATACGTATGATATATGCCAAAATAATAGGCCGTCCACCTCATCATTGGTACCCAAAATTAGGTCATTAAAGTCAACCCCACAAGAAAGTGTACAATATTAACCAGGAAAATTCTCGCTGTGTCTTTGCCTTTGTCTTCTGCCATTTAGCTTTTGTACGGCGTTCGTTACAAAGAAGATGACACAAAACGTGAAATTCAAGTTTCAAATTTCCAGTACAATTTTTTAGTGTTTACTTTTGGTTTTGGACAAATGAAAAGAATAAAGTGGGCATGCAGCTTGGCAGCTTGCACTTTGGCTGTCTTTAAAAGCCCAACGCCAGAGGCTAGAGATTATTATCAAGAGATAGTACTAATTGTGTTTTGGTAATTAGTAGTAGCAAATTAATTGAATTAGAAGTAATTAAGATGGAAACACACACACAAGTTGGAGCATCATCTGCACCGGCATCTGCATCTGTCCGGATTGCTTCTTTTATACTGAGAAGCGTTACCTTTATTCTCCTGTTCATCTCACTCATAGTGCTTGCAACAACCTCGGTCTCAATACGATCGAGTGATGATGATATAGCCAAAGTTCGTTTTCAAGATTTCTACGCCTACCGGTAATCAATAACAACGATGATATATTATCTTAATTTCTTATTTAATTGTGATTGTTACATGCTTAATCATTTTCTTTGAGTAATTCATTAATACTTAGTGTGAATTGGGAAATTGTTGATGATGCAGATACATGCTGTCTGCACTTATTATTGGTACGGTGTGTACCATCTCCCAACTTGCATTCTCAATCTTTAACCACGTAAAACGACGAGATGGCATGCCCTTTCTCGATTTCTTTGGTGACAAGGTACATTTTGTTTTGCTTTTTTTTCTTCTCCCATTTTTTCCTTAGACAAAGGTTTTAGTAAAAAAAATAAAAATTAATTAGATCACGAGTAATATATTAATGTGCTAGCTAGAAATATTATGTGCCGTGTTCTCAATCACTCATAATATAATAACCAATAATAATTTATATGAATATATATCGTAGAGGCGACCAAGAATAATTAACAAGAATAATAATGTACTTTTGGGCTCGCATGCAGTTGATATCATACATGCTAGCAACTGGAGCTGCTGCAGGGTTTGGTCTAGCAGTGGACTTGAAGAGACTCGCGGACGCAATTGGAATAGACATGATGAACTTTGATGATAAGACATTTGCATCAGCAAGCCTCCTTCTCCTGGCGTTTATTACCACTGCAATATTATCTATCATCTCTGCGTTTACACTCCCTAAAAGAGTTTGATATACTTGCCGGAAAACCGCCCGGCCGTCCATTATTAAGTAATGACTAAGGCATTTTTTTCCCTTTCGTTTTTAGGATTAATCTATCGAATACAATGGAAGCCAGCATGGTGAAAAAAACATTCTGTGCGTATTTACGGATGCTATGTAATAGCCTAATTAAAAAACCATTCTGCCAAAAAAAAAACTATAAAATTCAAAGAAGTTCGATTTCGATATATAATATACATGTACAATCTTCACGCTCATGGAGATATAGAACAGTGTTATTTATCGGTCGGAAATTCGGAATTACCATATGATGATTAGTGGCTTCAAAATTATTAAGTATAATAACTTTTTATTAATAATACTATCTAGTTCTCTCTATTGTCGATATGATCTCACTACAAGAAAACGAACTTTACCCGGCAAACGGGTTTCGTGGAGTAAAATAGAAGCCTCGACATGTAAAATATTACCCGGCGAGTATCCATCGGGCAAACTTCATTGAGCAGTAGCCGTTTTGGGCTATGTCATAATCAGACAAAGAAAAAAAAACGTACTCATTGTGACACGACCCATCCCAATTCCCTCGGTATTACCGTGGGATGTGCCATGCTCCCGTCTGACACGAAGTATCAGACAAGGGATAACCTAATGTCATTGCCCATTCGGAGCTTCCAGAGTGTGCAAGGATCGATGGAGGAGACATGTGATGTCCCGGTCTCTGCTGCAGTCCGCATCCGTGATCAACTTAAAAGGCATTAAAAACAATAAAGGCTGTGAGTGGACGAAAATCAAGGAGTTCATAAAAACACATTTCATAAAGACATTTATACCCTTCACTAAAAAGTATGCATGCCTCGAAAATCCGTAATTCAAACATTTACTCAAATAAGCCATTAGGGTCTTAGCCCAAAAACCGTAACTCAAAATCAAGTGTGGGAACTCAGCCCAAACAGTAGAATACCAAATCCGTAAATCCAAAACCAAGTGGGCCACTGCCCAAATCCATAAACACAAATCCAAAAGAAAACCATTTCATAGATCCAATAGTCCATATTTACCACATAACCATCTCCGGCATCCCAGATGCCTAGCGTCCCAGACGCTTGACGTCCCAGAAGTCATATCTCACGGTAATAAGCAACGCGTACTACCCGGGGTGTCTCCGGGTCAATATCTCTGACATCCTAAATGTCTGACGTCTCGGACGTCTAATCATAGCAATCCTGCTCCTGAGTCACTATACGGTCCGGTAGCTTCGTATAATGACCCCTCGCAGGCAATGCACCGTGACTTCCCCAGTGCCCAGACACCTGGAGGAGACCATCACATATCCTCGTATCAAGATGGTATATGGAAAATAGTTTTACAAAGCCATTTCAAAACATCTCAATGGGCCCTGCCCGAAATCTCCATAAAACATCACAAATCCATATAGGGTCCCCGACCCGAAATCACGTTTATGAAACATAAGGTCACAGACCCGAAATCACATTTATACAACTCAATTGGGCCTCATGCCCGATTTTGTAAACCATTGGGCCCCCGGCCTGATCACAAGACTCAAAAGGGTCTCAGCCCGATTTCGTAAACCAACTGAGCCCCTGACTCGATCACATAATTCAAATGGGTCTCATTCCCGAATTCATCTTTCCAAAACCAAAACCATGCCATAGAACCATAGTTAGACTCACTGACAGGACCCACCCCCAATCCCCAAGGATTAAGGGCTCAGTCCTGCTCCCGTCTAACTTACGCATGACACGAAGGCTAAATTGACGTCCAACCTCCATGTGACACGTAAGTCGGACAAGGGATTCTCGATCATACCGTCCAAAAAGCTTCTGGACTTTCCAGCGTGCGCAAAATCTACTGTGGATCTCGTGTGTGATGTCTCCGTCTCTCTCCACCAAAAGACTGCACCGCTACAACCTGGAGGGTATCGAAAACATGAAAAGACTGTGAGTGGACAAAAATAATTAATAATTTAGAAAACAGTTCAGAAGAAATTACATTTTTTTCCCTCCACGCAAAAACCAATGCATGCATATAAAATCCATGTCATGAAACCATTTCATATCCAAAATCATTAATGAAAACCCGAATCATTTCTTTCCTCAAATCCGAAATTCAAATCCAGGATTTCAGCCCAAAATCACCAATCAATCTCCAAGTACGGGAACTCAGCCCCAAAAGTCATCAAATCCAATTCATCCGGGCCACTGCCCAAAACATCTGAAAACCAGTGAAAACATCAATCATGCGAGTTGCTGGATCTCAAGTGCGCCCGAGTCTTTAAACTCAAAACCATGCACATAATCAGGCCTTCCCGGGATATCAACGAGTCTTTAAACTCAAAACACAATCAACAGGCCTCGGGGGGTATCATAATCGAGTCTTTAAACTCAAAACATATCAATCCAGGGCCCTCCCCCCGTCAATCAACCGAGTCTTTCAACTCAAAACCAGATCCAATGGTTTTTCTTTTCTTTTTCCGGGTCTTTAAACCCAAAACCATTTTTCAATCAACAATGAAAACCATAGAAAATCCATATCCAAATTCGCAATAATGATTTCGTAAGCTAGCGTCCGGAACCATCATCCCGAACCCAAATCCAGAATTTCCTTTTAAGTTACAAAACCGAATTAAGAATCATTTTCTCAAAATCCGATTCTAAAATCGAAATCTCGTTAATCGAAATCACATGTACATGGTTCCAAACCCGAAATCACTTTTCTGAAATCCACTTCAAATCATTGAAATCAATTCATGTTTCAAATCCCGAAATCAAATCATCAAAGCCATGGTCAAATCACAGCATAATAGAAATCTCGTAAAACGTGCAAATATGTTATTTCTCGAAATTCGTGCAAAACCATAAATCATCAAGATCGTAATCATAATCATAGAATCAAGTATAGAAAACATATCAAAACATATATGCATGCATCATAAGTTTGAAAGCAAAGTCCACTCACAGACTGTAACGTCACTGCCTCGATATGCGCGCATTTATGCTTCCCTGACTAATCTGATATCACCGGTTTTCCCGAACCTGTTCAAATCCCATAATAAGGTCACTAACTACTTCATAAAGCTTATACTATGTAACGACCCGTCCCGAATTCCGGGATTAGATTAGTCACTAATCTTGATTAGCGAGGTTGAACGGTGGTTAGTAGGGCGGAATCGGACAAATTGTGCAAAATGACCGTTTTGCCCCTGGTCGTGGGCAAAATGTTGACTTTTTGATCGGGCGGTCAAACGGACTTTGACCGATGACCGTGACGTAGTTCGGGACGTCACGAGTTCATAGACAGGTGGCACGTTCGATTCCGACATTCGTAGAGAAAGTTATGGTGTTCGGAAGTTGAGGGGTATTTTGGTAATTTGGCTTATTAGGGGCCAAATGTTGACTTTTTGATCGGGAGGTCCGATGGGCGAGGGCCAAGGACCGTTACGTAGGTATCGTCGATACGAATCCAACGACAGGCGGCATGCCGAAATCGGAGATTCGACGACAACGTTATGGTCAAGGAAACGAACTAACGAACCGAGGCCCCCGATTAAAATAATACTATAATAGTGAATAGTGACCGTTGACTGTGCACCTCCGGATGAGTGACAAGTGTCACCCATCCCCTAATCTAAGCCCTAAAACCTGATCCATGTCTCCCTACATCATCATTACAACCTCATTATCACCATTAATCTAAACTAATTAATCCCCATAATTATCCTTCTGTGTCTTTGAACCCGTGAGCAACTGAGTGTCAGGGATGGGGGAATTGGCTGATTTCTTGCAGCAAACTTGGGAGAATTGAGTGAGTTTGATGACTGTGTTAACTGAGTGAATCACGGGAGACAGAGTGTGGGGGGGGCTGAAGCAAAAACCGAAAATTGAGTTTGGGAGGGAAATTCGAAATCAAATCATAGGGCCGTGGGGATTGAATTGGGGATTACCTTCAGCTTCCTGGGAGTGCCACGATCTTAATTGTCGAAGAAACGAGAAGAATTGGTGCCGTTTTGGCTCTGAACGGGCTTGGTGACAGAGGAGGAATTTCGAGGTTGAGTCGTGATCGTGGAGTGTTTAGACGACGGAATTGAGGTGGGGAACTTGCTTATCATGACCCCACGATGCTTCTGGGTTCGTCAATTGAAAGGAAACGGTCGTGGTTGACGAAACTCCATGCTTGAACAGTGACTGTGTTCGAGCTTGAGTTCATTGGGTTAGAGGTGAGATTGTATGAAATTAATCTTGTAGAAATGATCCTTACACTCTCACGATACTCACTGTGTTAATTAATTTGAAAAACAGGGTCGAAATCTATGAACCCGAATCGGAGACCCGTCGAGGATCGATCGATAGTCGTGAGGCTTTAGACCACCATTCGAGAAATTGAACTTGCAGAACTTAATTATAGTTGGATTGGAAGGGATCAGTTGAAAGAACGGATCGAATTGAGGTTAAATTGAATGAGATTGAATCGGGTCTGTTCGCGGGTTTTTCAACCCGTTTACCAGACAAACGGGCGAAGGGGATGACTGTGCTGGTACTGTAGCTGGCGCGTGGCTTCCACGCGCAGCCGCTTGCGGCGGCGCGTGGTGGCGCGTGATTGGGAATCTTGAGGTGAGGTCAACATGACTTTTAATCCATTCGATGTAACGGACATTTTGGAATTGGTTTCGTGTCGATCGGACAACGTCTCGATAGTGTTCGGGATGTCCGAAGGTTTTAAATTAAGTTTAAAAATAAGTAAAAATTCGGGAAAATTACGGGACTTTGATAGGATGTTAATGATGAGGTTAGTAACCCTCTAATGTGATTTGGACAGGATTGGGAGTCCCGGTGATAGTGGTGTGGCCCGGGAGGGCCGGTGGCACGCGTATCGAGGCACACGGTTAACACGGTCTGTGAGTGGACTTTGGTTTTATAAATCCTATGCATGCTTAAATGTGTTATATGGTTTATATACATGATTTCTATGATGGTATTTGTGAGCATTGATTTTGGATATGTTGCACGTATTTCGAGGTGTTTTCCGTATTTCACGTATATTGGGATTAACGGTTTATTTGTGGTTTTGTGTGCTTGTGGTTAAATAAATAATATGATGAAATGGTTTTGAAATTGGAAATATGAACTCGGGCTTGAGGCCCACTTGTTTTAGAAATTTCGGACTTGGAGTCCATTTGAGAATCGGGCCGGGGGCCCAGTTGGTTAATGAAATCGGGCCAGGGGCCCAGTTGGTATGCAATCGGGCTGAGACCCATTTGAGTTATATTATCGGGCCAGGGGCCCAGTTGGTTTACCAATCGGGCCGTGGGCCCAGTGGTTTATAAAATCGGGCATGAGGCCCAGTTGGATAATAAATGTGATTTCGGGTCGGGGACCCTATATTTTATAATGGTGATTTTGGGTCAAGGACCCTAAATGGAATTACAGGGTTTTATGGAAATTTCGGGCAGGGCCCAATGGTAATGATGTGATAAAAGGATTTAATAAAACTGTTTTCCATGTACCATCTGGATACAAGGATATATGATGGTCTCCTCCAGATGTCTGGGACACTGGGGAAGTCACGGTGCATTGCCTGCGAGGGGTCATTATACGGAGCAGCCGGACCGTATGATGACTCAGGAGCAGGATTGCTATGATTGACGTCAGGGACGTCAGGCATCAGGGATGTCAGATATATGGACCCGGAGAGACCCCGGGCAGCACGCGTAGCTTATGAAACCGTGAGACATGACGTCAGGGACGTCTAGCATCAGGGATGCTGGTGATGGTAATGGTAAAATACGAATTAATGAAATGGCTTTCCGGGTGGATTTATGATTGTGTGATTTTAATGAATTAATGTTCATTTATGGTAGTGGGTGGTGACCCACATGGTCGTATATGCATGGTGGTGGTATTCCACGGTTTTGGGCTGAGTTCCCACACTTGGTTTTTGGTTAACGGTTTTTGGGCTAAGGCCCTAATGGCTCGATTGAGCAAACGTTTTGGTTACTGGTTTTGGTGGCATGCATACGTTTTTATTGGAGGGCATAAATGTCTTATAAATGTATTTGATGAACTTATTGGTTTTGTCCACTCACAGCTTTTGGTTCTAATGCCCTTCAGGTTGATCACGGATGCGATTGCAGCAGAGACTGGGACATTGCACACCTCCTCCATCGATCCTTGCGCACTCTGGATGCCCTGTTTGGGCAGTGGCTCTTGGTCATCCTTTGTCTGACACCCCTTGTTGGATGGGAGCAGGGCACATTCCATGGTAATCCCGGGGGGATTGGGATGGGTCCTGTCAACTTGGTATCAGAGCACGGTTGCTCTTTTGTGTGCGCAGGTCGAGGGTGTGATGTCTCTTTGGGCTGCAATTTGTTATCAACCTGATAGATAGTTTTTGGGTTTGGATAGTGGATGGAGTGTGATTGGCCCGATACACCGTGCGTTAATGTGATTCGACCCAAGTGGGGTTGATTGTGGTGAACTGGTATAGTGGGACCGTCGGTTCGGTCATGTGATATTGGATTGTTGTGCTGCTAGGTGCAGCCAGGTTCGGGGAACCTCATGTGAGTAATGGTCTAAAATGTGAACCCTTGTGGTGGTTTCTAGTGTGAGGGATGTTGGTTCATCGGAGTTGGCCGATGACCTAGTGGTGGAACCCACGTTGATGGGATGGTAGGATTGGATTTGACGTCTATACGATGTCTAGACCGCGGGGTCGGTCAGGTGGTGGATTTTATATTATGGAAAACTGTTTGGTTCGGTTGAACCATAGGGTGTGATTGTGGAACCCTAGTATTAAAAAGGTAAACCTTAATTGTGGTTAGTGGATGAGAACTTGTGCTGCGACGAGTGGCTGAGGTCATGGATGACCATGTGGATGGCTCTGGTGAGTTTAGGCAGAACTATGGGATTCGATGTACGGATACGGTTCTGAGATAAATTATGGAATCCCGTGTTGGATCGGGTATTGGTGTGATGTGTGGATGCGGATCTCGATAGCAATGACAGTTAGTCGGAAGTCATATGGAGATGACTGGCTATCGAGGGTAATCAGTGTGGTCATAATACTTGGGGATCAGGGGACGTTCAGGGAGCGTTCATTTTCCTGATATGGATTGTCAGAATGGTGGTACCCATAGTCGTGAGGTACGGGATCGTCGTTCGGTATGAACGGAGATCCAGGGTTGTCGTATTTGCACACGGTGTGCAAGTATGAATGTTTGTGGGTTGGTACTTTCGTGTTGATGCTAGTATGGATGCCTGTGTGCTGATACTAGTGTTGTTGATAGTGTGTTGGTGCTGGTACTAGCGCTGGTGCTAGTGTCGGTAATGGTGTTGACAATGAGCCACAAGTTGGGGTGTGACTCCGTCATGATGAACGTATGTTCGGTCTTTGAAATTGGTATGGTTGAGGGATGGACTGGATGGGATCCAGTTAAGATTGTGCTGTGTTGGGATAAGTTCCAATAGTGGTGAGATAACCAGTAAGGAGTGGATTAAAAAGGGTGTAATTGAGACTTGAGTAATCTTGGGATGACGTCCCCTACGTCATGATAATTGGTGGATTTGGGGGAGTTGTTGGCAACTCCAAAATTTGTGCGATTTTATGTTTTTAAATATCCCTAAAAAGTACATAGAAATGATTAAAACTGGAAAAGACGAGGAAAACCATTAGTGGTATAAAGGTAGGAATTTGTAATTGAGAACTTGGGAAACCGAGTGTTGAACCTGTAAAGGTCGGGATGTACGAACGGGACAATAACGGATCGATTGTGGACACGTCGTCCAAGTGAGTTGAGGAGGTAGGAAGTCTAGTGGTTAGACTTGACGTCTTGTTGGGAGCATGTCTGTTTCCAACATGGTTGGAACCTTAGTGTCGAAGAGCGTTGTGATTGGGGAACGAGAGTGGTGCTCGTTTTTGGTGATTGGTATTCCGAAGTTATTGGGGTTGACTTCTTGCTTTCTGCCCTGGCAGACTTTGAGTGTAGTTACCAGTACGTTGAGCGTGTATTGGTTAGTGGGCCCATGTGTGTTTGTGGGTCATTAGGAGGAGCTACGTATTCGAAATTAGGTAAACGAGAATTCTCATTTTCTGCTTGGTGGCAGAGGATGTGGTGAGTGCAGTGAGTTTTGTTGCATCCACGTAGGATGAGTTTTGACGTCATCATTTTGGATCATCCTTGGTTTTCCTAGGTGGAATGACAAGGATTGATACAAGGTAATCCGTGAGAATCCGCAGTCTCGACGTGTCTCGTCGTTGACTGATCTGTCTAGTTGTGGGAGTCGGTTGTCGATCGTTGTGGCGATCTAAGATTTTGACGTTATTGTCAGGGACACAGTGTCTATCTGGGTCGTGATCTTGATGATTCAGATAGGGGGAGAGTATATCACTCTTACCTTGGTACATGAGTCGTAAATGACGAGGTTGAACTTCTTTTCGAAGTGGGGCCCGTATGGTATTCTACTCGGGTGAGTAGGTTTTCAAGGTAGTTGAATTTTGTCAACCTTAGACGTGTGGAGGTTGGATTGGCTTCCCTATGAAGTCAATCAAGTGTATTGAATGGGTAACCGATAGGTTTGGTTTTGGTGTGTCTTGGTAAATGTGAATGAGATTTCGGGATTTGGAATCGAATTTCTGGGTGACGATTCAGGATTCGATTTTGGAACTTGAAAGTATATTTCCGGATTTGGGTACGGAATGGTTATTCCAAATGCTAGCTTACGGAATAATGATTTCGGATTCGGATTTGGAAATGAGTTAAACTGTGATGTCTGGGTTTGGATCCGGGATTTCTTACGAAATTGCGGATTTGGATTCGGAATTGGAACTAGATGTTGGGTGGAGTTTCGTTTTGTCTCATGCTGGATTGGGCAAACGTACTCCATTATTGGAACGCGTTCGGCTATGACCTAGGTGGTTGTAGTCAGGTTATTAGGTAGATGTGTGTACTTCGTACATGGTTCGAGGTACAATACCTTGTAGACTTGTGATGTCTAGCTACGGTATACGGGATATACCCGAGGTGTGTTGGTGAACGTGTTGGTAGTCGGATTGGTTCCGATACCATGGGATTGGTTGTGGACCGGACATTACTATGCAATGGGTCATGGTAATTCCGATGTGTTTAATTACACACAGGTCGTTTGAAAGGTCGGTAATCGTTTACTAAGTTAAGTACGCTGGTGGCATGTGTAGCCACGAGTGAGTCTAGTGTCAGTTTTCGACTGACAACAACTGTGTGGTGACAGTTTGTCAGGATGTGTCAACATAGCTTGTTGAGTGGGGTCAGCTGACTCCTAGTGGGAGTGGGAAAGGAACCGTCGAGTTGTTGCGTTAACGAGAGGGTCGATTTGACAAGTGGTGTCAAATTCGAAACAAGTAGTTTCAGTCATTCGACGGGGTCGAATGTAGTCGTTACGTTTTGAGTACTAGTGGTACGTTTGGGCGTAGACAAGTTTTGTCTAAGTAGTTGGTGTACGGGTGTACACGTGTTGCGTGGTCGATTCCACTTTCCACGGGGTGTTTGTGGAATCAGGGTAATCGAGTTTCGAGAGCGAAACTTATTAAGGAGGGAAGTACGTTGAGATTAGAGCGGTTGGAATTTCGAGGACGAAATTTATTAAGGAGGGAAGGTTGTAACGACCCGTCCCGAATTCCGGGATTAGATTAGTCACTAATCTTGATTAGCGAGGTTGAACGGTGGTTAGTAGGGCGGAATCGGACAAATTGTGCAAAATGACCGTTTTGCCCCTGGTCGTGGGCAAAATGTTGACTTTTTGATCGGGCGGTCAAACGGACTTTGACCGATGACCGTGACGTAGTTCGGGACGTCACGAGTTCATAGACAGGTGGCACGTTCGATTCCGACATTCGTAGAGAAAGTTATGGTGTTCGGAAGTTGAGGGGTATTTTGGTAATTTGGCTTATTAGGGGCCAAATGTTGACTTTTTGATCGGGAGGTCCGATGGGCGAGGGCCAAGGACCGTTACGTAGGTATCGTCGATACGAATCCAATGACAGGCGGCATGCCGAAATCGGAGATTCGACGACAACGTTATGGTCAAGGAAACGAACTAACGAACCGAGGCCCCCGATTAAAATAATACTATAATAGTGAATAGTGACCGTTGACTGTGCACCTCCGGATGAGTGACAAGTGTCACCCATCCCCTAATCTAAGCCCTAAAACCTGATCCATGTCTCCCTACATCATCATTACAACCTCATTATCACCATTAATCTAAACTAATTAATCCCCATAATTATCCTTCTGTGTCTTTGAACCCGTGAGCAACTGAGTGTGAGGGATGGGGGAATTGGCTGATTTCTTGCAGCAAACTTGGGAGAATTGAGTGAGTTTGATGACTGTGTTAACTGAGTGAATCACGGGAGACAGAGTGTGGGGGGGGCTGAAGCAAAAACCGAAAATTGAGTTTGGGAGGGAAATTCGAAATCAAATCATAGGGCCGTGGGGATTGAATTGGGGATTACCTTCAGCTTCCTGGGAGTGCCACGATCTTAATTGTCGAAGAAACGAGAAGAATTGGTGCCGTTTTGGCTCTGAACGGGCTTGGTGACAGAGGAGGAATTTCGAGGTTGAGTCGTGATCGTGGAGTGTTTAGACGACGGAATTGAGGTGGGGAACTTGCTTATCATGACCCCACGATGCTTCTGGGTTCGTCAATTGAAAGGAAACGGTCGTGGTTGACGAAACTCCATGCTTGAACAGTGACTGTGTTCGAGCTTGAGTTCATTGGGTTAGAGGTGAGATTGTATGAAATTAATCTTGTAGAAATGATCCTTACACTCTCACGATACTCACTGTGTTAATTAATTTGAAAAACAGGGTCGAAATCTATGAACCCGAATCGGAGACCCGTCGAGGATCGATCGATAGTCGTGAGGCTTTAGACCACCATTCGAGAAATTGAACTTGCAGAACTTAATTATAGTTGGATTGGAAGGGATCAGTTGAAAGAACGGATCGAATTGAGGTTAAATTGAATGAGATTGAATCGGGTCTGTTCGCGGGTTTTTCAACCCGTTTACCAGACAAACGGGCGAAGGGGATGACTGTGCTGGTACTGTAGCTGGCGCGTGGCTTCCACGCGCAGCCGCTTGCGGCGGCGCGTGGTGGCGCGTGATTGGGAATCTTGAGGTGAGGTCAACATGACTTTTAATCCATTCGATGTAACGGACATTTTGGAATTGGTTTCGTGTCGATCGGACAACGTCTCGATAGTGTTCGGGATGTCCGAAGGTTTTAAATTAAGTTTAAAAATAAGTAAAAATTCGGGAAAATTACGGGACTTTGATAGGATGTTAATGATGAGGTTAGTAACCCTCTAATGTGATTTGGACAGGATTGGGAGTCCCGGTGATAGTGGTGTGGCCCGGGAGGGCCGGTGGCACGCGTATCGAGGCACACGGTTAACACGGTCTGTGAGTGGACTTTGGTTTTATAAATCCTATGCATGCTTAAATGTGTTATATGGTTTATATACATGATTTCTATGATGGTATTTGTGAGCATTGATTTTGGATATGTTGCACGTATTTCGAGGTGTTTTCCGTATTTCACGTATATTGGGATTAACGGTTTATTTGTGGTTTTGTGTGCTTGTGGTTAAATAAATAATATGATGAAATGGTTTTGAAATTGGAAATATGAACTCGGGCTTGAGGCCCACTTGTTTTAGAAATTTCGGACTTGGAGTCCATTTGAGAATCGGGCCGGGGGCCCAGTTGGTTAATGAAATCGGGCCAGGGGCCCAGTTGGTATGCAATCGGGCTGAGACCCATTTGAGTTATATTATCGGGCCAGGGGCCCAGTTGGTTTACCAATCGGGCCGTGGGCCCAGTGGTTTATAAAATCGGGCATGAGGCCCAGTTGGATAATAAATGTGATTTCGGGTCGGGGACCCTATATTTTATAATGGTGATTTTGGGTCAAGGACCCTAAATGGAATTACAGGGTTTTATGGAAATTTCGGGCAGGGCCCAATGGTAATGATGTGATAAAAGGATTTAATAAAACTGTTTTCCATGTACCATCTGGATACAAGGATATATGATGGTCTCCTCCAGATGTCTGGGACACTGGGGAAGTCACGGTGCATTGCCTGCGAGGGGTCATTATACGGAGCAGCCGGACCGTATGATGACTCAGGAGCAGGATTGCTATGATTGACGTCAGGGACGTCAGGCATCAGGGATGTCAGATATATGGACCCGGAGAGACCCCGGGCAGCACGCGTAGCTTATGAAACCGTGAGACATGACGTCAGGGACGTCTAGCATCAGGGATGCTGGTGATGGTAATGGTAAAATACGAATTAATGAAATGGCTTTCCGGGTGGATTTATGATTGTGTGATTTTAATGAATTAATGTTCATTTATGGTAGTGGGTGGTGACCCACATGGTCGTATATGCATGGTGGTGGTATTCCACGGTTTTGGGCTGAGTTCCCACACTTGGTTTTTGGTTAACGGTTTTTGGGCTAAGGCCCTAATGGCTCGATTGAGCAAACGTTTTGGTTACTGGTTTTGGTGGCATGCATACGTTTTTATTGGAGGGCATAAATGTCTTATAAATGTATTTGATGAACTTATTGGTTTTGTCCACTCACAGCTTTTGGTTCTAATGCCCTTCAGGTTGATCACGGATGCGATTGCAGCAGAGACTGGGACATTGCACACCTCCTCCATCGATCCTTGCGCACTCTGGATGCCCTGTTTGGGCAGTGGCTCTTGGTCATCCTTTGTCTGACACCCCTTGTTGGACGGGAGCAGGGCACATTCCATGGTAATCCCGGGGGGATTGGGATGGGTCCTGTCATACTAAGTCCCCGTAATTTTCCCAAATTTTAACTATTTTTAATCGAGGCCTAAAACTTTCGGACATCCCGAAACATATCGAGACGATGTCCGATCGATTCAAAACCAGTCTTAAAATGTTCTTTACATCGAATACTTTAAAAGTCGTGTTGGAACCTCCCTCAAACTCTGTGCCACGCGCTCACATGCGCCGCCCAAAGGGGCTGCTCGTGGGCCTCACACGCCTGCATTGTTCATCTTCAACCTCTCGCTGAACCGGGTCCAGACCGGTTCGGTTAAAATCGATCCAGCCGAACCGGCGATCACGGTTCTTCCTTGTTTGTGTATCTTTTTCACTTCTGTTTAACCCACTAACTTCGTCCCAATCTCTACAGATGTTCTAACTAATTAAATCATGAAATTAGGTCCTGATCAATACCTGCCCGATCAATCCTTCGAACAACGTTCCTTCTCCATTGTGTTTCCATGGTACCAACCTTCCATGTCCCTGGTTTTCGATTCCAAACTACCTCTGTAACCTCCAGAGACAAGTTCCAATAAAGAAAATTAATCAATAAGCACGAAATCATGATGAACCATTTCTGAGTCTAACTGAACCGTTCACTGAAATGAAGGCTTACCACCGTCGCCGTTCACCGCCGTGGGCACTACCACGCACGTCTGAGTCCTCTGTCCAACCCCCCTTCACACGCTATGGCTAAAAACTGAGGTTTGAAGGTGACTGTGTATACTTGAGAGTCAAGGGTTGCACATAATTTCCTATTTAAAACCGCCACCCACGACGGTCTTCACGGTGGCACCAACCTCTCATCGTCGAGTTCCACAAGTTCCATCACACACTACTCTCAACTGAGGAGAATTGGCTTATTTCTCATGGTTCACTCACACACACAACCTCAGACACTCTGTTCCTCTGTTTTCAACCCGTGTTGCACTTCGGTTTTAAAATCAGTAAGGCGGTCTTCAAATGTTCCACAACCATCTAGAGAGGAACACTTGTCAACAATCTGGTGGTCACCTTCACCAAAACAGCCATGTGTCCTACTGTCATTGGACACAGATCCCTAGGCCACCATAATGACCAAAATGCCCTTCATTGCACAAATTACCATTTTTCCCATCCTGTTCCTAGACCCATAACTCAGTCGTCCGAACTCCAATGATCATATGCTGCATGTCGTTGTATTCAGAAGATCGAGACCTTCCTAACGGTCATCGAAATGCGTGAAAAGTCCATGTCGTTTGGAAAGTCAACAAATTGGTCCTTTTTAACCAAATTACCAAAGTACCCTCAAACTTCCGAACGTCATAACTTTTTTCCTCGGATGTCGGAATCGAACGTGCCACCTTTCTATGAACTCGTGACGTCCCGAACTACGTCACGGTCATTAGTGAAAATCCATTTGACAGCCCGATCGAAAAGTTAACATTTTACCTAATTCCTAGGGCAAAACCGTCATTTTGCACCGTCCGTCCGAAAGTATCCAATTAATCACCGATTAATTTCACTAATCTATCATTAACAACTAATCTAATCCCAATTTCCGGGGCGGGCTGTTACACTCACAATCACATAGCCATAGCATAAACTGGTAAACCTCGAAAAACGTGTAAATACGGGTTTACCTCAAAATACGTGAAATCTTATAATCCACCAGTGTCGCAATCATCATCATAGAAATCACGTATATAAAACATATAAAACAGTTATGCATGCATAGTATTTATAAATCTAAAGTCCACTCACAGATCGTCCTACGCTGCCGCCTCGATACACGTGCCATAGGCCTCCCCGGGCCCCACCACGATCATCGAGACTTCCAAACATGTCCAAATCACACTAGAGGGTCACTAACCTCTTCATTAACCTCCTATCAAATCCCCATAATTTTCCTAAATTTTTAACTATTTTTAAACTCGATTCAAAACCTTCGGACACCTCGAAACATATCGAGACGGTGTCCGATCGACACGAAACAAATCCCAAAATGTTCGTTACATTGAATAAATTAAAATTCATGTTGAAGTCATCCCCAAAGTACCCCTCACGAGCCCCACGAGCCGCCGGAAGTGGCTGCTCGTGAAGCCCACACTCGGTGAACAGTGTCGTCGTCTTCCTCTGGTGAACCGAGTTCACTGGTTCGAACCGGTTCAGTCGAACCGCTGAACCGACCCGGCCGGTTCTCAGCCATTCTTGACCCGTTTTCAGTGATTTCAATTCCCACAAGTTCGTCTAATTGCCTAGGTTCGATTTCTAACTTCAAAAATCAAGAAATGAGATCAAAACCTCACATGTTGGAGAAGGAACAGTGACCGGTTACCTGCAACCGTGTTCTGCCATCAATTCTGGCCGTTCCAGCCCTCGAAACCAGTCTCAGTCGACTCATCTGAGTCCCTAGGTTGGGTTAGGATCGAAAGGGATTCAAAATTACAACTAAAACTCATGTTTCGATTTTTGAACACAAACGGGTTCTCGGGTTATACTTACCTCCGCCGGTGCCCAGCTCATCACCGTCACGTCTTAGCCACCCTGGTCATTCCCTCACTATCTCAGTTTCTCACACACAAGCACAGAGAAGGTATGGTGATGGAGTGGTGTGTTTGTTTCACAATGGTGAGCCGTGTGTGTGTGTGTTCACGGGTGGAAAAATATCAGAGTGAGAGAGAGATGAAAATTTGATGATTATTTGAATAAAGAAATGGACGGTGAGGATGAGTGATAGAATATGAGATGGATGGCTGAGATTAATTGAGGAGAATAAACATATTTTAAATTGGCCAATGGGGAACATGATCCACGTTTTAGGGAAAAATGAGTGTGGGATAAGTGACACCTATTACTCATCCAAGGGTCCAGATCAATTCCAGCTTATGTCAGATTGCAATATTATAATATTATTTTACTTAAACCCTCGGTTCGTACGTTTAATCGATTTCACTCCCGTGACCATAACTTTTTCGTCGGACCCCCGAGTTCGACGTGCCGCCTATCTATTGATTCGTATCGACTCGATCTCCGTAACGGTCCTTGGCCCTCGGCCATTGGACCTCCCGGGTGAAAAGTCAACATTTTGCCCACTTTTCAACCAAATGACGAAACTACCCCTCCATTTCCGAACGTCATAACTTCTTACTCGAATGTCGGAATCGGACGTACCACCTGTCTATAAACTCATGACGTCGCGAACTACGTCACAGTCATTGGTTAACATCCATTTGACTGGCCAAACTAAAAATCAATATTTTGCCCACACCTAGGGGTAAAACGGTCATTTTGTACATTTCGTCTGATTTCTCTCAACTAATCCCCGATTAGTCATTCTAACCCATAATTCATTTATATTTAATCCCGATATTCGGGACGGGTCGTTACACATTGGCTAACATGACAGGACCCATCCCGATTATCACCCCGACAACCGAGGTGAACCCTGCTCCCGTTTGACAACCCAGCACAAAGACCGAAAAAACCTCACGAAAACCCACAAATTTACATTGCCAGACAAGGGAGAATTTAAAACATCCAAGAGTTAACCGTTATACAGAGCATAGTACAAACAAAAAGACAGAAATCCTACTAAGAGTTATTTACACGCACAACGGAAAACTGAAAACACTCCGAGACCAACTCCGGGATAACACTATGCCTCTGACTCTGCCTCAACGTCAACCCCCGCGCTAGCTCCACGACCTCGAGGGCATTTAAAAACCAGAAAAGTGTGAGTGGACTAAAAAGCATAAAATTTTCAAAAACAATTTCATAACAAACCAGGGTTTGACCCTCCGTTTTGAAAACATGCATGCATAAACCGATATCTGAAAACATGTATAAATCACAGAATAATCATCATGAAAACAGTATCATAAAACATAAATACCAATGTCATCATCCGATCAAACCTGTTGGACCTATCCGAGTCTTTAAACTCCCGAGTCTTTAAACTCAATCCAGGCCTCAATATAATCCGAGTCTTTAAACTCAACAGGCCTACGGGGGAAATATCAGTATATCCGAGTCTTTAAACTCCCGAGTCTTTAAACTCAATCAGGGTCTTTAAACCCAATCCGGGCACGTCCCCCGTCAATCATAATTCGGGTCTTTAAACCCAATAACCAGATCCAGAAAATCCAATCCAAAACCGTTTGAAAACCATTTCTAAATCCTCATCCAAACCCGAATCCGAAATCACTGGTCTGAAGCCATTCCGGCGTCCAGAACCGTCATTCCGAACCCAAATCCGGAATTCCACTTTTCAACTTTAAAACCAAATCTCGAATACCGAAATCCGATTCTAAAACCGAAAACCTTGATCATCAAATCATGTTCCAAAACTCATTTATAATCATTGAAACCAATTATAGATTGAAAACCCAAAAGTATTGCATCAAAATCACAATCAACGCATTTCTCGAAAAACGTGCTGAAATACGTAATTTCTCGAAAAACGTGCAATTATGGAAAACAAATAGAAAGTACTCAATAATCATGAAATCATAATTAAACCATAAAATGAGTAAATAAAAGCAGTTATGCATGCTCGGTTTAAAGAAGAAGTCCACTCGCAGTTCCCGGGCACGTCACTCGCGTCCCGTACGTTCTTCGGTCGCCTCAGGGATTCCCGATTCTGTCACAAGTCACCAAAACGAGTCACTAACACGTCAACTAAGTTTCTCCTAAGGTCCCTAAGTTTTCCCGGAATTCTAAACGTAATTACACGAAACCCTAAACCTTCGATCCCGTAGAACTAACCCGAGACGATGTCCGATCATCCCGAAACTTGTCCCAAAAGATTCGTTACAACGATTAGACCAAAAAACCATGTTGGAAGGTTCCCCAGAACAGCCACCACGTGCCCTCACGCGCCGCCCAAAGGGGCTGCGCGTGGGCCTCACGCGCTTGCACAGTGGCACTGTTCATCTTCTTCCTCGATCCCTCGACTGTGTTGGACCGGCATGGCCGGTTCTCCGCCGTCCTTCAACCAATTTCGTTCCTTTTTCCACCAACCACTTCGTCCTCATCCTAGCAACTAATTCCAATCCTAAAAACTAGACATTCCTGCCTCAATCCCATCTTCCCAAGCTCAAACCAGCAACCACCCAAAACTCTGTTTCTACTCCCGGCCACCCGTGTTTCCCCCCGACACGGCTTCACAAACTGAAAGTTCCTAGGGACCTACTGAACCTAATAGAACTAACAGAACCCTTCGACTCAGCCCCAAAAGTCACGACTTTACGTTTGAACCTAAACGGTAAAACAGAGCATACAGAGAAATTTGAGAAATTACCCGCGCTCAGACCGCCACCGTGAGCTCCATCGTGTCCTAACATGTCAAGAACGTCTCCACCGTCCTCTAAACACCACCACCAGCTACGCTTGATCGAAACACGGCAGCAGCACCACCAAACTCCCTCTCTATTTTCCTGGTTTCCTACTCACCGCACACACTCACTCGACCCTTCAAACTTCCCCAGACACTCTCTTCTTCTCATTAACCTCTGGTCACACTCACCAGCCTTCCAACCTCTCTCAGTTCTCACTAACTGATTCACAAGGCCTCACACCTCCATGCGATCGATCGATTTTCCTCTCAACTCAGTCTCTGTTTCTCTCAAACACGGTTAAACCGTTTAAACACAGCCGTGCAAAGCCTAGAACCCACTAGACAACCCCCACGTGTCAAAGCCCTATGGTCCCAAACTCAAAATATCCAATAGGCCCTGTACATTTGTCCCAATCTGATTTGCACAATTTCCAATGTGCAAAAAGACCAAAATGCCCTTGTGAGTCCAAATTACGATTTTACCCTTCGTCGTTCTAGACCCAAATCTCACTCGTCCGACGTCCGATGAAAGCATGCCGCCCGTCGTTGTACTCAGGACGACAAGATCTACCTAACGGTCCTCGGTCTACGTGTAAAAACCTTGTCGTACAAAAAATCAACGTTTCCCCTTCGTTTTACCAAATTACGAAAGTGCCCTCAACCTTCCGAACATCGTAATTTCCTCCTCGGATGTCGGAATCGGGTGTGCCACCTGTCTATGGACTCGTGACGTCCCGAACTACGTCACGGTCATCCTTCAATGCCCAATCGACCGCCCGAACTAAAAGTCAACATTTTGCCCATTCTAGGGGCAAAATCGTCATTTTGCACCCAAAGTCCAAACGTAACCAACTAACCACCGATTAACTCACTAATCCGTTACTAATCATCTTGCTAATCCCGACTTCCGGGACGGGTCCTTACAATCTACCCTCCTTAAAAGAATTTCGTCCCGAAATTCCACATCTCGTACCCCGCACTTGGGTCTCCTACCCGATGGTCAACTCTTACCAACAACAACTACTCTAAGTACGCCACAACACCCCTTCTACTAGTTTCGACACTTCTGGCACTCTCTCAAGTCGAACGTACCTTCGCCCAAAACTACCAACTAGAGCTTCATGGTGTACGCAAGGGAAACTCTACGAATGTAAAAGAAACAAAGGTATTTTAGAATACCTCAAATAGAGTTCATAAAGTACATCCTCACGTACATCTACCTACACCTTCCGGAAACCAACTCAAGTTCTAAACAAGACTCCCAGTCTCTTGGTAGGTAGAAAATCCTGGCTTCACTCCCCTACGAATCCAAAGTAGACTTCTCAAACCAAAAACTAGATCCAACAACGACCACTCAACTCCAGAAGCGATCCAATCCTGAAAGGGAAGCCTACCCACCGACTCACTACTTCGCCTTCACTTCCCTCAACTACTCCGACCACCCTGTCGGAATAAATCAACAAAGTCCTAAAGGCACTTCCTAGATTCTGGGTTCTCTTCAATAACCTCATATCGATCAGTTATAGTCCCTTATTTCCAATTCCTTCCGTCATCCTTCAACGGAACTCACCGTGGTCCTCAACCTCGTCACTCCAAGTCATCTAGGGGAAAATCCTAAACTCTACCCCAGGACCCAACAAAAACTGTGTACAACACAACCAAGGATAGTAAAAGTACCTGTCACGGCACCGGGTGCTGACTGAGCCTCCTGCTGAGTCATCGCAAACACTCGGGCATGAGGTCCTGAAGATCTTCCATGTCCCCTCAAACTACTAGTGGCACCACCACCTCTTCTGGTGCCGGCTGACGCCGTGCTCCGTCCTGGCTTCGCCGCACCTCGGCCTACACCACCCTCCTGGGGTAACAACGGACACTCACGTTGGAAGTGACCTCGCTCTCCACAGTAGTAGCAAACATCTCAACCGGGTCCTGCACTCGGTCTCCCTGTAGATACAACAGACGTCGCACTGGTTTGCGGAGTCGGCTGTTGTGACGACCCGTCCCAAATTAACGGGATTAATTAAGAATTAATGATGGATTAGAAAGACTAATCGGAGATTAGACGAGGATTAGTGAAAGTTCGGGCGAAATGACGATTTTGCCCTTGTAATGGGCAAATCGTAGACTTTTCTTTCGGACGGTCAATTGGACTTGGACCGATGGCCGTGACGTAGTTCGAGACGTCACAAGTTCATAGACAGGTTGCACGCTCGATTCCGACGTTCGAGGAGGAAGTTATGATGTTCGGAAGTTCGAGGGCAATTTGGTAATTTGGGCCAAAAGTTGACTTTTTGACCGGGAGGTCCGATGACCGAGGATCGAAGACCGTTACGTAGATAAGGACGATACGAATCCGTAGACAGGCGGCACGTCGAATTCAGACGTTAGACGGAGAAGTTACGGTTCACGGAAGTACAAATGTACTATTCACGATAGCTCATTTTTCGAGGCGAGTTGAATTAGGTGGGGCCCAGATTTCATCCCCAGGGCCAATGGATGAGTGACAAGTGTCACTCATCCACTGGGCATTCCTTTCCATTCATGCACCAAAATCATACCCGTGCATCCCATTTTCCATGTTTTCCAAACCCAACCCGATTAACCCTTTCATCCAATCCAAACCTTTCAACCCTAAAACCATTGTGAGAGGACAGAGGTTTAACTGAGGACGGGCTGGACGTGGTGGCTGGCCAAGAAGGACCGCTGTGCACGGCGGAGGAGGAAAATCAATCGGGTAATCGGTTTTACCCTTTTTAATTCCATTTTTCGATTTCGATTGTTAGGGGCTTGTGTGGATGTTTGGGCTGAGTTAATGAAGTTCCTAGGGAGTTTTTAGGACGGTTTGGTGGAGGTTTGGACGTCGGGGAAGCCGGGGGAGGATTTTGAAAAATTGAACCGTAAGGGGATTTTTGGGTTCACGGGTTTTAGCGTGTTTTAGGTGGTTTTGTTGATTGGGTTAGATAGGAATTGAGAAAAGAGGAATTTAGGGATTGAAATGGAGGAAAACGGACAGAAAAATAGGAAGAAAATGGGCTGGACCGGTCACGCCGGTCCAGTTGCAGAAACGAACCATACCGGCCATCGAGAGGTTAAAGACGCACTGTTCACAAGCGCGTGAAGCCCAAGCGTAGCCACTTCAGGCAGCGCGTGGGGAGGAATTTGGGGATGGTTCCAACATTCAAAATCATCTGTTCGATGTAACGAACATTTTGGGGCTGGTTTCGTGTCAATCGGACATCGTTTTGATATAGTTTGGGTTGTCCGAAGGTTTAGTTCGAGTTTAAAAATAGTTAAAAATTCCGGAAAATTACGGGACTTTAGTGAGGGGTTATTTAGGTAGTTAATAACCCTCTAAATGAATTTGGACAGGTTGGGGAATCCCAGAGGCGATGTTTGACCTGGGAGACGATTATGGTACGCGTATCGAGGCGCGGCTTCAGACGGTATGTGAGTGGACCTTTCTTTCGAACTTGATGCATGCATAAATGTTTTACGAGTGTTTTAATGTATGTTTTGTGATGCCATGAGTGCATTTGATTGTGGTAGCTTAGGATCGACATATTTGCACGTTTTTCGAGGTTTTCAGCTTTATGTCGTACCTTTGCGTACTGCGTTTTCAAGGAGGATTTAATGAACGAATTTCGGATTTGAGAATATGAAATCGGGCATGAGACCCAATTGATTTACAAACTCTCGGAATTGGAGTCCATTTGAATTGACGAGGAATCGGACCGAGGGTCCATTTGAGCCATACGATCGGACCGAGGGTCCAGTTGGTTTACGATTCGAGTTTGAGGCCCAGTTAGTGGTACTATCGGGCTTGATGCCCCGTTGATTTATGATATCGGGCCTGAGACCCATTTAGTTGAGATATCGGGCTTAAGGCCCCATTAGTTGTGAAATCGGACTTGAGGTGACAGGACCCGTCCCAACTGGACCTCGATAACCGTGCCCGGTCCTGCTCCCGTCTGACAAGTCGACTGAAATCCCGAAAGTACCCTTCAGCACCTGTCAGACCAGGGATAACTGCACTGATTTCTGCTCATGCCTCCGCCTCGAGATCAGCCCCGAACGTTGTGCCACGGCCTGGAGGGTCATCAAAAACAAAGGTGTGAGTGGACAAAAATATATTTGTTAAAACACATTTGAAAAGACATCCTTTACCCTCCAGTTTTACAAATCATGCATGCATAGGGAAACAGATGAAACACAAATACTGGCTTTTAGCCAAACCATATAATAAGTCAAATTTCCGGCTCTCAGGCCAAACACATGAAAACATAGTCACCTGGCCACACGGACCAAAACTCGTACTCAATACCACTACGCAACATCAAACAGTACTATGCACAAGGTCACAATCAATTACTCAATCAATCAATCAATCAATCCGCACTATTCACAAGTGCACAAACCATCACACTGTCACATCTGCACTACGCGTAGGCCAACATCCAGCCACACTCTTGGGATCAAACACCTCTGGGCTCAACCCTCAAGCTCAGTCACATCTGGGCGAACACATCCCCAGGCTCAGACACATTTGAGTGGTACATCCAGGCTCAGTCGCATCCGAGGAGTTGGCTTACCATAAGAACTCAAAATCATACCATCACATCCCCAAGCACCGGCCAACTAGGTAATCCCCTAGCTCCGACCGTCTGGGCATTTACAGTCACAATCACCATCACAAGGAAAACCATCCGGGATCATATCCCAAAACATGTCGATCCAATTTATGACTCAATCCAAATCAAATCATTACCAACCGGGACTCAAGCCCAAATATCCTTTACACGCAAATCCGTAAAATCACATAGAAAACATTATAATAATCCAGAAATCATTCTTAACTCAATAATTCATTAAAATATCCATTTTGAAATCATTTTGACTCCGGGCCTAGCCCAAAATATCATTTGCACATTTCCTCGAAAAACGTGCCCGAATTACCGATTAAAATAATCATTAAATCATAAATAATCATCCAAACAAATCATGACATCATTGAAAACCAAATCATGCAATCAATCATGTAAAACATTTAACTATGCATGCATATCAATTTATAAAACAAACGTCCACTCACACACCGTCTGATTGCTCGTTTCCCGCGCTGCACGCGTTTTCGTAATTTTCGACACTTGCTCAGAATCTCGAATCCTGTTCACAATCATTATGTAGGGTCACTAATAAATCACTTTACATCATATAATTTTCCCAAAATTTTCCGGGAATTTAATATTAATTTAATACGTAACATAAACCTTCGGACCTTCGAAATATTATCGAGACGGCGTCCGATCGACTCGCAACCAAAACCAAATATGTTCGTTACATTAAATAGGACAAGTTTCATGTTAAACTCACCTCGGGATTCCCCCTCACGCGCCCCCACGTGCCGCCGTGAGTGGCTGCGCGTGGTTGCCACGTGCCTGCTACAGTGCAGTGAACAGTGATCGTTCCAACCCGTTTCTCTGATAAACGGAGCCTACGACCCGCGAGGTGACCCGGTTCCATTTCCATGAATTCGACACCATTTCCTTCAATTCAATCATTCCTTAGCATTGTTATACACTTAATTAGAGTTCTGTGAAACCATTAACATCAAACCTTACCTGAATCCACACGATTCAAGGTTGAACATCGAAACATCTCCGGTTGCTGTTCATCATCCAATCGTTATCAATTACCCATGTTTTTCTTCAATTGATGCATCAAGAAGCATCGTTGGGTCCTTATAAACATATTCCCCTGATCAATTTCGTGGTTCCATGGCCTCAAATCCACGACTCAAGCTCGAAAATTCGAAGTTATCCCCCTCTCTGTTCTAAGGCCAAACGACCCCAATTTCCTTCGTTTTTGATCCAGTTCGACTCGTAGCAATCCCAGAAGGCTAAATGTAATGGCAATTTCACTCAATAACGTCCATAAGTTCGAATTCGATCCTAAGGTGTTCATCCAAGGTTTCGGGTTTTTCTGGGTTTTCAACCGGGTTCCAACTAAATTCACGTTTTCTATCTCACTAATTCCTTCTCTTTGTTTTTCTCTCAATCTCCAATTCTCACGTTTTGGTGCTAGGAAGAATTGATCAAGAATGAGATCACTATATCTGTTTTTGTGTTTAGCCATAACCCATTTGTTAATTTGAACAATCCGCATCATCACCCTCCACTAATCTCACAAACATGGTGACAAGTGTCACCACCTGCCCAATCCACATCCAAATTAGTTGAATCACTAGATTAATCACACACTTATCCATACTGCAGCAATTTTACCATTTTACCCTTACCAGCATAAATTACCAAAATACCCCTCATTGTTCTAGACCCATAACTTTTTCGTTCGGACTCCGATTGACGCATGCCGCCTGTCTACGGATTCAGCGTCCCGAGACCTATCCAACGGTATTCCCGGAAAGTCCAAACAAAGTCCCGATCAAAAAATCAACTTTCGGCCCCTTTTTAACCAACTTCCGTACGTCATAACTTTTTCCTCGAATGTCGAAATCAGGCGTGCCACCTGTCTATGAACTCGTGACATCCCAAACTACGTCACGGTCATCGGTCAAAGTCCATTTGACCGCTCAAATCAAAAGTCAACTTTTCGCCCAATTCCGGGGGCAAAATCGTCCTTTTCTTCAAATTTTTCCAAATTTTCATGTTTCGAATTTCCAGGGCGTCACATGAGGTCCTATTGCTTTATGATTTCGGGCTTAGGGCTCTGTTGATTGTGAAATCGGGCTTGAAACCAAGTTGAATTATGAAATGAGTATTCGGGCATGAGACCCTATTGAACTGTGGATTTAGGCCGAGTCCTGTGAAATGGTGTTGAATCGGATTTGAGGAATCCTGTTGAAATGAATCGGGTATGAGACCCAGTTAAAAAGTGTTTTTGAGAAAGAAAGAAAAGAGTATTGAAATGATGATGAACCCTCCATATGTTATATGGTCTCCTCCAGCGTCGACCTGGAGAGTCACGATCCACAGACCAGATTGGGTATCCCCATAGGGATTCCGTTCCAGGAGTGGTGATTACTTATTATGATGTGGTCCCGGACCAGATTCCGGAGAGATATGTGGACTAGAGCCAGAGAGAGAGCTCAGACTATATCCAGAGATTGAGCCTCCCAGATGGAGATTCCTGGGAGAAGACTCGGAGTGAGACCCCGAGTAGTGTGCACAATAGTATAGAGATTGATATCGTGACTATTTCGGGGATGTGTTCCCTAGGGGCTGTGTGCCCCGAGTTGGCATCTTCTCCAGAAGTGCCTAGGATGGGTTATATGTACGAGTACGTATGAGATTTTATGGAAAAGTGATTTGAGGGCGGAGACCCTGTGTTTTATGATTTAGAAAGTGATTTGGGGCAGAGACCCCGTATTCGATGTTTTGAGAATGGTTTGGGGCTGAGACCCATGTGATGTGAATTGGGCTGAGTCCCTATTGTTTTGATTTCTGTATTCCATGTTTTAGATTGTGATTTCGGGTCAGGGACCCAAATGGATTTATGGTTCATGACGGTTTATGGGAACCGGGCATGAACCCTTGAATGATTTTGAGATGTTTGACAAATAGTTTTATGAATGTTTTGCTAAATGATTTTTGGAATGCATGCGTGTGTTTTTATGAAGGGCATAAATATCTTCTTATGAAAATGTTTTTAATAAAGTATTATTTTGTCCAATCACGACTTTTAATGTTTTAATGCCCTTCAGGTTGATCGCGGATGCGGGCTGTAGCAGAGACGAGACATCACTCCCCTCTTCCTACGATCCTGATGCACTCTGATAGCCCCGGCGAGGGCAGAGATGGAATTTTCCCTGGTCTGACACGTGGTGTCAGACGGGATCAGGCGGGTCCCACGTTGATCTCGGGGGATTTGGGACCGGTCCTGACAGCTGTGCTCGGTGTCCACGAAACCCTGAACTCTGGAAACTACCAGGTCTGCCAAAACGATCATCACCCGCCGAAGATGATCCACTGTAGTTGCCCCTCTTCGGTGTCCTCTGGCTCGAAGTTCCAGAAAAATGTGACTCTCGGCGTCATACTGGCAAGCTAGCCTCTACCCTCACTGCAGCATCAAACAACTCTCGGAGGGTCGCAAACGATCCAACTGTCACTATGGCTCGAATCTCACCTCGAAGACCCAACTCGAACCTACGGCACTTCTCGGCTTTCGTAGCCACAAACGCAGGTGCAAAACGAGACAACATCTGAAAATTCTGTTCGTACTCAGCCACACTCATGCTCCCCTGTTGGAGTTGCAGAAACTCAGCCTCCTTGGCATCGTGGAAAGAACGAAGGTAATACTGATCCAGAAACCGCTCCCTAAACGTCTCCCAGGTCACTGTGTGGGCATCCCAACTTGACAACTCGAGGGTGTACCACCACTCGTACGCCACACCGTCCAGTAAAAAGGTAGCCAGTAACACTCGATCCTCCGGTGGGCATCGCATCACTGCAAAAATCCGCTCAAGTCTCGTGATCCACCTCTGGGCTTCCTCTGGGTCTGCCCCACCACTAAACGTCGTAGCCCCGAGCCGCTGAGCTCGCTCGATAGTAGCACTCTCTGTCCCTCTCGCCGCGTCATCTTCAGGTCGTGAAGGGGGCTCACGTCTCGGAGGCATGGTCGATCGCACGCTGAAAGAGGCATAGAGTCAGTAAAACAACCTAGACACAAACTACAAACCTATGCTCTGATACCAATTGACAGGACCCACCCTGATTATCACCCCGACAACCGAGGTGAACCCTGCTCCTATCTGACAACCCAGCACAAAGACTGAAACAACCTCACGAAAACCCACAAATTTACATTACCAAACAAGGGAGAATTTAAAACATCCAAGAGTTAACCGTTATACAGAGCATAGTACAAACAAAAAGATAGAAATCCTACTCAGAGTTATTTACACACACAACGGAAAACTGAAAACACTCCGAGACCAACTCCGGGATAACACTATGCCTCTAACTCTGCCTCAACGTCAACCCCCGCGCTAGCTCCACGACCTGGAGGGCATTTAAAAACCAGAAAAGTTTGAGTGGACTAAAAAGCATAAAAGTCTCAAAAACAATTTCATAACAAACCAGGGTTTGGCCTTCGGTTTTGAAAACATGCATGTATAAACCGATATCTGAAAACATGTATAAATCACAGAATAATCATCATGAAAACAGTATCATAAAACATAAATACCAATGTCATCATCCGATCAAACCTGCTGGACCTATCCGAGTCTTTAAACTCCCGAGTCTTTAAACTCAATCCAGGCCTCAATATAATCCGAGTCTTTAAACTCTCGAGTCTTTAAACTCAACAGGCCTACGGGGGAAATATCAGTATATTCGAGTCTTTAAACTCCCGAGTCTTTAAACTCAATCTGGGTCTTTAAACCCAATCCGGGCCCGTCCCCCGTCAATCATAATCCGGGTCTTTAAACCCAATAACCAGATCCAGCAAATCCAACCAAAAACCGTTTGAAAACAATTTCTAAATCCATATCCAAACCCAAATCCAAAATAACTGGTTCGAAGCCATTCCGGCGTCCAGAACCGTCATTCCGAACCCAAATCCGGAATTCCACTTTTCAACTTTAAAACCAAATCTCGAATACCGAAATCTGATTCTAAAACCGAAAACCTTGATCATCAAATCATGTTCCAAAACTCATTTATAATCATTGAAACCAATTATAGATTGAAAACCCAAAAGCATTGCATCAAAATCATAATCAACGCATTTCTCGAAAAACGTGCTGAAATACGTAATTTCTCGAAAAACGTGCAATAATGGAAAACAAATAGAAAGTACTCAATAATCATGAAATCATAATTAAAACCATAAAATGAGTAAATAAAAGTAGTTATGCACGCTCGGTTTAAAGAAGAAGTCCACTCATAGTTCCCGGGCACGTCACTCGCGTCCCGTACGTTCTTCGGTCGCCTCAAGGATTCCCGATCCTGTCACAAGTCACCAAAATGGGTCACTAACACGTCAACTAAGTTTCTCCTAAGGTCTCTAAGTTTTCTCAGAATTCTAAACGTAATTACACGAAACCCTAAACCTTCGATCCCGTAGAACTAACCCGAGACGATGTCTGATCATCCCGAAACTTGTCCCAAAAGATTCGTTACAACGATTAGCCAAAAAACCATGTTGGAAGGTTCCCCAGAACAGCCACCACGCTCCCTCAAGCACCGTCCAAAGGGGCTGGGTGTGGGCTTCACGCGCCTGCACAATGGCACTGTTCATCTTCTTCCTCGATCCCTCGACTGTGTTGGACCGGCATAGCCGGTTCTCCACCGTCCTTCAACCAATTCCGTTCCTTTTTCCACCAACCACTTCGTCCTCATCCTAGCAACTAATTCCAATCCTAAAAACTAGACATTACTGCCTCAATCCCATCTTCCCAAGCTCGAACCAGCAACCACCCAAAACTCTGTTTCTACTCCCGGCCACCCGTGCTTCCCCCCGTCATGGCTTCACAAACTGAAGGTTCCTAGGGACCTACTGAACCTAATAGAACTAACAGAATCCTTCGACTCAGCCCCAAATGTAAGACCCGTGTCCTGGAGGGAACGGTGAACAATCCCACATTCCTGCGTTGGGGGAATGGTCTGGGAAGGGAATGGTGGTGTGCCTTAAAGGTGTAGGCACACACCTATCTAGCATGAGGCCTTTTGGGAGCTCAGTGGCTTTGGGGGGGATTGGAACCCCAAAGTTAAGCGAGTTGAGGCTAGTGCAATTCTAGATGGGTGACCCCCTGGGAAGTTGCACCGTGAGCTCCCGAAAACAAAACCGTGAGGGCAAGGGCAAGGAGGCTCAAAGCGGACAATATCGTGCTAGATGAATCGGGACCTGACAGAAGAGGGTCGGGTCCTGACAATTTGGTATCAGAGCCAGACCTCGACTGGGAAGTGTGCCAGCGAGGACGCTGGGCCCTAAGGGGGGTGGATTGTAAGACCCGTGTCCTGGAGGGAACGGTGAACAATCCCACATTCCTGCGAGGGGGGAATGTTCTGGGAAGGGAATGGTGGTGTGCCTTAAAGGTGTAGGCACACACCTATCTAGAATGAGGCCTTTTGGGAGCCCAGTGGCTTTGGGGGGGATTGGAACCCCAAAGTTAAGCGAGTTGAGGCTGGTGCAATTCCAGATGGTTGACCCCCTGGGAAGTTGCACCGTGAGCTCCCGAAAACAAAACCGTGAGGGCAAGGGCAAGGAGGCTCAAAGCGGACAATATCGTGCTAGATGAATCGGGACCTGACAGAAGAGGGTCGGGTCCTGACAATTTAATTGTAAGACCCGTGTCCTGTAGTGAACGGTGAACGATCCCACATTCCTGCGAGGGGGAATGGTCTGGGAAGGGAATGGTGGTGTGCCTTAAAGGTGTAGGCACACACCTATCTAGCATGAGGCCTTTTGGGAGCTCAGTGGCTTTGGGGGGGATTGGAACCCCAAAGTTAAGCGAGTTGAGGCTGGTGCAATTCCATAATGGGTGACCCCCTGGGAAGTTGCACCGTGAGCTCCCGAAAACAAAACCGTGAGGGCAAGGAGGCCCAAAGTGGATAATATCGTGCTAGATGAATCGGGACCTGACAGAAGAGGGTCGGGTCCTGACAATTTGGTATCAGAGCCAGACCCCGACCGGGAAGTGTGCCAGCGAGGACGCTGGGCCCTAAGGGGGGTGGATTGTAAGACCCGTGTCCTGTAGTGAACGGTGAACGATCCCACATTCCTGCGAGGGGGGAATGGTCTGGGAAGGGAATGGTGGTGTGCCTTAAAGGTGTAGGCACACACCTATCTAGCATGAGGCCTTTTGGGAGCTCAGTGGCTTTGGGGGGGATTGGAACCCCAAAGTTAAGCGAGTTGAGGCTGGTGCAATTCCATAATGGGTGACCCCCTGGGAAGTTGCACCGTGAGCTCCCGAAAACAAAACCGTGAGGGCAAGGAGGCCCAAAGCGGACAATATCGTGCTAGATGAATCGGGACCTGACAGAAGAGGGTCGGGTCCTGACACCAAAAGTCACGACTTTACGTTTGAACCTAAACGGCAAAACAGAGCATACAGAGAAATTCGAGAAATTACCTGCGCTCAGACCGCCGCCGTGCCCTAACCTGTCAAGCACGTCTCCACCGTCCTCTAAACACCACCACCAGCTACGCTTGATCGAAACACGGCAGCACCACCACCAAACTCCCTCTCTGTTTTCCTAGTTTCTCACTCACCGCACACACTCACTCGACCTTTCAAACTTCCCTAGACACTCCCTTCCTCTTATTAACCTCTAGTCACACTCACCAGCCTTCCAACCTCTCTCAGTTCTCACTAACTGATTGACAAGGCCTCACACCTCCCAGCGATCGATCGATTTTCCTCTCAACTCAGTATCTGTTTGTCTCAAACACGGTTAAACCGTTTAAACACAGTCATGCAAAGCCTAGAACCCACTAGACAACCCCCACGTGTCAAAGCCCTATGGTCCCAAACTCAAAATATCCAATAAACATTTGTCCCAATCTGATTTGCACAATTCCCAATGTGCAAAAAGACCAAAATGCCCTTGTGAGTCCAAATTACGATTTTACCCTTTGCCGTTCTAGACCCGTATCTCACTCGTCCGACGTCCGATGAAAGCATGCCGCATGTCGTTGTACTCAGGACGACGAGATCTACCTAACGGTCCTCGGTCTATGTGTAAAAACCTTGTCGTACAAAAAGTCAACTTTTCCCCTTCGTTTTACCAAATTACGAAAGTGCCCTCAACCTTCCGAACATCGTAACTTCCTCCTCGGATGTCAGAATCGGGCGTGCCACCTGTCTACGGACTCGTGACGTCCCGAACTACGTCACGGTCATCCGTCAATGCCCAATTGACCCCCAAACTAAAAGTCAAAATTTTGCCCATTCTAGGGGCAAAATCGTCATTCTGTACCCAAAGTCCAAACGTAACCAACTAACCACCGATTAACTCACTAATACGTTACTAATCACCTTGCTAATCCCGACTTCTGGGACGGGTCCTTACATAACATGGTCTTACCCGACCACGGTCTTCTTCGGTGATAGTTCATCGAGTCAGATATAGTTACCGTAGTTTGCCCAACGAACAATCATCCCTAGACAAGAGTTGGACAATTCGGTGGGTACCCACCCATTTTATCTTGCTTGACAAAGGCTTTCAAAGTGCTATCTTTGGAGAATTTGGTGGGAAACCACTGACTCAACCTTGCCCCGTGCATTATCTTTCATCGGGCTAAGCTTAGAAATACAGCCAACCTGACGAAGGTTTATTTCAACAGGTTAAATTAATATTTAAAAAAATTAATTGTGTTATATATAATTTTAATAATTCATGGTAATTAATTAATTAATTAATTAATCTAAAAAATAAGGAAAAGTAAATACAATTAAAATATGAAATTTAAAAAATATTTTTATACAATTTAAAATGATATTCTGAACATTATTAAAATAAAACGATATGTTTAGCGCGTGTTCCTTCATTCGAAGTTTGTTTCAATATTGATGCAAATGGTATCTTAAATGTCTCCGCTGAAGACAAGTCCACTGGCCAGACGAAGGGAATTACAATTACGACGAGTGGATTTGTCATAGGGAGTCGTGAAGGGATAGAGAGAGTGATCTCACTTGAAGACTTGAAGTAGTGTGTGAGATCTTTTTATGGTTTTGACATATGTTTCTGTTATTACTTAGCATCCATCTTTTGTGTGCCCAGTCGTTTTGCATGAAGTTTATCATGCAAGCTAGTCGAGTATTATATGCGAAATTGTTACATTTACTTGTTTTCCACATTTTCATCTCCTGAAGTTTACATTTTTCATACCAAAACTACGTAAAATTGTAATGAGTTCCTTTTTTTTTTAACATATTCATAACACGGGCTTCCGTATCTAGAGTTTTAAGAAGAGTTTTTACTCTGTTAAAAAATCTGATTCGTGCAGATTCTTCTTCCAACTAAAGAAAAAATCTTACAATGAATTTTATAAGAAAAATTCTTATAGCTCTGGCATTGAAAACCGGTATGGTTCTAAACAAAGAATTATTGAGGGTTTGAATCCCTCTTTCTTCTTTCTTTTATACGCGTCGAATAAATTTGTTGTTTTTATTTTATTTTATTGGTTTTGCTCCAGGCTCTAGCTCAGTAGGATAAAAAGAATCAGTAAATATTATCTTATCAATATGTCATTCTTATGTGTGGTCTCAGCCAAGAAAAATTTATATAAACCAATTTTCCAAGTACTCCCTTGATTTTTTGGGTTAATTTGCAAGTATGTGACCAAACTCGGTAGAGTTTGTAAGACCACAACTGTGTTGAGTTAATGCCTCCTTAGTGGATTATTAATGCATTGAAATTTTAAATCATGAGATTATGTATTGGGAATAAATACATGGTGTTTTTCATTCATGTGGAACCTTGTAGAAGAAGATTGATGTGGAAGCTTCATGAAGAATAATGAATATGGAAGAAGAATGAATATGGAAGATTCATGAAAGAGCATTAATTGAAGAAAGTTCATGAATGAACTTTAATGAATGAATCTAGAGACTTCCTTAAGCACTATATAAGAAGGAGATCTTAGCCACATTTGAACATCAAGGAGAACACATCACAAGTGAGTGAGTGAGAGCAACTCTAAGGGTTTTCGGGTATAGAAACAAGGTGAGTTGTGAGTGTTTCAAGAGTGTGCATAGTTTTTGGGGTAGAGTGATCTTCTATGTTGAGAGATGGTGTACAAGGAGTATCATATTGGATACAAGGGCTCGGGTTGAGTATAAACTTAAGAGGTGTAATCTTGTATTTTGTATTCTCTCGTAGTGAAGGAGAAAACTCTCCGAGGACGTATGCAAATTATTTGGCTGAAACTCGTTAAATCTGTTGCGTTCTTGGCTTCTTTATTTCCTTTCTTCCATCTTTATTCCTAGTACTTGCGTGGCGGAGGATTAATTTCCTAATAAACTGGTCCGAAAAAGGAATGAATGAATGAAAAAGCAGCATGTCGTATCAAATAGACCAAAAACCTTATTTGAATTGTTTGGATTTCTTATCGTGTAATAATTTTTTTTATTAATTTGGAGTTCTGCCCTTCTTCCCTGGCGGGCCACCCGACTCTCTGCTTCATGAGTTCACTCTTTTTTTTTTCTTTTCCTTTTTGGGATTGTAGGATAAATATGGGTGTGGATAAATATTGGTGCATGTGTTTGGATGTTATTCTTGTGGATTAGAAAGGGTGTAGCAAATGTTTGCTTTGGCATTGATGAACATTATTTTTGCATAAAACGAACCAAAAATCATTTCTGGAGACTCAGTGCATGCAATGCTTCATGTGCCACATTTAAACAAAAAAAACTAAAAATGAATCCACATTTGTAATCTAAGGCCACATTTGGTACGTCGTATAAGAGATTCAATATGATAATATAGTACGAAATCAGTATTTGGACGTTCGTATTAATTAGCCTTAATTAGCCACTATATAAATTAATATGGTTAAATACCTTTATACAGTCCAGACACGCTAAAATAATACTCTCGAAATTATCCGTAATAAATAGTTAGATGACAAATAATCTTGAAAAGTGTAATAATAATAATAATAACAATAACAATAATTAATTAAAATAAATAATTATAATTTAATAAATAGTAATAATATATGAATAAATAATTAAATACTAATATATATAATTAATCTTTATGATATAAATAGTTAATTCTTATTGATTCATATAATATAATCCGGTCAGTATAATATAGCCGGCTTTTTAATGCTATCAAGTACAAAATACTCGACTAAATAATCAAACTATCCAATAGACAAATTAATTTATTCAATTGAAATCTTTAGTATAGTAAAAGGTATCAAACCTAACCTTAAAGAACTTCTTGACGAAGTCACACACAATCTAAAAAGCCCTCATCTGATTGATTAGGGTTTAGGGTTTCTTGAAGAATGGAGGAAGAACAAGGTAAGAGAGATTTGAGGTTTTGGGTTTTTTCTTGGTGGAGTACTCAATTGCATAATTTGACTATTAGGTTATTATAAGACTTATATTGTTTGTAGATTTATAAGAGTATTTTAAAGATCTTTAATTTTTAATACATTTTTACCCAACAACATATTTTCATAAACACCTCTCCCTAATTATATCTCATTATTCATTTTGGAATAATGCCATTAAACATTCAAGGTGGGGTTCAACTCTTAAAAAAATATAATTTTACAAGTAAATACAGAAATACTTCGTAATGAAAATAATTATCTTTGATTTGATTCTTATTATCGCTAAGTAAATACGCTCTAATTGTTTGTGAAATAACAAGTTTATAAAGTTTTGGGATCCAAATCTTTAAGCAAGTGTTATGTGGCTATTTTTATTTGTCGAGATTTCAAATTAATCCAAACAAAAAACAAGTCAAATACCAAGACACTTAATAAAAAATTTGAAATAAAATCTCGGTCTTATCCCAAGCTGTAACTTCTGATCAGAAAAAAAAACTTCTTCAAGAAGGCACCTCATTCTAAAGCTAAGGGTAAATTGGTCATACAATATTTGTCCTTTTTCATTTGGCCCAAAAGTTGAAGCGGGAGGAACGATCACAATTCCAGATATATAGAGAGGGCAGAAATTTCAAGTACACTCAAAGCTCAAACCTGAGTGTGAAGCTCGGGTGCTCTTCCCATTGAAAAGGTTAGGCTTCTTTTGGTTAAAACTTTGCTGCTCTTTAATAATCATTACAGTTAAAAGCTTTGGTAATTTATTTTTAAAAATGATTGAAGGGGCAACACGAATCCTGCTCTTCTCTAATGATTTTGATTTCATAGATTCAATTCTTTCGGTTTGAGATTCCTTCAACGGGTTCTTTAAGGACCGATTTACAGAGCTGTACTATTAATGTCGATGAGCAATTACCCACTGTTGTCTTTTATAAAATTTCTCTTGTTGGTTTGTAAGAAGCTGAAGTATTGAACTTGGATATTTCCTTTCTTGACTGTTTCATATAACTATGATTCTGTTTTGGGTTTATGATGGATTGTTCCATTTTAGTTTATCTATCGGAAAAAAAGGGTATAATTCCATTTTTGCTCTCTTCTTGTGCTAAGCTAGTTCAATTTGATTATCGAATATGATTGAATTTTGAGCTTTATAAGTTTATTAATCTGCTCAGACTGCTTACGGATTCTCAAACCTCTCCATCCTTACACATCTGTGGTTTTTGGATACCGGACAGTGAAAACTCTTAGCAAGAATCATTCTGTAAAGTTCAACCTGACCTAGATCACTCTTCCTTTTATAAGCTTCCCGCATTTTTAAGTTGAGAATGGGTGGAAGGGAATGCCAAGCAATTGGGATTGATCTGGGGACAACATATTCGTGCGTGGCAGTGTGGCGATATGATAATATAGAAATCATAGTGAATGATCAGGGAAACAGGACCACTCCCTCTTATGTTGCCTTCACTGATACTGATCGACTGATTGGTGATGCAGCATTTAACCAAATCATCAGAAACCCTGCAAACTCAATCTTTGGTAAGGTCTTATATATTCTGATAATTGGTTCAATTTGTTTCTAAAAACAGTGCATATTCCTTTACCTTTATCGATCGTTTTTTCTTCAAATCTATTTTCTGTTCATTTATTTTTCCACTATTTCTTTTACTAGTTGCATAATGGACTATTTCAAAGCTGATCTTTGTGATTGGAATTTCTGTTAATTGATCGGTTGCAGTTACATACCAAATGTTTAGAAGTAGTGAACATAAGTCTACCTTTAATTCACATTGTTACTCCAATATTTTTAAAGTTCCTCTCTGTTTTCTTGTTTGGTTTTAGTTCCTGAATTTGGCATTAATTTACAGATGCGAAGCGGTTAATTGGTAGGCGATTTAGTGATGCCTCTGTTCAGAATGATGTAAAGCTCTGGCCATTCAAGGTCATTGAAGGTCCTAGTGAAAAGCCCATGATTGTAGTTACCAAAAATGGTGAAGAGAAACTGTTTGCTGCTGAAGAAATCTCATCCATGGTTCTGGCAAAGATGCGGGAGATTGCTGAGGCCTACCTTGGCTCAAGTGTGAGTAATGCAGTTATTACTGTCCCCGCTTACTTTACTGACTCACAACGTCAGGCTACAAAAGATGCTGGTGCCATTGCTGGTCTAAAAGTGATGCGTATAATCAACGAACCAACTGCAGCAGCCATCGCTTATGGCCTTGACAACAAGGCTGGTTGGTATAGCAAGAGAAATGTGATGATATTTGATTTGGGTGGTGGTACTTTAGATGTGTCACTGCTTACCATAAGTTCTGGTGTCTTTGAAGTCAAGGCGACAGCTGGAGACACTCATCTTGGTGGTGGAGACTTTGATAACAGAATGGTGAACCACTGTGTTGAGCAATTCAGGAGGAAGCATAATGTTGACGTAAGTGGAAAGCCTAGAGCTCTTAGGAGGCTAAGAAATGAGTGTGAAAAGGCAAAAAGGAGACTTTCATTTACGTCTGAGACGGATATTGAAATTGACTGTTTACACGAGGGTACTGATTTCTACACAACTATTACTCGTGCCAAATTTGAACAACTCAACATGGATTTCTTCAACAATTGTATGGCTCCGGTGGAGCAGTGCTTGAAGGATGCTAATATGGGCATAAGTGATGTCCACGATGTTGTTCTTGTTGGTGGCTCTTCTAGAATTCCTAAAGTCCAGCAACTATTACAGGATGTGTTCAAGGGTAAGGAGCTGTGCAAGACGATTAATCCGGATGAGGCTGTGGCATATGGAGCTGCTGTTCAAGCTGCCGTCTTGAATGGGAATGGAAATGGTAAGCTTCAAGACTTCTCTCTCTTGGATGTCATCCCTTTATCACTTGGAATTGAGAGTAAGGAACGAAATAGTTCCAAGTTATTCATGAACGTTGTGATTCCCAGAAACACTAGAATTCCTGTCGAGAACAAAAAGAGCGTAACTACTGTTTATGACAATCAAGTTTGTGTTGACTTCCCGGTTTATGAGGGTGAATCTAGTATCGCAAAGAACAATAACTTTTTGGGTAAATTTACCCTCGATGGTATTCCTCCATCTCCAGCACGTGTTCCTTCATTTGAAGTTTGTTTCAGTATTGATGCAAATGGTATCTTAAATGTCTCTGCTGAAGACAAGTCCACTGGCCAGAAGAAGGGAATTACAATTACGACGAGTGGAATTGACATAGGAAGTCGTGAAGGGATAGAGAGTGTGAAATAATACCCCCGTTGGGTAGGTGCGATCTTATTAGAAGGTTATTAACGATAATGTCTCTTAGTCTCTTTAGTAGAAATCTCACTTTAAGTAGTGTGTGAGAGCTTTTTATGGTTCAACTTGTTTCCGTTATTATTAGCATATCCATCTTTTGTGTGCCCAGTCGTTGTGAAGTTCATCATGCAAGCTAGTCGAGTGTTATATGTGAAGTTGTTACATTTACTTGTTTTCCACATTTTCCCCTCAAGTTCACATTTTTCATACCAAAATTACATAAAATTCTAACGGGTTCTTTTTTCTAGCATATTCATAACAAGGGCTTCCTTATCTAGAGTTTTATCAAGAATTTTTCTTCTATTAAAAAAACTTTTGCTTAGGGCTTTCTTTTTATGATCATTTATATAATTCCAATGATTATAAAATTCATTAGAGGGGAATTTTTCTTCTGTGAACAAAGAAATTATTTTTGTACCGATCCTTGTTTAACAGCCACACATTAGACTTCCTCAAAAAAAATCCAATTTGTGCAGATTCTTCCCCCAACTAAAGAAGAGATCTTATAATGAATTTTATAAGAAAAGTTTTATAGCTAGTCTTGAAAATTGGTATAGTTCGAAACAAATAACTATCGAGGGTTCGAATCGCTCTCTCTCCTTTATTTTATATGCATCGAATAGATTTGTTGCTTATCTTTATTTTATTTTCGTTGCTCCAGCGTAGTAGGATAAAAGGAATTAGTAAATATTATCTTGTCAATTTATGGCAATGTCAATTCTTATGTGTGGTCTCAATCTAAAAAGATTTATATAAACCAATTATCCAAGCATTCTCTTGATTTTGGATTATTTTTCAAGTATGCGACCAAACCCTCTATAGAGTGTTTAGACCTCGAGAGATTCTGAGAGGAATGAATGGAAAAAGCAGCATGTCGTATCAATGGATAATTCTAAGAATATTTCATTCTTACCAAATAGACCAAAAATCTTATTTAAATTGTTTGGATTTCTTGGCGTGTAATAATTTTTTTTATTAATTTGGTCGAGTGAATAAATGGGTAGAGCCACATACACTTGATTTTTGTTGACCGTAAACGATATCGATAATTGAGGCAAAATATCTATAAATTTGATTAATAATATATCCGTTAATATCAATATTTTTATTTCTAAATAGGAGCTTTAAAAATTTAAAAATATTAGATCTGACTATAATTTTGTTGTGGACTCGCTAATAGAAATAAAGTATATAAGTGATTTAATAAAGTATATAAGTGATTTAAATAGAAGATAAGAGAGACAAATTTCAAAGAAAATTATTGAGACTTGGAGAATTTCTCTCTCATCTCTCTAGGAACTTCTCATTTTTAATTATATTTTGATATCAAATAAATAAATGAATAGAACTAAAATTATTAAATAGACTAAATAAATTAATAACTTCAACTTTTGGTCCTATATCTAAAATTATTCCGGCATATTATAACCACCAAGAAGTTTAAAGAGCTCAACTGATGGGTAAAAAATTCTACTCTCTCTGCCCGAGGAGGAAAAAGGCACAGACAAGGCTCAAAGTCAAATCATCCTCAATTTTTAAATTTTTTATCGAAAATGGGAATGTTGATTCAAAAGAGGTACTGCCCGGGAGCCCTAGAATGCTTCATTATGAATATCTCTCCAAAGTCCTCTTCATATTAGTCACTTTTCGGTGAAAAAGAATTCTTCCTTTTATCTTCCTCGGGACGCCTTCACATTTCTTTCCAACTTTTACAGCCGTGATAATGGAGAAAATTGGCGAAGAACAAAAGGGTCCTGCAAATGCAAATTATGCAATAGGGATTGATCTGGGGACAACATACTCGTGTTGCAGTGCAACCAAGGACGATATCGACGGATATATCGCTAGTTAAATTTACGGATATCTCGCCCCAAATATTAGTATCGATAACGATATCGTTTACCGTCAACAAAAATGACGAAAATTCGGTCTAAAAGTTGGAAATTTGGAATGAAATTTTGGGAAAAACTTAAATACCCAATTATGGTTATATATGACTAATAAAAACTAAAAAATGATTTTGGTATAATAAATATATGATGAATGAATATGACACAATAGAGTTCTGCCAATGACTAGTAATATAAAAATTTAAATATAAACATAAATTGAAGTGAATTACTATAATTGAATGTTAATATAATTAAAAACATAACAATAAGCCTAAAAAAATTTGAATGGAAGAAAAATTATAAAATGAATAAATATATTTAAAATTGGAAAAAAAAAAAGGATTAAAAAAATAGAGTCAATTTTTGTTCAAAAATTGGAAAGGATTGATATGTTTAAAATTGGAAATGATTGATATGTTTAAAATTGGAAATGATTGATATTTTTAAAATTGAAAATGATTGATATATTTAAAATTGGAAAAAATGACAAATATGGTTCAAAATAAGGAAAAAATGACAAATATAATTCAAAATAAGAAATAAATGAAAAGAAAAAAGAAAAAAAAAAAGAGGCAGCATGCGGCCATGCGCAAAAAAAAAAAAGAAAAAGAAAAAGAAAAAAATAAAAAGGCATCAGCGCACCTTAGAGGGTTCGAACTTGGATGGTGGGTGCAGGTTTTAAATTAAAACAGCTCACAACCAACTCTACTAACTTGCCTGATTGAAATATTAGGCAACCAAATAATATATAAAGTGTACTTACTGACTTAAAACACTCATCTTCAACCTTGCGCGGGGTTTGCTATTCGGGTTTTTTTGACCCGGCTGCATGACCTGGCTGTAACTTGATTTAGGGTTCAGAATTTGAACACCTCAGGATTTAAAGCACGAATGGATAAATATGTTGATCAAGCTTATTCTTATATTTGTTAAGACGTGAGGAAAATGTCTTGTATCGGAAAAACACAATTATAATTTATGTCTTATAAAATTTTGAACTATTCCTCTAATTGCCAATTAATTGTGAGGTGGAATCTCACTTTTTTACATGATATCAGAGTGGGGTTATCTCACGTGAGGCTTAACCGCCACACGTATCACATGTACCCATTCAAATCGTCACGTGATAAACTGGAAAATCTGTCACACGTGAGGGGGCGTATTGAGATGTGAGGAAAATGTCTCACATCGGAAAAACACAATTACAATTTGTACTTTATATGATCTTGAACTACTTCTCTTTTACTAATTGATTTTGGGGTGAAACTTCAATTTCTTACATGGTATCAGAGAGGGTTATCTCACGTGAAAGCTTAACCGCCTCACGTGGTCACACGCACTCATTCAAATCGTCACGTGATAGACTGAAAAATCCGTCATACGTGAGAAAGCATGTTGAGATGTGAGGAAAATGTCTCACGTCGAAAAAACACAACTATAATTTGTGTCTTATAAGATCTTGAGTTACTCTTCTTATTGCCAATTGATTTTGGGGTGGAACATTTTTTTACAATGTTACCCATGTTACCTATAAAAGGAGAATAAAACATATTTGAAAAGGAAAACTAACAAATCGATCAAATAAATATAAATTGATAAAATTTAATTAATTTTAATAATTGCAAATCCTTTAAAAAAATTCCTAAAAAACTCGCAGTCTTGGCAAAATATGTTTTTTTTTATTTAGAATTAAAATTCAATTATCCTCTTAATCTTTCTTAGTTCTATTCTCTTAACATTTTTTGGTTCTTACTCTAAAAACAAAAACTTCTCTTTTATTCTGACTTGCACCCGAAGCTCTGCTTTGAAGACTTTTTTACCATTAAATTTCATCTCGACTTGGTTTTATAGTTTGTTTTGAAGGTCACCTAACACCCAACTCATTCTGACTGCTCACAAACTTGTCTTCAAGATACACATACACCTACATCTCGATGGGATCATGTCATTCTAAATACTCTGTCAAACTATGACATAATTCCAATGAATATTCATCCTCTTGATGATTTCTCGACTAACCTGCCTGCTGAAGGCTCGTTTGTAAAAAAAATGGTTTATTTCCAACGCTTGTAATTGACTACTCAATTTTAGTATTTAAGCATTTACTTTCTAAGCGTTTGTATTTCATCTCCATCTCAATATATTTGATTTCTTCAAGTCTAATCTAGATATTTGGGGTATACCAACAATGCATTCTACGATTGACGCTAACTCATAGAACCATCTTCGTATTTTGGTCCAACATCATCATTCTGACTTGAAGTGCATGTCACTTATTGGCCACGAACATAAATTGGCTCACCTGGTGAGATTCTTTTGCAGTGCATGTCCAAGTTCCAATGCTCAGAACGACAACATAATGCTAAAGGGAGATTTGTGAAAATCACAAAATTAAGCAGTTCTAGAGCTTTCATTATCGGTGGCGTGTGAGCATGAAAACTCTCCCGATGAAGAGCTCGAGGATATCACCAGTTAAAAGATAGCCAAAGAGGAATTGATGAAATTCATCAAGGACTGTCGTTTCCCATCTGTGCACAGATAGAAGCACTGAGTGTAACAACCCAAAAAATCATGAAATATAATTTCAAAAAACTTTCTTGTAAATTGACAATTTAATCCTTATTGATCTCAAAGTTGACTATTTACTCAGATTACTGTTTGAACTTTTTTTGAGTATCATTACACGGGTCTCGGAGTCCTGAATCCGGAGGCAGGCGTCATGTTGGAATTGAAGATCAAATTAGCTTGTTACGAGTCTAGAATTACCAAGGGCATTTTGGTAATTTTGATACTAAGGGTATTTTGGTAATTTTGCAAGTAAGATATTTTTGTTGGTCTTGTAGGATGGTGTCAAATGTCCCATCCTTATCACCTCTTCATTTTCAGCCTTGGATGCACCGACTTGGGTTGTGGGTGTAAGTATATGTGTGTATTTGGTGTTTTGAGGTTCTTTTGAAGAACCACCATACTCAAGAGCACCACATAGGGAAGAGGGAAGAGAACCAGTCTTGAACGTGGACATTTTTGTCTATGTACAAGTTAGAAATATATAATTTTTAAAAAAATTTTGAATTAAATGCAATGTCTTGGACATGAGATCTTTTTTTTCGTGGGGTTTGTTCCAACAGGTTTTCTCTAACAAGACCTCATAGTATAAAATGAAATAATTAATCGATAAAAATTTACATTTTTAACGGTTGGGCATGTGAAGTAAAGACACATTTTTTATTTTTGCGCTTGATGTTCAAATGTTTAAACCGGCTCTTTCAACAACTTAATATATATTGTCGAAAATCATCAACCAAAAATTGTAGAATTTTTATCAATAAGCTAAATTCCATTATGGAGCAATAACAATTAGAACAGTATCATGGTTCAATTACAACCTTTAATTAACCAAACTAAAATATCACAAACCTAAAAGCGAATCTTCATCCAAACAGCCAAAAACAAAAATAGCATAACTGTAGGATTTTGACAATAAATAGAAACCATTCCACAACAAAACAAACTGAATAATATATGGTTCAACCATGTTTCCAATTAATCAAAATGAATTTCTCTTTCATAATATAGGTTTCGGAAAAAACCAGTCAAAATAACATGTTAAAACTCAACACCAAATGGATGCTCAAGGGAGAAGACTCTAGGGAATTGACATCCATGATAAGTCAGTCAGCTATTAAAAAAAGAAAAGAAAAAAAAAACAAATTTCTTCATCGTAACATGCTAAGCAACAAAATGATAAATGCCCAGTTATAAAAATTTCAAATTTTCGACAACCCAACTAAGATTTCAAATTTATAATTAAGCTAATATTCAATTTTTTTGAGATAATATTCAAAGACAAATCTACGCACCTAGTCGTGTTCTTTCTTGGTGGGTAGTGGGTTGTTGCGATGACGAAGAAGAATGGTGGAGGAGAACATGGTCAGTGCAACTTGAAGAAGAGGGATGGAGGAGAACATGGTCGGCGCAACTTGGAGAAGAATGATGGAGGAGAACACGGTCGGCGCGACTTGGAGAAGAAGGACAGGGGAGAGCAAGGTCGATGCGACTTGGAAAAAAGGTGGTCACGATTTGGAGAAGAATGTGGTCGCAATTTCTTTCTTGGTGGGTATTGGGTTCCTACGATGAGAAAGAAGAATAGAAAAGAAGAATGTTGTCGCAATTTGGAGAAAAAAGTAGTCAATTTCGTTCTCGGTGGATATTGGGTTCTGACGATTTGAAGAATGGAGGAAGAATAAGGTACAAGAGATTTGGGGTTTAGGGTTTCTTCTTGGTGGAGTGTTTAATTGCATAATTTCACTGACAGGTTGTTATAAGGCTTATATAGTGGGTAGATTTGTAAAAATATTTTAGGGCCCCTATTTTTTAATACATTTTTGCCAAATCACATATTTTTATCAATTTCCCAAAAATTAAAATATGTAATAGGAATTATTAACACCTAGTTAAATCTCATTATTCATTTTAGATAATGTCATTAAAGATTTCAAGTGGGGTTCACCGGTTAAAAAATAATCTAATTTTATAAGTAAATGTAGGAGTACCCTATAATGGGAATTATTATTTTTTGATTTGATTCTTATTACCCCTAAGTAAATACGTCCTAATAGTTTGTGAAATAACAAGTTTATCAAGTTTTGGTTCCAAATTTTTAAGCAAGTGTTATGCGGCTATTTTTATTTGTTGAGATTTCAAATTAATCCAGACAAAAAACAAATTAAATACCAAGACAATAAAAAAAATTAAGCAAATGAAATAAAATCTTGGTCATACCAGAAAAAACTTCTTCAAGATGGCACATTGGCACCTCAATCTAAAGATAAGGGTAAATTGGTCATACAACATTTGTCCTTTTTCATTTGGTCCAAAAGTTAAGGCGGGAGAAACGATCCCAATTCCAGATATACGGAGACAGAGAGGGCAGAAATTTCAAGTAAACACTCAAAAGGTCAAACCTGAAGGCGGTTCTGGTTAGTCTGCTCCTTAGTGTAAATGAAGTTCGGGTGCTCTTCCCATTGAAAAGGCTAGGCTTATTTCCGCATGTTCTAACATTCTATCCTTCTTTTGGTCAAAAGTTTGCTGCTCTTTTATAATCATTAAAGTTAAAACCTGTGATAATTTCTTTTTAAAAATGGTTAAAGGGACAACACGAATCCTTGTCTTCTCTAATGATTTTGATTTCATAGATTTAGTTCTTTTGGTTTTAGAATCCTTCAACGGGTTCTTTAAGAAAATGATTGAACTTGGATATTTCCTTTTTTGACTGTTTCATATAGCTATTATTCTGTTTTGGGTTTATGATGGATTGTTCCATTTTAGTTCATCTAACAGAAAATTCCATTTTAGCTCTCTTCTCTTTTTAAGCTAGTTCAATTTGATTATTGACTATGATCACATTTTGAGCTTTATAAGTTTATTGATCCACTCAGACTGCTTACGGATTATCACCCAATCTCTCTTACACAACCTCTAGTCCTCTACAGCCCTACACATCTGTGATTTTTGGATACCTGACAGTGAAACCTCTTATCAAGAATCATCCTGTAAAGTTCAACCTGATCTTGATCACTTCTCCTCTTATAAGCTTCCCGCATTTTTAAGTTGAGAATGGGTGGAAGGGAATCCCAAGCAATCGGGATTGATCTGGGGACAACATACTCGTGCGTAGCAGTGTGGCGATATGATAATATGGAAATCGTAGTGAACGATCAGGGAAACAGGACCACTCCCTCTTATGTTGCCTTCACTGATACTGATCGACTGATAGGTGATGCAGCATTTAACCAAATCATCAGAAACCCTGCAAACTCAATCTTTGGTAAGGCGTATATATTCTGATAATTGGTTCAATTTGTTTCTTCAAATCTATTTTCTGTTCATTTATTTTTCCACTATTTCTTTTACTAGTTGTATAATGGACTTTTTCAAAGCTGATCTTTGTGATTGAAATTTCTGTTAATTGATCGGTTCCAGCTAGCAAAAATATTTAAATATATGTGAGGCTGAGTGAAAAATTTGGAATAGGTATAAGGCCTTTCATGGTAAATATGACAGTTGCATACCAAATGTTTAGAAGCAGTGAACATAAATCTACCTTTAATTCACATTGTTACTCCATTATTAAAGTTCCTCTCTGTTTTCTTGTTTTGTTTGGATTTCTGAATTTGCATTAATTTACAGATGCAAAGCGGTTAATTGGTAGGCGATTTAGTGACGCCTCTGTTCAGAATGATGTAAAGCTCTGGCCATTCAAGGTCATTGAAGGTCCTGGTGAAAAGCCCATGATTGTAGTTACTAAAAACGGTGAAGAGAAACTGTTCGCTGCTGAAGAAATCTCATCCATGGTTCTGGCAAAGATGCGGGAGATTGCTGAGGCCTACCTCGGCTCAAGTGTGAGTAATGCAGTTATTACTGTCCCCGCTTACTTTACTGACTCACAACGTCAGGCTACAAAAGATGCTGGTGCCATTGCTGGTCTAAATGTGATGCGTATAATCAACGAACCAACTGCAGCAGCCATCGCTTATGGTCTTGACAACAAGGCTGGTTGGTATAGCAAGAGAAATGTGATGATATTTGATTTGGGTGGTGGTACTTTAGACGTGTCGCTGCTTACCATAAGTTCTGGTGTCTTTGAAGTCAAGGCGACAGCTGGAGACACTCATCTTGGTGGTGGAGACTTTGATAACAAAATGGTGAACCACTGTGTTGAGCAATTCTGGAGAAAGCATAATGTTGACGTAAGTGGAAAGCCTAGAGCTCTTAGGAGGCTAAGAAATGAATGTGAAAAGGCAAAAAGGAGACTTTCATTTACGTCTGAAACGGATATTGAAATTGACTGTTTACACGAGGGTACTGATTTCTACACAACAATTACTCGTGCCAAATTTGAACAACTCAACATGGATTTTTTCAACAATTGTATGGCTCCGGTGGAGCAGTGCTTGAAGGATGCTAATATGGGCATAAGTGATGTCCATGATGTTGTTCTTGTTGGTGGCTCTTCTAGAATTCCTAAAGTCCAGCAACTGTTACAGGATGTGTTTAAGGGTAAGGAGCTGTCCAAGACTATTAATCCGGATGAGGCTGTGGCATATGGAGCTGCTGTTCAAGCTGCCGTCTTGAACGGGAATGGAAATGGTAAGCTTCACGACTTCTCTCTCTTGGATGTCACCCCTCTATCACTTGGAATTGAGAGTCGGGAATGGGATGGTTCCAAGCCATGCATGAACGTTGTGGTTCCAAGAAACACTAGAATTCCTGTCGAGAAGAAAACGAGTTTAACTACTGCTTATGACAATCAAGTTCGTGGTCGCTTCCCGGTTTATGAGGGTGAATCTAGTATTGCGAAGAACAATAAGTTTTTGGGTGAATTTATCCTCGATGGTATTCTTCCAGCTCCAGCGGGTGTTCCTTCATTTGAAGTTTGTTTCAATATTGATGCAGATGGTATCCTAAATGTCTCTGCTGAGGACAAGTCCACTGGCCAGAAGAAGGGAATTACAATTACGACGAGTGGTATTGACATAGGAAGTCGTGAAGGGATAGAGAGTGTGAATTAATAATACCCCCGTTGGGTAGGTGGGATCATTTTAGAAGGTTATTAAAGATAATGTCTCTTAGACTCTCGGTAGAAATCTCACTTGAAGTAGTTGTGTGAGAGCTTTTTATGGTTTAACTTGTTTCCATTATTACTTGGCATCCATCTTTTGTGTGCCTAGTCGTTTTGTGAAGTTTATCATGCAAGCTAGTCGAGTATTATATGTGAAGTTGTCACATTTACTTGTTTTCCACATTTGTCCCCTCAAGTTTACATTTTTCATACCAAAACTACGTAAAGTTGCAATTGATTTACTTCATTCACTTGATATCAAAATGGTGTGAGGGAAAGGGCTAAAAGTCTTGGGCTTCTGGTTTGGTTTGGTTTGGTCTGGTTTGGTTTGGTTTGGGATCTGGGTGTGGTTGATTTTCTGGTTGGGTGATGGAGCAGCATACGTGTAAGCTCTGCATCTAGTGCTTCTTGACCGGAAAAGTCTTGGGAGGTCTCTTGAGGAGCCATGGAACAATGAAAACAACTAAACTGTTGAAGATGGAGAAGCTCGCTGTGAGCCACGAGGAGTTTGAAGGCGACAACGTTGTGCGTGCCGGCTATGGCCTGAGAGTGAACCCCAAAAAGTCTTTGAAATTTTCTGGCTCAAAGGTTGAAGAAGATGAAGCTCTGGTGGTAGAAAATTGCTGCAGCTGGGAGGATGATCACTCTGTGCTCCCCTGTGCTGCCGTGTAGGAGCTGGTGGAACAGGGCGAGGTGATGCCTGTTGTCTTGGGACCTGCTCCTAGTGCGGCGCCGATACCCCTAGGGGACAGTGTGGACGAGCGTGGGTGTCAGGCAGGTGTGTCTAAAGTTGTAATTGGTGATGCAGCTGCTTTACAGAAAGCACCCATTGGTGGGCCATTAAATTGTCTTACTGTGAAGTGGCTTCTTTTGTGGGATAGGAATTTGGGTTGCCCCATAAATTGAAATATGTTAAGCCCAAGCTTATTGATGGGCGCATTGTAGTTAGTCCACCTCCTGATGCTGCAGCTGCTGCTGCTTTAAATTGGGCCAGTTGCTTAGTCGGCTATTTCATTAACAAGCCCCTTCCTTTCAATGTGGTTAGTAGTCTTGCAACTAAACTTTGGTCAAGTTGGGGTTTGGTGGAAGTTTTATCCGATGGAGCTGGATTTTTCTACTTCAAGTTCTCCGATATCAAGGCTTGCTTGCGGGTTTTAGAGGGCGGCCCGTGGCAACTTGTTGGGCGCTCTTTATTCCTCTCACAATGGAAACAAGGTATGACATTAACTAAAACTGCCCATTCTGTTGTTCCCATGTGGGTGAGATTTACTAATGTCCCATTGGAACATTGGAACGATGATGGGTTCAGCCATATTGCTAGTGCAGTTGGGAAACCATTGCATGTTGATTCTAATACCTTTAATCATAAGTGTATTGCTTACATGAGGATATGTATTGAGGTGGATGCCAATAAGCCCTTGATTGACTTCCTGGATATTTGTGTTGAGCCTTCGGAGGAGGGAGAGATGCACCAAGTTGTTGAGGTGAAAATTGAGTATGAGAATCGGCCTAGAGTCTGCTCTTATTGTCATACTTTCGGGCATTATGTGTCTAAGTGTGATAAGAAGGTTCCTAAGCTGAATTTAAGGGGTGAGAATACTAGTGGGCTTGCTGCTAAGTCCAAGAGGGAAGTGGACTGTACCAGTGGGCTGGGTAATTTGCCTGTTCGGGAAGTGGGTACTGTAGCGAGTGTGCCTTCTAGCCGTGGGCCTGTTGACTGTGTGTTATTGGTGACATGAACGGGCAGGAGATTATCCATAAGTTTGATGGGGGGAGCCGAAGTGAGCGTTTGGACACTGGGGTGGCCAAGACCGTCTCTTATGGTTCCGTTGCCCCAGTTTGCGAGCAGGATGATTTGGGAGATCCGTGGAGTGAGCCCGCGACTTCTTCGACAGGGTTCGTGCATGCGATTGATCCTCCGCCTAGGGCGTCTGGGGTCCGCTGCGCAGAGGTGAGCTTTCGGTTTCCGTCAGGTGTGGAGGAAGGCTTACTTCCTGTGTCTAATTCTTTCCAGGCTCTCGATTGTGCATGTGTTTTGGAAGAGTCGGGGAAGGGTTGACAGGACCCCGTCCCAACTGGACGTCAAAAACCGTGCCCGGTCCTACTCCCGTCTGACAAGTCAACTAAAGGCCCGAAACTACCCTTCAGTGCTTGCCAGACAAGGGATAATTGCGCTGATTTATGCTGCTACCTCTGCTTCACGATCAGCCCCGAACGTCGTACCACGGCCTGGAGGGTCACAAAACAGAAAAGGTGTGAGTGGACAAAAATGACCTCATATAAAAACATTTGCCAAAATACCATCTTACCCTCCAATTTTCACAAACGTGCATGCATATCGTAAAACATGAGTAATAGTATGAAATCATTCAAGTATGAACAGTGAACCGATAAAATCTAAACATATTTTCCCAAGGTCCGTAAAACTCATGTTTACCAAATCAGTTCAAGTTATAAAACATCAAATCCCGGCTCTCAGGCCAAAACATGTGAACACCATCACCTGGCCACAAAGACCAAAAACCCGTACTCAAAACCGGTACGTAATCACAAACAATATGTTTCTAAATTCCATGTCCACATTTTCCTTAAAACTCATTTTCATTAAATCAATTTAAATCTCAATAAATTCACGCTTTCCTTAAAATCATTTTCCATAAAACCACTGGACTTATTTCCATATCCTGTTGCTTAGAGTCACGTTTATCCCTGCAACGCGTGCAAATCAATAGGCTCAAGAACCGCTCAAAATCCGAGCATCCGCTGCTGTGAACACATCACCAGTCAGCAATCCGTCGCTGTGAAAACCTCACCAGCCGACGATCCGGATCTCGTGAACACATCACTTACCGATCCATATAATCCAGCACATCTGATCTGAGTCAAGCCTCTCTCGGCTGCTCGACAAAGATCGTGCTACGTGACCTCTTCGGGGTAAACACTTCCATCCCGAAAGCGAGCGTTATCTCCAGGGTGCACTCCGGGGAAAAACGTATTTCCACCCGAAAGCCCTAATTATCCGCAACATATCATCATCACAAAAACCAGTGAAAACAGTTGCGCTTGAAATCAAAATCATTTTCAATACAGGGTCTCAGCCCCAAGTCCCGATTTACTTTATAAATCTGAAAATCATCAATATCATCATGTAATCACATGGAAATACAAATCCAATCAAAATCACAATTCCATTGGGTCTCAAGCCCAAAATATAATTTTCACGCAAATCTGTGCAACCGTAAACCCGAGTTGCCACGATCACGTAAATCCATAAAATCAATCACTGACTCATAATCCGAGTCCAAATATCATTTTTAATTCCCTGACTCATAATCCGAGTCAAGACATCATTTTCAATCCCGGGCCCAAAACATCAAGTTCACAATTTTTCGAAAATTGTGCCAAAAATAATATAATAATCCATAAAATCGAGTAAGCACCAGATTGAAACATCAATCATGCAAAAGCATATAAAATCATATAATAAAGCATTTAAATCATATATGCATGCATCACGGTTAGAAAACAAAGTCCACTCACAGACACCGTCTAAACGGTTCGTTTCCGAGCTGCACGTTTTTCCGTAAATTCTGAAAATCACAGTTCTTGTCCAAAATCATTATAGAGGGTTACTAACATCTCAAAATTCTTCATATAATTTTCCCCAATTTTTCTGGAATTTAATACGTATTTAACATGTAAAACAAAACTTCGGATACGCGGAACATTAACGAAACGATATCCGATTTTCTCGAAACCAGCGTCAAAATGTTCGTTACACTGAGAGGATTCAAAGTCATGTTGACCTCACCTTGAAACAAGGCCTCACGCACCCTCACGCGCCGCCCACAGTGGCTGCGCGTGACCACCACCCGCCTGCTACAGTAACCAGCACAGTTGTCTTCTTCGCCCGTTTGTCTGGTAAACGGGTTGGAAAACCCGCGATAGAACCCGACTCAATCTCACTCAATTCGACCTCAATTCGATCCGTTCTTTCAACTGATCCCTTCTAATCCATCTCCATTTAAGTTCTGTAAATTGAATTACTCAAATTAGGGTCTAAATCTTCACAACTCACGATCGAACTTCGACGGGTCTCCTATTCGGATTTATCGATTTCGTCTCTGATTTTCAAATTAATTCATCCAGTTAGCATCGTGAGAGTGTAAGGAACGTTTTTACAAGATCAATTTGAGAATTACTTACCTCTAACCAGTAGAACCCAAGCTCGATTTTAAACGGCAATGGAAGCTTCTGTTCTTCCCCAATTCGACACGATTGCTCTTTGTTTTTGTTTCAGGGAGTTTCATTTTGATCCCAGAAGCTTAATTCGATCCTCAATTTCCCTTCTCCTAGCTCACAATTTCGAATTCGAAAGTCCCCCCAATTTTCAAGATTTTTCGATTCTCAATTGTCCCAGGGGCCTCACTGTCTCTCGAGTTTCTCTCTCAATTCGGCTTCCTCAGTCTCCCAATTACACAATGAAACTGAAACATTTGATTTATCAGTCAATTTGGACAATGATTAAGACAAACCATAATTTAGGGAATTAGTGTCCAAAGTAAGAATGATTGTGTTTTCCCTAAGACACGATTCCATGTTCTCTGGGGCAAGAAGAATACAAAGGACAGGTGTCATTGTCTGATCATGGTTAAAAGACCATTTTGCCCTTCGTTCGACAAATTACCATTTTGCCCCTGGACTTCCGTGACCCGTAACTTGGTCACCTGAACTCCGTTTTCGACGTGCCGCCTGTCGTTGTACTCAGGGCATCGAGACCTACCTAAAGGTCCTCAAATCGTGTGAAAATTAGTTTTCAGACAAAAAGTCAACATTTTCCCCCTTTTCGTCCAAATTATGAAAATGCCCTCGAACTTCCGAACGTCATAACTTTTTCCTCGAATGTCAGAATCGAACATGCCACCTGTCTATGAACTCGTGACGTCCCAAACTACGTCACAGTCATCAGTCAAAGTCCGTTTGACCACCCGAACTAAAAGTCAACATTTTGCCCACGCTAGGGGCAAAACGGTCATTTTGCACATTTCGTCCGATTTCACTCCACTAATCCCAGATTAGTCATTCCAAACTATAATTAATTAATATTCAATCCTGACACTCGGGACGGGTCATTACAAGGGCCATGATGGGGACTCTATTGGTGGGCAAGTTGGGGCACAAGACACTGGTTGTGCTTGGCCAGGGTTGGAGGCTGATCTAACTATTGCTGTTTTGGCTGCGGGTAGAGCTCCAGGAAGAAGGAAGGGGAAGAAGAAGAGAGTTCCTAAACAGATCGAGGGTTCCAAAACTCGTGGGTTTAAGCCAATTATTTCGGATGATGATGATTAGTCTCGCTTGCTGGAATATTCGAGGGGGAAACGTTTTGGCTCGTCAGCTGGAGGTTAGTAAATTTATTTCTGATAATCGGATTTCGGTTCTGGGTCTGGTGGAAACCAGAGTTCGTTCTTGCAATGCTACTAGGGTTAGAAATGTTATTAATAATCAATGGTCTTGGGTTGATAATTATTAGGAGCACTTGAATGGTAGGATTTGGATTGGCTGGGATTGTTCGTGTGTTCACCTGCAGGTTTTGAAGGTCCACGAGCAGTTTATCCACACTTCGGTGGAGGTTATTGAGTCTGGGGCTAAATTCCTTGCTATGTTTACTTATGGGTCAAATGTTGAAGGAAAACGGTCTGAATTATGGGTTGAGTTGGATGATTTGGAGTCCTCTTGTAACTCGGGTCAGTGGACAATTTTAGGGGACTTGAATGAGTTGGCTGGGCTGACTGAGCAGAGGGGTGGTTGTGTTTATTGGGACAGTGGGATGAGGGCGCTTGCTTCTTGCATGCAGAGGTGTAAGTTGGTAGATTTGCGGTTCACAGGCGAGTTATTCACTTGGTCTAATCGGCAGTTTTCAGGTCGTTTAATTCAGCGTAAGTTGGACAGTATCTTGGTTAATGAAGAGTGGTTGTCCAAGTTCCCGAATTCGGCTGCTATGTTTTTGAATCCTGGCTCCTCTGACCACACTCCTTGTCTTTTATCCCTGGGTAACCCTTGTCGTAAACGGAGGATTCCATTCAAGTTCTTTAATTTGATGGCTGAACGTGGGGAATTCCTGCCTATTATTGAGCAAGCTTTTAATTCTCCTTGTGATGGCTCTGCTCAATTTCAGTTTGCTTATCGTCTTAAGCGTGTTAAGGCTGCTCTTAAAAGGTTGAACAAGGACCCTCTGGATGATGTGTCTGAAGCAGTTGTTGCTGCTAAAGCTGATCTGGATTTGTGCCAAGGTGAGTTGGGCGGGAACCCTTTTGATGTGCACTTGGTGGAGCGTGAAAGATGTTTGTTAAGGAAGTATGTGGGCTGTCTGTTGGCTGAAGCTAGTCAGTTTAGGCAAAAAGCCCGTATTCATTGGTTGGATGAGGGGGATAAGAATACTGCTTTCTTTCATAAAGTTATCAAAAAACGTGCCAACCGTAATCAAATTAGCTTTATTGTTCGGACTGATGGGTCTATTGCTTCTGAGGAGGCGGAAATCAAGGATGAGGCCGTTTCGTTTTTTAACAGGTTATTGGGTACTACTTGTCCGGTTGTGGGGATGAACTTTCAGGAGCTAATGACTACCACTGTCTCTACGAAGCAGGCTATGGCTATGGGTGCTCCTGTTAGTGAAGGCGAAATCAGGGAGACTTGTTTCAAGCTTAAGCCAAATAAGGCCCCTGGTCCTGATGGGTTCAATGCTCACTTTTACCATCGTGCCTGGCCTGTTATTGGCCCTCATGTGATTAGTGTTGTCAAGGAGGTTTTCTCCAACTCCCGTCTTCTGGGTGAAACAAATTCCACCATTGTTACTTTGGTGCCCAAGACTGCCAATCCTTCCTCCTTGGGAGACTTTCGTCCTATCTCTTGCTGCAATACGATTTATAAGATTATGGCTAAGATTATTGCTAATAGAATTAAGCTGGTGCTCGGGTCTATCATCTCCCCTAATCAGTCAGCTTTTGTTGCGGGTAGAAGAATTGGTGACAGGACCCGTCCCAACTGGACGTCAAAAACCGTGCCCGGTTCTGCTCCCGTCTGACAAGTCAACTAAAGGTCTGAAACTCCCCTTCAGTGCTTGCCAGACAAGGGATGTTTGCGCGGATTTCTGCTGCTGTCACTGCCTCACGATCAGTCCCGAACGTCGTACCACGGCCTGGAGGGTCACAAAACAGAAAAGGTGTGAGTGGACAAAAATGACCTCTTATAAAAACATTTATCAAAATACATTCTTACCCTCCAGTTTTCACAAACTTGCATGCATATCGTAAAACACGAGTGACCGATAAAATCAAAACATATTTTCCCATGGTCCATAAAACTCATGTTCACCAAATCAGTTCATGTTATAAAATATCAAATCCCGGCTCTCAGGCCAAACCATATGAAAACATAATCACTGGCCACAAAGACCAAAAACCCGTACTCAATACCAGTACATCATCACAATCAATACCAATCAGCACTAATCACCAGTGCACAAGAAATATATCAATTCAATCAATCCGCACTACTCACAAGTGCATAAAATATCACAAATCACATCTGCACTACTCACAAGTGCAAAATCAATCAAACTGCACTACTCACAAGTGCTGCACTACGCGTAGGCCAATATCCAGTCACTCTCTCGGGAATAAACACCTCTGGGCTCAACCCCCTCGGGCTCAGTCACCTCTGGGCGAACACATCCCCAGGATCAGACACCTCCGAGTGGTACATCCAGGCTCAGTCTCATCCGAGAAGCTGACTACCATAGGATCAACTCCCGATCCTACAATCACATCCCCCAAGCTCCGGTCGTCTGGGTAATCCCCCCCAAGCACCGACCGTCTGGGAATATCACAATCACAATGAAAACCATCCCGGGAATTACATCCCAAAACATTTCAATCAAATCTTGACTTCATACCAAGTCAAGGTCATTCTCAACTGGGTCTCAAGCCCAAAATACCTTTTACACATAAACCGTTAAAATCACATTTAAATCAATAGAATAATCCGAAAATCATCATTGACTCACCAACCAAGTCAAAACATCATTTTAGAAATCATTTAAACTCCGGGCCTAGCCCAAAACATCATCTGCACATTCCTCGTAAAACGTGTCCGAAAGACTGATTAAAATAATCATAAAATCCCAATAAATCATTAATTTCACAATTTCACGAATGACTCCAATTCCGAGTCAAAATCACTATTCACTTGGGTTCTCATGCCCAAAATAACATTATCACGCAAATCCATGCGTTGCAACCTCCGTTGCCATTTTCACGTAAATCCACGAAATTGACCCTCGACTCATTCCCGAGTCACCACATCATTTTTCAATCCATGACTCAATAATCCGAGTCCAAACATTATTTTCAATCAATTTCAATCCCGGACTCATAAACCAAGTCCAAACATCATTTTTACCAAATTTCGTAATTTCTCGAAAATCGCTCAAAAATAATAATATAATAATCATAAAACCGAGAAATTACCGGATTGAAACACAAATCATGCCCAAGTATATAAAATCATATAATAAAGCATTAGAAATCATATATGCATGCATCACGGTTAGAAAACAAAGTCCACTCACACACACCGTCCAAAACTGTCCGTTTCCGAGCTGCACGTTTTTCCGTAAAATCTGGAAATCACAACTCCTGTCCAAAATCATTATAGAGGGTTACTAACATCTCAAAATACATCATAATTTTCCCCAATTTTTCCGGGATTTAAATACGTATTTTTAACGTAATACAAAACTTCGGATACGCGGAACATTAACAAAACAATATCTGACTTCATCGAAATCAACGTCAAAATGTTCGTTACACTGAGAGGATCAAAAGTCATGTTGACCTCACCTTGAAACTAGGCCGGACGCGCCCTCACGGCGGCGCGTGAAACCCACGCGCCAGCTACAGTGCTGTCTCCCTCACCCGTTTGTCTGGTAAACGGGTCGTTTAACCCGCGATCAGACCCGGTTCCAATCCTATCAATTCGACACTGAATTCATCAATTGATCAATCAATTAGCCTCTACTTAAGTCCAATTAGAGTTCTGTAACAATAATTCCATGAAACATTACCTCAATCCTCACGATCACAGATCATCAATCGAAGGACATCCGGCCACTGTTCATCCTTCGAAAACTATCAAACCTTCTTGATTTCGTTCAATTGATTCACCAGTAAGCTTCAATGGACTCAGGTAAGTATTTTCCCCAACTCAATTGCATCAATTCGTGGCTCAAACGCCACGACTCAAACTCGATTCTTCGTCACTGTGCAACCATGGAGTTCAATCAATCTCAACCAGTTTCTTCCAATTGATGGATCCAGAAGCATCGTGGGATCCTCAGGAACATAATCCCCAGCTCAATTTCAACAATCAAAGCCTCCAATTCCTCGACTCAATCTCGAAATTTCAGAGGCCACCCTCCTTCAGTTCTTCCACAATTCGATCCCAATTCCACTTGGTTCCTTCAACAAAATTGATCGTAGTAATCCCAGAAGACTGAAACTGAACCTAATTTCGATCAACAAGGCTCAATTCATCCAATTTGATTTTTCCTCCCAAAAACCCAATTTTCGAATTCCCAGTTTTCAGCCACTCTCAATCTCCCGTGTTTACCCAGTTGAGTTAGTCTCAACAAGCACTCGATTTTGCCCTCAAAACCAGTTAGAAATGGCAGCTAACACTCTCCAATTCTGCTGCTCAATGCTCACGGGTAAGAAGAACAAAGAAGGAGAAAATTAAGGAGAAAATGGAGGAAATGATGAAGGATAAATGATGATGTTGTAATGATGGTGTTGGGAGGGACACATAGAGCTGGAATCAAGGGATGGGTGACACTTGTCACTCATCCGGATGTGCACAGTCACCGGGTACTGTTCATATTAAAATATTATTTTATTCCCGGTTCGTTCGGTTAATCGAGCCCGATTCCGTGACCATAACTTCGTCGTCGAATCTCCGATTTCAGCATGCCGCCTGTCGTTGGATTCGTATCGACGAGACCTACGTAACGGTCCTTGGCCCTCGTCCATCGGACCTCCCTATCAAAAAGTCAACATTTGACCTCAATTAACCAAAATTACCAAAATGCCCTTCAACTTCCGAACGTCATAACTTTCACCTCGAATGTCGGAATCGAACGTGCCACCTGGCTATGAACTCGTGACGTCCCAAACTATGTCACAGTCCTCGGTCACAGTCTGTTTGACCGTCCGAACTAAAAGTCAACATTTTGCCCACGCTAGGGGCAAAACGGTCATTTTGCACGTTTCGTTCGATTTCACTCAACTAATCCCCGATTAGTCATTCTAAACCATAATTAATTAATATTCAATCCCGATATTCGGGACGGGTCCTTACAATTGGGGATAATATTCTGCTGGTCCAAGAATTGTTCAAGGGTTACCACCTCAACTCTGGTGCTACTCGGTGTGCTGTGAAGGTGGATATTCTCAAGGCCTATGACTCCCTGTCTTGGGATTTTATGATTGATGCTCTGAAGGCTTTTCAGTTTCCCCCTATTGTTGTGGGTTGGATCAGAATGTGTATTTCGATCCTTCGTTACTCTATTGCTATTAATGGGGAGTTGGCGGGTTCTTTCCTAGGATGCGGGGCCTTAGGCAAGGTGATCCCTTATCTCCTTATCTTTTCGTGATTGCTATGGAGATCTTTTCGTTCATTTTGGCTAGGAGTATTGGCAATAATCCAGAGTTCAGATTCCACTGGAGATGTGAAAAGGTAACTCTTTCCCACCTTGCCTTTGCTGATGATCTCTTCGTCTTCTCCTGTGGTGATACTAGATCTTTGTATGTCGTCAAAGATGCCTTAGAGTGCTTCTCTAGTGCTTCTGGGTTATTGCCTAATCTAGGTCAAAGTCATTTGTATGCTGCTGGGGTTACTCAGGGAGTAAGACAACTTTTGCAGTGTTTTGGTGTTCAGGAAGGTTCTTTGCCCGTTCGTTATCTTGGGATCCCAATTATCACTACAAAATTATGCTACACAAATTGTACCCCCCTTTTGGAGAGAATTCAGAATCGAGTCAGAGCATGGGAGCATCGTTCTCTCTCCTTTTCTGGAAGGCTTTTGCTTATTCAAGCGGTGCTAAGTAGCATTATGGTGTTCCGGGGTTCTCACCTGTTTCTGCCGAAGCGGATCACGTCAGAGATTGAGCAGATCCTCCGGTGTTTTCTGTGGTCGGGTCATAGTTCTGAGTCGTATTATGCTAAGGTTGCTTGGACGTCAGTGTTTAAACCTAAAAAGGAAGGTGGTCTTGGTTTACGAATGTTACATCCTTGGAATATCTCAATGATGGGGAGGTATATTTGGTACCTTTTCGAGGGAGGTTCCTCTAATTTTTGGGCTAACTGGGCCAAGGTGTATTATGTCTGGGATCGCTGCCTCTGGAATTTGAGGATTATTGCCAATTGCTCCTGGAATTGGAGGAAGCTTATGAAGTCTCGTGAGCGCATTCGGCCTTTTATCCTGGCCATTGTGGGTAATGGGGAGCGCATCTTTCTTTGGCATGATCTTTGGAATCCCCTGGGGCAGTTGGGGGACTTGGCGAGTTCAGAAGAGAGGGCTAGGTTGGGAAGCCACTCTGATGCTTTGGTTTCTTCTGTCTTGTTAATGGTAGCTGGCATTGGCCGTGGTCTTCTAGCCCTACTGTTTCCTTAATACGTAACGCTTGCTATTCCATGGTTACGGACCCTGCTCGGGAAGATAGATTTACTTGGGCCCTTACTTCTAATGGGAGGTTTTCTTCCAATTCGTTGTGGAAGGAGTTCACTGTTGTTGGGAGTGAGGTTCCCTGGGCTCATATGGTTTGGTCTCGGGTAGCGATTCCTAAGACTTCCTTTATTCTTTGGTTAGCGATCAAGGGGCGTCTTACAACTATGGATCGGATCTCCAGGTACTCTACTCGCCCTACAGGCCTCTGTTGTTTCTGTGATAGGACCCCTGAGTCCCACGAGCACTTATTCTTCGATTGCCGAGTTAGTGGATCTATCTGGAGGCATGTCCTTAGCCTTTGTGGAGAACCATGGTTGAGTCCTTCGTGGCCGGATTTTGTGGACTCCATTGCTTCTCGTTGGCGGGGTAATTCTTTGGATGTTTCTATCAAGAAATTGGCTTTGGCTGTCACGGTCTATATGTTATGAAAGGAGCGGAACGATCGGATTTTCTCCAACACTCGATGTCTTCCCAATGTTATCCTTAATCGTATTATTGAGCTGATTCGGCTAAGATTGTGTAAATTAAATTTTAAAAGGAGTGTAGGTAATATCCGTCTGGCTAATATGTGAGGTATCCTTATTGATTAGTTTGTTGATTTGTTTGTGTGTGGCGTGTTGCCTAGGTTCGTTGTTGCCTAGGTTGGGTGGTGTCGGTTGGCTTGCTTCCCCTTTGTAGGTGGTGTTGTTCCCTTTTTGGGTTCTTTTGGGCTTGCCCTTTAATTCATTTTTGACTTATCCAAAAAAAAAAAGGGCTAAAAGAAACAAAATCTAACTGAAATAAACGTGGGTATGGATAAATATTGGAACTTGTATTTTGGGTATTTTCTTGTGGAACGGAAAGGGTGTAGCAAATTTGTGCTTGGCATTGATGAACATTAATTTTGCATAAAACGAACCAACAATAATTTCTGGAGGTTGAGTTCATTCCAAGGTTCCACGTACCAAAATTTAAACAGAAAATTCTAAATCACTCACATTTCTAAGTAAATATTAATGCTTGAGAGCACTACAAAAGCTTTTCATTTTTTCAACATTATTTCTCAAGCCATAGTCGCTTTCTCAAGTTTCAAGAATTAATTCTCTCTGAACTCTGATCATTTTTATTCTTATCTGTTCTAGTCTCTGTTTTCAAGCTGAAAATGTCTAGAGAAGAAGGCCATGCAATCGGCATTAATTTGGGGAAAACGTACTTGTGCGTGGCAGTGTGGCAACATGATCATGTCAAAATCATAGTGAATGATCAGGGCCATCAGCTCCATCCAGGCACGAATTCAAGTTTAAAAATAGAAATTGGTTGAACTCAAAATTAAAAATAGAGGTGAGTTGATTTAAAACTAATTTTCTAAGTAAAATAGCATCTAATAGAAATTTAATAAAAAATCCTTCTGATTTTTTTATATTTTTCTCACATTTGAAATGAGATGGAGCTCACCTCAAAATACCCTCAGTTCGTGCCTGACCCCATCTCAAGTTGCCTTCACTGATACAGGTAAACAAGGACGGATCTTAAACTCGAATTTTGAATGACCTAAACTTACATGGTTGATGCAGCAGAAACTCGAGACACGAGTGAATTTCATTAATAAATATAAAAACATACACCTAGTCCGACTAATAAGCTTTACCCCAAAAATATATTTATATACAACAATAAAAGCTTGATAGCAGGATGTAAAACAAATTAGAATAAAAACCGTAATTAAACATGAAATGGAAGTAAAAATTATCACATTCTAATTTTAAATTAAATCATTTAGATTTTAATAGCATCAAAATCCTTCATTATCTCTTTGTTATTGATATTATAAGCGAAGTCTCTTTCAATATGGAGGGTCATAATCAACAAGAAATTTATCATATATTTTATTTCAAAATTGAACCTTTATAATTCTCATAGGTGAAAAGTCTGTTCTGTCTGAAATGGGAAGCGTTAATACTAACCGAGTATATGTCAAACAATAGTTATCTGTTAACGTTATTTTCACCAATATTTGACATAATCAAATCCGACCCAAACTTAAAGTAAACAAGACCCGAACCTTGAGCCACACTTGTGATTCATTCAATCCCAAGCTTATGAAATATACGCAGCTAAAAAAAAGCCCAAATAAAACCAAATCAGATATATATATAAGAAATAAAAACAATTATCAACCCAAAAATTTATAATAGCGCTGTCCTAGCCACATATACTAACTCAACTAAAATAAAAAATAAAAAAAAAAAACCACACGTGCATATTAAACAAACAAAGCCACACATTTGACCCAAAAAACTAAAAAACAAAGCCACAAATATTAACTCAACTGTTTATTACAGAGACATCGAGTCTTGGCTAGCTTTAGTGGCCGGTTTAGTATTGGCTTCCTTTGTTCTTGTTTCTGGGCTTCTCGCCTTTTCTGTTTCACCTTAGGTTCGGCCCTGGTGTAGTTCTTTTTTTGGTTAATATAACTTGCATACCAACCAATAAAAATATATATATACAGAGACCTCATCCATTACACTGAAAGTAGAAGAAAATCTATTGATTCATATAATATAATTCGGTCAGTATAATATAGTCGGTATTTTAATGTTATCAAGTACAAAATACTCCACTAAATAATCAAACTATCCAATAGACAAATTAATTTATTCAATTGAAATTGTTAGTGTAGTAAAAGGTATCAAACCAAACCTTAAAGAACTTCTTGACGAAGGCACACACAATCTAAAAAGCCCTTATCTGATTGATTAGGGTTTAGGGTTTCTTGAAGAATAGAGGAAGAAAAGGTAAGAGAGATTTGATCGGTTTTGGGGTTTTTCTTGGTGGAGTACTCAATTGCATAATTTGACTACTAGGTTATTATAAGACTTATATGCCTCGTTTGGTATGACGTACTGTACTGACTATTTCAATTAGATAGACTAATCTGTCCACCGGATAGACTGATTATTTAGTCGGGCGTTTGATACTTTTCTGGATTAGAATGCCGATTATATTATACTGACCGGATTATATTATAGTAATTGACGAATACTTATATCTTAAATATTAATTATGTATGTCATTATTTTTTTATTATTTATTTTAATAATTATTATTATTACTATTTATTACATTTTTATTAATTAATTATTTTTAATTTTATCATTATTATTTATTAAAATATCATTAATTATTAATTATTAATTTATTATTAGTAGTATTTATTACTTTATTACTTTTTATTATTAATATTTACTAAATTAATATTTTATTTTTATTATATTACTATTTATTATTATTATTATATTTTACAAGATTACTAGTTATCCGACTATTTAATACGGATAATTTCGAGCATATTATTTTAGCGTGTCTGGACCGTATAAAAATATTCAACCGTATTAACTTATACGGTAACTAATTAATACGACTGGTACCAAACACATGTTTCAGATTATTTAGCCTATACGGACCGTAATACGGTGTACCAAACACACCCATATAGTGTGTAGATTTGTAAGAGTATTTTAGAGACCTTTATTTTTTAATACATTTTTTGCCAAACCACATATTTTCATCAATTTCCCAAAAATTAAAATATGTAATATGAATCATTAACATCTTTCCCTAGTTAAATCTCATTATTCATTTTGGAGTAATGCCATTAAACATTCAAGGCGGGGTTCAACTTTAAAAAAAAAAATAATTTTATAAATAAACACAGAAATACTCCGTACGTAATGAAAATAATTATTTCAATTTGATTCTTATTATCGCTAAATAAATGTGCCCCAATTGTACGTGAAATAACAAGTTTATAAAGTTTTGGTTCCAAATCTGTAAGCTAGTGTTATGTGGCTATTTTTATTTGTTGGGATTTCAAATTAATCCAAGCAAAAAACAAGTTAAATACCTAGACACTTAATAAAAAATTTGAAATAAAATCTCGGTCTTATCCCAAGCTTCAGTAACTTCTGATCAGAAAAAACTTCTTCAGGAAGGCACCTCAACCTAAAGCTAAGGGTAAATTGGTCATACAATATTTCCCTTTTTCATTTGGCCCAAAAGTTGAAGCGGGAGGAACGTTCAAAATTCCAGATATATAGAGGGCAGAAATTTCAAGTACACTCAAAGCTCAAAGTCAAACCTGAAGGCGGTTCTGGTTGGTCTGCTCCTTAGTGTGAAGCTCGGGTGCTCTTACCATTGAAAAGGTTAGGCTTATTTCCACATGTTCTAACATTCTTTCGTTCTTTTGGTTAAAACTTTGCTGCTCTTTAATAATCATTAAAGTTAAGAGCTTTGGTAATTTCTTCTTAAAAATGATTGAAGGGGCAACACGAATCCTTCTCTTCTCTAATGATTTTGATTTCACAGATTCAATTCTTTCGGTTTCAGATTCCTTCAACGGGTTCTTTAAGCACCGATTTACAGAGCTGTACTATTAATGTCGATGAGCAATTACCCACTGTTGTCTTTTATAAAATTTCTAATTTGTTTGTTGGTTTGTATATTGAACTTGGATATTTCCTTTCTTGACTGTTTCATATAACTATGATTCTGTTTTGGGTTTATGATGGATTGTTCCATTTTAGTTTATCTATCGGAAAAAAAAGGGTATAATTCCATTTTAGCTCTCTTCTTGTGCTAAGCTAGTTCAATTTGATTATCGAATATGATTGCATTTTGAGCTTATAAGTTTATTAATCCGCTCAGACTGCTTACGGATTCTCAAACCTCTCTATCCTTACACATCTGTGGTTTTTGGATACCGGACAGTGAAAAATCTTAGCAAGAATCATTCTGTAAAGTTCAACCTGACCTTGATCATTCTTCCTCTTATAAGCATCCCGCATTTTTATGTTGAGAATGGGTGGAAGGGAATGCCAAGCAATCGGGATTGATCTGGGGACAACATACTCGTGCGTGGGAGTGTGGCGATATGATAATATAGAAATCATAGTGAATGATCAGGGAAACAGGACCACTCCCTCTTATGTTGCCTTTACTGATACTGATCGACTGATAGGTGATGCAGCATTTAACCAAATCATCAGAAACCCTGCAAACTCAATCTTTGGTAAGGTCGTATTTATTCTGATAATTGGTTCAGTTTGTTTCTAAAAATCGTATTCCTTTAAGGCATTGATCGTTTTTTCTTTTATCTATTTTCTGTTCATTTATTTTCTTACTATTTCTTTTACTAGTTGTATAATGGACTTTTTCATAGCTGATCTTTGTGATTGAAATTTCTGTTAATTGATCCGTTCCAGCTAGCAAATATATATATATATATATATATATGTATGTATGTGTGTGTGTGTGTGTGAGGCTGAGTGAAAAAATTGGAGTAGGTATAAAGCCTTTCATGGTAAGTATTACAGTTACATACCAAATGTTTAGAAGTAGTGAACATAAAATCTACCTGTAATTCACATTGTTACTCCATTATTAAAGTTCCTCTCTGTTTTCTTGTTTTGTTTGGGTTTCTGAATTTGCATTAATTTACAGATGCAAAGCGGTTAATTGGTAGGCGATTTAGTGACGCCTCTGTTCAGAATGATGTAAAGCTCTGGCCATTCAAGGTCATTGAAGGTCCTGGTGAAAAGCCCATGATTGTAGTTACCAAAAACGGTGAAGAGAAACTGTTTGCTGCTGAAGAAATCTCATCCATGGTTCTGGCAAAGATGCGGGAGATTGCTGAGGCCTACCTCGGCTCAAGTGTGAGTAATGCAGTTATTACTGTCCCCGCTTACTTTACTGACTCACAACGTCAGGCTACAAAAGATGCTGGTGCCATTGCTGGTCTAAAAGTGATGCGTATAATCAACGAACCAACTGCAGCAGCCATCGCTTATGGCCTTGACAACAAGGCTGGTTGGTATAGCAAGAGAAATGTGATGATATTTGATTTGGGTGGTGGTACTTTAGATGTGTCACTGCTTAACATAAGTTCTGGTGTCTTTGAAGTCAAGGCGACAGCTGGAGACACTCATCTTGGTGGTGGAGACTTTGATAACAAAATGGTGAACCACTGTGTTGAGCAATTCAGGAAGAAGCATAATGTTGACGTAAGTGGAAAGCCTAGAGCTCTTAGGAGGCTAAGAAATGAGTGTGAAAAGGCAAAAAGGAGACTTTCATTTACTTCTGAGACGGATATTGAAATTGACTGTTTACACGAGGGTACTGATTTCTACACAACTATTACTCGTGCCAAATTTGAACAACTCAACATGGATTTTTTCAACAATTGTATGGCTCCGGTGGAGCAGTGCTTGAAGGATGCTAATATGGGCATAAGTGATGTCCATGATGTTGTTCTTGTTGGTGGCTCTTCTAGAATTCCTAAAGTCCAGCAACTGTTACAGGATGTGTTTAAGGGTAAGGAGCTGTGCAAGACTATTAATCCGGATGAGGCTGTGGCATATGGAGCTGCTGTTCAAGCTGCCGTCTTGAACGGGAATGGAAATGGTAAGCTTCACGACTTCTCTCTCTTGGATGTCACCCCTCTATCACTTGGAATTGAGAGTCGGGAATGGGATGGTTCCAAGTTATGCATGAACGTTGTGATTCCAAGAAACACTAGAATTCCTGTCGAGAAGAAAACGAGTTTAACTACTGCTTATGACAATCAAGTTCGTGGTCGCTTCCCGGTTTATGAGGGTGAATCTAGTATTGCGAAGAACAATAAGTTTTTGGGTGAATTTATCCTCGATGGTATTCTTCCAGCTCCAGCGGGTGTTCCTTCATTTGAAGTTTGTTTCAATATTGATGCAGATGGTATCCTAAATGTCTCTGCTGAGGACAAGTCCACTGGCCAGAAGAAGGGAATTACAATTACGACGAGTGGTATTGACATAGGAAGTCGTGAAGGGATAGAGAGTGTGAATTAATAATACCCCCGTTGGGTAGGTGGGATCATTTTAGAAGGTTATTAAAGATAATGTCTCTTAGACTCTCGGTAGAAATCTCACTTGAAGTAGTTGTGTGAGAGCTTTTTATGGTTTAACTTGTTTCCATTATTACTTGGCATCCATCTTTTGTGTGCCTAGTCGTTTTGTGAAGTTTATCATGCAAGCTAGTCGAGTATTATATGTGAAGTTGTCACATTTACTTGTTTTCCACGTTTGTCCCCTCAAGTTTACATTTTTCATACCAAAACTACGTGAAGTTGCAATTGATTTACTTCATTCACTTGATATCAAAATGGTGTGAGGGAAAGGGCTAAAAGAAACAAAATCTAACTGAAATAAACGAGGGTATGGATAAATATTGGAACTTGTATTTTGGGTATTTTCTTGTGGAACGGAAAGGGTGTAGCAAATTTGTGCTTGGCATTGATGAACATTAATTTTGCATAAAACGAACCAAAAATAATTTCTGGAGGTTGAGTTCATTCCAAGGTTCCGCGTACCAAAATTTAAACAGAAAATTATAAATCACTCCACATTTCTAAGTAAATATTAATGCTTGAGAGCACTACAAAAGCTTTTCATTTTTCAACATTATTTCTCAAGCCATAGTCGCTTTCTCAAGTTTCAAGAATTAATTCTCTCTGAACTCTGATCATTTTTATTCTTATCTGTTCTAGTCTCTGTTTTCAAGCTGAAAATGTCTAGAGAAGAAGGCCATGCAATCGGCATTAATTTGGGGAAAACGTACTTGTGCGTGCCAGTGTGGAAACAATTTTTTTTTTTTTTATCAAGCAAGTAAGAACTTTATTAATAACCAAACATTACACTGCAATAGAAGCTCACAAACAAGAACTTAAAAGGGACATAAATATACACACAGACAACACCAGAATTGTGTGCATATAAATCCAGTAACATAAAAATAACACTGCCTAAAAGAAATCCAGGATCTAAAATATGAACAGCCATCATCACACAACTTGTCGTCGATAACTGCTGCCCAAACCGATGTGAACTTGCAAACACAAAACCACCCAAAATAAGGAAAGTGAAGGAGTAACCAAAGAAATCGGCGAAAAATCGGGGTGAGCATGTCACCCGCGCAAAAAGCGCTCCCATAATCCAATCGACGAGTGCAGAATGCACTTTGAAAATAACCCAGTACCAAAACAGCCACTGGGTACCAAGATGAACTTCGGTGGTAAGGTGTTCTAAGTCCAACGCCATTAAGGCATTGGATAAGGGAAGATGAAGGAATTGAGGTACGATGAAATGAAGCTAAAATGAAAATGGAAGTATAGATCTGGGACGACTCTAGAAGTCTCCAATGAAGGAGAGGGAAAACCTTCCACATCGGGAAGGGTGGAAAAAGCACCACAGAGGGTGGAGGGCATAGCCAAAGGAAAAACAAAAGGACTGCTAAAATTGAAGAGCAAAAGCCAAACAAAAAACATGCAGTAAAACAATAAAGGAAAAAACCAAAAAAATGGAGTCTACCCAGGCCCCTTCACCCGAGGGGAAAAAGGAGCAGATCTGCAAGCCACCAACTGTTGTGGCCCGTTTTGATGGAGGAAGCGTCAAGGGAAAGTGTCAATGTAACGACCCGTCCCAAATTCCTAGATTAGATTAGTGACTAATCATGATTAGTGAGGCTAATCCGTGATTAGTTGGGCGAAATCGGACGAACGATGCGAAATGACCGTTTTGCCCCTGGGCGTGGGTAAACCGTTGACTTTTCGTTCAGGAGGTCAAATGGACTTTGACCGATGACCGTGACGTAGTTCGTGACGTCACGAGTTCATAGACAGGTGGTACGTTCAATTCCGACGTTCGAGGAGGACGTTATGACGTTCGGAAGTTTAGGGGCATTTTGGTAATTTTAGTTAAAAGGGGCCAAATGTTGACTTTTTAACCGAGAGATCCAATGGTCGAGGGCTAAGGACCGTTTCGTAGATCGGGATGATACGAATCCATAGACAGGCGGCACGTCGAATTCGGACGTTCGACGGCGAAGTTACGGTTCACGGAAGTTCAAGTGCACTATTGCATGAATTACGAAACGAGTTAACTTTCGGACTTTAGTGGGGCCCAGATATTTAATCCCCGCCCTATGGATGAGTGACAAGTGTCACCCATCCACAGGCCACCCAAATTGATACATGCATCGTCCATTCCATTTTCAAACACAAACCCAAACACAACCCGATCTCACACCCACCATTCTCCATCTCTGTGCAACCTAAACCCATCCAACCCAACCCCATATGATCCCCTATGAGACCCAGAGAGTGAGTGAGAGACTGAGGAGGCTGCTGGAAGCCTGAACCGCCGTCCACGGCGGCGAGAGGGGGAAAAACCCGAGAGGGTGCTCGGTAAGGCCCGCAGTCCATTTATATTCAATATATGTATTATGGTTTGTTTTGGTTGCTTTCAATGAATTAAAAAGGTTAGTAGGAAGGTTTTAGACTGGTTTTGAGGATGGTTAGGGGCTGTAGGACACCATGGGAGGTTTTGAAAACCTTGAACCGTATGGTTCAAGAATTAAACCATAGGATTTAGGTGTTTTTAGGTTGTTTTGATGATTGGAAATGATAGGGAATAAAGAAATAGGAATTATAGGATTAATTAGGGTTGAAATCGGACCAAAATAGGGGAGGAAAACCACTGAATCGGTCACGCCGGTTCAGTACAGTGCATGAACAGTAAAATCGGTTCGGCTGGAGGTTAGTGACGATGAACAGTGTTTTGGACCTTCTAGGAGGCGTGAACAGTAATTTGGGAAAGTGTTCAACATATGAAATCTTCTATTCAATGTAACGAAGATTTTGGGACTGGTCGCGCGTCAATCGGACATCGTTTCGATAGGTTTCGTGCTGTCCGAAGGTTTAGGGTCCGTTTAAAAATAGTTAAAAGTTTGGGAAAATTAATGGGCTTTGGTAGGAGGTTAATTAAGTAGTTAGTAACCCTCTATTACAATTTGGACAGGTTTGGGATTCCCGGTGATAGCGATTGGCTCGGGAGAGCCTATGACACGCAAATCGAGGCGGCAGCTCGGACAGTCTGTGAGTGGACCTTGTTTTCTAAATTGGTGCATGCATAAATGTTTATTATATGTTTTAATACATGTTTGATGATGTCATGGGTGCATTTGTATGTGGTTACGTATAAGCACGTATTTCGAGGTTTGGACTTATACGGTGCTTATACGGGTCGGTATTTCTTTATTGGTTTAAATGAAATGGTTTTGGATTTCCAAAAGGATAAACTCGGGTATGAGACCCATTTGGTTGTGTCTCGGGCTTATGACCTCAGATATCGGGCACGGGGCCCAGCTGATGTCCTATGTTCGGGCACGAGACCCAGGTTACTTTACAGTTTTGATTTCAGGTCAGGGAACCTTAAATGGATTTCCAGGTTCATGACGGTTTATGGGAACCGGCATGAACCCTTGTTATGGTATCGTGGTTCATGACGGATTATGGGGACCGGCATGAACCCTGGTTATATTATGTTGGTACATGACGGTTTATGAGAACCGGGCATGGAGGTTGTTTTATATATGTATATGAACGGATTGGATGTTGTGTGTAATGACCCGTGTCGGGATTAGCGAAGTGATTAGCGACGGATTGACAGGACCCGTCCCAACTGGACGTCAAAAACCGTACCCGGTCCTGCTCTCATCTGACAAGTCAACTAAAGGTCCGAAACTACCCTTCAGTGCTTGCCAGACAAGGGATGTTTGCGCGGATTTCTGCTGCTGCCACTGCCTCACGATCAGTCCCGAACGTCGTACCACGGCCTGGAGGGTCACAAAACAGAAAAGGTGTGAGTGGACAAAAATGACCTCTTATAAAAACATTTATCAAAATACATTCTTACCCTCCAGTTTTCACAAACTTGCATGCATATCGTAAAACATGAGTAATAGTATGAAATCATTCAAGTATGAACAGTGGACCGATAAAATCAAAACATATTTTCCCATGGTCCATAAAACTCATGTTCACCAAATTAGTTCATGTTATAAACATCAAATCCCGGCTCTCAGGCCAACACATGTGAAAACATAATCACTGGCCACAAAGACCAAAAACCCGTACTCAGTACCAGTACGTCATCACAACAACATCAATCAGCACTAATCACCAGTGCACAAGAAATATATCAATCCAATCAATCCGCACTACTCACAAGTGCATAAACTATCACAATCACACCTGCACTACTCACAAGTGCACAATCAAACCATCAACTGCACTACTCACAAGTGCTGCACTACGCGTAGGCCAATATCCAGTCACTCTCTCGGGAACAGACACCTCTGGGCTCAACCCCCTCGGGCTCAGTCACCTCTGGGCGAACACATCCCCAGGCTCAGACACCTCCGAGTGGTACATCCAGGCTCAGTCTCATCCGAGAAGCTGACTACCATAGGATCAACTCCCGATCCTACAATCACATCCCCCAAGCTCCGGTCGTCTGGGTAATCCCCCCAAGCACCGACCGTCTGGGAATATCACAATCACAATGAAAACCATCCCGGGAATTACATCCAAAAACATTTCAATCAAATCTTGTCTTCATACAAAGTCAAGATCATCCCCGACTGGGTCTCAAGCCCAAAATACTATTTACACGTACTTCTTTAAAATCACCTTTTAAATCAATAAACTAATCCGGAAATCATCATTGACTCACCAACAAAGTCAAAATATCATTTTAGAAATCATTTAAACTCCGGGCCTAGCCCAAAACATCATTTGCACGTTCCTCGTAAAACGTGCCCGAAAGACTGATTAAAATAATCATAAAATCCCCATAAATCATTAATTTCACAATTTCACAAGTGACTCCAAATCCAAGTCAAAATCACTATTCACTTGGGTTCTCATGCCCAAAATAACATTATCACGCAATTCCATGTGTTGCAACCTCCGTTGCCATTTTCACGTAAATCCACGAAATTGACCATTGACTCATTCCCGAGTCACCACATCATTTTTCAATCCATGACTCAATAATCCGAGTCCAACCATTATTCTCAATCAATTTTAATCCCGGACTCACAAACCAAGTCCAAACATCATTTTTACCAAATTTCGTAATTTCTCGAAAATCGCCCAAAAATAATAATATAATAATCATAAAACCGAGAAATTACCGGATTGAAACATAAATCATGCCCAAGTATATAAAATCATATAATAAGGCATTTAAATCATATATGCATGCATCACGGTTAGAAAACAAAGTCCACTCACACACACTGTCCAAAACGGTCCGTTTCCGAGCTGCACGTTTTTCCGTAAAATCTGGAAATCACAAATCCTGTTCAAAATCATTATAGAGGGTTACTAACATCTCAAAATACAACATATAATTTCCCCCAATTTTTCCGGAATTTAAATACGTATTTTAAACGTAAAACAAAACTTCGGATACGCGAAACATTAACGAAACAATATCCGATTTCCTCGAAATCAACGTCAAAATGTTCGTTACACTGAGAGGATCAAAAGTCATGTTGACCTCACCTTGAGACTAGGCCGGACGCGCCCTCACGCGCCGCCGTGAGTGGCTGCGCGTGAAACCCACGCGCCAGCTACAGTGTCGTCGTTCATACCCGTTTGTCTGTAAAACGGGCCATTTAACCCGCGAGCAGACCCGGTTCCAATCCTATCAATTCGACACCAATTCCTTCAATTGAACATTCACACAGCTTCGTTACAAGTCTAATTAGAGGTCTGAAACATCAATTACACGAAACCTTACCTTAATCCTTAAGATCAAATATGAACATTCGAAGAACATTCCGATCACTGTTCATCATCTGAAATCCTCCCATGTCGATCGATTCCATCAATTGTTGCATCCATTAGCATCGTGGGATCATAATGAACACAATCCCCAGTTCAATTGCATCAATCCAAGCCACAAATCCCGCGACTCAGGCTCAAAATTCCTGCAGCTACAGTCCTTCTGTTCTACCTCAAACGGGCCTCAATTCAACTTCGTTCCTTCTACAAAATTGATCGTAGCAATCCCAGAAGCCTAAAACTGAACCCAATTTCGATCAACAAGGCTCAATTTGTCCAATTCGATTTTCCTCCCAAATTTTCTAAAACCCGAAATCCCAGTTCTTCAGCTTCCTTCAATCCCTCGTGTTTCCCTCACTCAATCCTTCTCTGAATTCTCTCCAATTTTCGTTCACAAGTTAAGAGGATAGGGAGGAGATTAAGGGTGGGAGAATTCTGAATTTGGTTGTACACGGGTTAAGAAAATAGGGAGGTTTAATGGAAATTAAGATTAATTAATTAATTTAATATAATAAAACATAATAATTAGGTCTCCCCCAAAAACATGGATCTGTGTTTAGGCTGAATTTAAGGGATGAGTGACACTTGTCACTCATCCAAGTGTGTTCAGTCACCGGGTACTGTTCATATTAAAATATTATTTTAATCCCGGTTCGTTCAGTTAATCGAGCCCGATTCCGTGACCATAACTTCGTCGTCGAATCTCCGATTTCGGCATGCCGCCTGTCGTTGGATTCGTATCGACGAGACCTACGTAACGGTCCTTGGCCCTCGTCCATCGGACCTCCCGGTCAAAAAGTCAACATTTGGCCCCTAATATGCTAAATTACCAATATACCCCTCAACTTCCGAACGTCATAACTTTCACATCGAATGTCGGAATCGAACGTGCCACCTGTCTATGAACTCGTGACGTCCCGAACTACGTCAGTCATCGGTCAAAGTCCGTTTCACCGCCCGAACTAAAAGTCAACATTTTACCCATGCCAGGGGCAAAACGGTCATTTTGCACGTTTCGTCCGATTTCACTCAACTAATCCCCGATTAGTCATTCTAAATCATAATTAATTAATATTCAATCCCGATATTCGGGACGGGTCATTACACGAATTAACTGAGTTAATCAGTGGTTAGTGGTCACTTTGGACATTAGGCGCAGAATGACGGTTTTGCCCATAGAATGGGTAAAAATGTTGACTTTTAGTTCGGGTGGTTAATTGGACATTGACCGATGACCGTGACGTAGTTCGGGACCCCACAAGTCCGTAGACAGGTGGCACGCTCGATTCCGACATCCGAGGATGAAGTTATGATGTTCGGAAGGTTGAGGGTACTTTCGTAATTTGGTTAAAAGAGGGGGAAAAGTTGACTTTTCGTATGCTAATGTTTTTACACGTAGACCGAGGACCGTTAGGTAGATCTCGTCGTCCTGAGTTCAACGATAGGCGGCATGTTTTCATCGGACGTAGGACTAGCGAGATACGGGTCTATAACGACGAAGGTCAAAATGGTAATTTGCCATTCAAGGGTATTTTGGTCAATTTTTATGCCTAGGAAGCTGTGTCCACTGAGAAGTGGACACATGGTTGTCATCGGGGTGGGTGCCACAGAGGCTTTGACAAGTGGCTGTGTCTGGATGCCTTTAGAAGTATCGTCACCGCCTTCTTTTGTTTCAAAATGGAATAAAGATGCACGACGGAAGGAAAAATAAAAAGCAAAGACAGAGAGACCGTGAGTTCTAACCCCATATAATTGGACCAGTTCTCATCCTTGCCCTGTGCTATTTGATTAAAGGGAGCCCTGAACTTAAGGGTCGTGGTGGTGCCGCCGTAGGAGGTGGCTGTGCACAGTGGTGAGTGGTAACTCGAACAAAACCCGTGAGGAAAAAGGAAAATAGAGAAGGATCTCCCCATTATTTTCCTTCGATCTTCCTCCATTTCGCTTACCTTGGGAACGAAAAAGGGAGAGTGGCAGGGGAGGAGTATGGTGGTGCAGTCATGGATGTCCGCCGTGCACGGTGGCGATCGGAGGAGGAGAAAACCTGTGAGCACCCCTGTTCATGTCCAAGTGACTCGTGATGATTTCGTTGTTCTGAATTGATTTGGAGTGTTGAACGAGGTTGCAGAGGTTGAAAGGAGTTGAGAGTGCTTCGTATCGAAGCCTGCCGTGGCTGGAAATCCTGCAATCCGTGACTGGTAAGTCAAGAACCCGAACATGGCACTTTCCGTTTTATTGGTTCTTACTCATATTTATTGATTGGATAAAGGTCTAGAGCATTTAAGGATTCGAATAAGCTTGAAAGGAGGGACAATGGTGGTTACAATCGCAGGAACAGAGAAGGACGATGTGGACTTGTATTTTTCGATTTGGGAGGTAACAAATTCATCTCATGTTCTTGATTTGATCATGTAAAGACATAGGAAAGGGATGGACGAAATTAATAGGCTACCTAGGATTCAAAACGGGACTAAAAGAAGCAAGAAATCCAGTCGAACCGCTCACGCCGGTCCGGTCCAACTGGACCGGTTTGTCCTAAGGTAGAAGAAGAACAGTAGCCGCGCGTGAGGCCCACGTGCAACCCTTTTGGGCGGCGCGTGTGGGCGCGTGGCACGGTTTCTGAGGAAGTTTCCAACACGACTTTTTAAGTACTCGATGTAACGAACATTTTGGCGCTGGTTTTGAGTCAATCGAACATCGGCTCGATATGTTTCGAGCTCTCCGAAGGTTTTAGGGACCAGTTAAAAATAGTTAAAAATACGGGAAAATTATGGGACTTTATTAGGACCTTTTTGAAGTAGTTAGTGACCTCTTTATGAGATTTTGACAGGTTCGGGAAAGCCGAGGATAGCGGAATGGCCGGGAACGGCGTAAGTGCACGCGTATCGAGGCGACGTCGAAATGGTCTGTGAGTGGACTTTACTTTCTAACTCTTGATGCATGCATATATGTTTTTATATGTTTTCTATACTTGATTCTATGATTTGATTTATGATTGTGATGGTTTACGGTTTGTGCACGTTTTTCGAGGGAATGACGGTATTTCACGTTTTACAAGATTTTGATGGATATTGTGATTTGAACCTGGTTTAATGATTTGATTTCGGGATTTGAAATACGATTTGATTTCAAAGAAAGTAAAAGGATTTTGGAAAGTGATTTCGGGCTTAGAGGCCCAGTTCAAAAAGTGGTTTTAAGAAACGTGATTTCGGATTTTTAAATCGGATTTCCGGATGACGATTCGGGAATCGATTTGGGACTTGAAATTGGATTCCGGGTTTGGGTTCGGAATGATTATTCCGGATGCCGGCTTACGAAATGTTGGTTGCGGACTCGGATCTGGAAAGGAGATGGATATGAGTTCTAGGTTTGGATTCGGGATCCTGATGAGATTGCGGATTCGGATTCGGAAATGGAAAAACGTTTTCAAATGGTTTTGGATTGGATTTGCTGGATCTGGTTATTGGGTTTAAAGACCTGGATTATGATTGACGGGGGACGGGGCCTGGATTGGGTTTAAAGACCCGGATTGAGTTTAAAGACTCGGGAGTTTAAAGACTCGGATATATTGATATTTCCTCCGTAGGCCTGTTGAGTTTAAAGACTCGGGAATTTAAAGACTCGGATTATATTGAGGCCTGAATTGAGTTTAAAGACTCGGGAATTTTAAGACTCGGATAGATCCAGCAGGTTCGATGGATGGAAATGTGGTTCAGTATGTTTTGGTTTTCTCTGTGATTGATAATGACGGTTTTCAAGGATGGTACTCATTGGTTATAATGGTTTTCGATGGTTTGGGCTGAGGCCCGGAATTTGAGAAAAAGGAAAATGTGTTTGGTTTTCGTACATGGTTTTGTGACATGAATTTGATATGCATGCATTGGTTTTTGAACGGAGGGTATAAATGAAATTGTGTTTTCTGTTGATTGTTTTTAAACTTATTCTTTATTTTTGTCCACTCACAGTCTTTTCATGTTTTCGATACCCTCCAGGTTGTTGCGGAGCGGGCTGTCGGTCGAAAGAGACGGAGACATCACACGTATGATCCACAGTAGACTCTGCGCATTCTGGGAAGTTTGGAAATATTGTAGACGGTCGAATCAAAAATCTCTTGTCCGAATTACGTGTCACATGAGGGTTGGACGTTAGTTTAGCCTTCGTTTCATGCGTAAGCTAGACGGGAGCATGGTTTAGCCCTTAATCCCGGGGGATTAGGGGTGTGCCCTGACATTGTGGATAATGACGGTTCAGGGGAACCGGGCATAGCTGGTTATGTTATGTATATATATGTTCATATACCTTCCTTTACTTCTATTATCTCCTCCGGGGAGGGTCGTTGGCCTGGGTGGACCCCGGAGTAGTCACGGAGCACCGACTGAGTGGAGTCACCCCCCAGTTGGGTTCCTTACTCTCATGAAGGCTATGGTTACTATTACCTCGAGTAGGATCAGTGGTCTGCGGACGTTGACCTTGACTTTGAGAAGACTCGGATTGAGACCCGGGTAGTGTCAGGGCCCACCCTAATCCCCCAGGATTAGGGACTAAACCCTGCTCCCGTCTGACAACCCAAAAACGAAAGACCGAAACAACCTCACGAAAACCACAACTTACATTGTCAGACGCAGGAGAATTTACAACATCCCAGAGTCAACAGTTATACAGGGCATAGTACCAAACTAAGAAAGCAAAAACCGATACACAAAGTACACGCACAACGGAAAATTGGAAACACTCCGGGAAAACTCTCGAATACTCTATGCCTCCGACGCTGCCTCAACGTCAACCCCCGCGCTAGCTCCACGACCTGGAGGGCAGTTAAAACCAGAAAGTGTGAGTGGACCATAAAGAATAAAAGTTTCAAAAAAACCATTTTATAAACAAACCAGGGTTTGACCCTCCGTTTTGAAAACATGCATGCATAACCCAATTTCTGAAAACATTTATAAATCATATTATTTTCATCATGGAAACCATAGTAACATAAACACAGTAGAATAAACGTTATAAAACATTAGCAGTAAAACATCAAATACCAATATAATCATCCAATCAAACCTGCTGGATCTATCCGAGTCTTTAAACTTCCGAGTCTTTAAACTCAATAAACAGGCCTCAATAATCCGAGTCTTTAAACTCAACAGGCCTACGGGGGAAATATCAATATATCCGAGTCTTTAACCTCCCGAGTCTTTAAACTCAATCCGGGTCTTTAAACCCAATCCGGGTCTTTAAACCCAATCCGGGCCCGTCCCCCGTCAAACATAATATCCGGGTCTTTAAACCCAATAACCAGATCCACCAAATCCAATCCAAAAACTTTTGAAAACCATTTCTAAATCCATATCCAAACCCGAATCCGAAACCACTGGTCTGACGCCGTTCCAGCATCCAGAACCGTCATTCCGAACCCAAATCCGGAAATCCATTTTTCAACTTTAAAACCAAATTCCGCTTTTCGAAATCCGATTTTAAAACCGAAAACCTTGATCATCGAAATCATGTTTCAAAATCCCTTTATAAGCATTAAAAACCATTTATCATTTGAAATCCCAAAACCACGGCATCATAATCAGAAATCAAACCTTTCTCGTAAAACGTGCTAAAAACCATATTTTCTCGAAAAATGTGCAATAATGTAAAACACTTATAGCATATTCAAATTATCATGAAATCACATATAAAACCATAAAACAATTATAGAAAAGCAGTTATGCATGCTCAATTATAGAGAAGGGGTCCACTCACAGTTACCGGGTACGTCACTCGCGTTCCAAACGTTCTGCACGTTCCTCGACCTCCTCGGGAATTCCCAATCCTGTCACAAGTCACCAAACTACATCACTAACACGTTAACGAAGGTCCTCCTAATTTTCCCCACTTTTCCCGAACTTCGAACGTAACTAACCGGGACCCTAAACCTTCAACCTTGTAGAACTAACCTCAAACGACGTCCGATTTACCCGAAACCTATCTCAAAAGATTCGTTACAACATCTAGACCAAAAAACTAGTTGGAAGTTTCCCCAGAAACCACCGCACGCGCCTCCACGCGCCGCCCAAAGTGGCTGCGCGTGGGCCTCACGCGCCTGCACACAGAGTACTGTTCATCGTCTTCCTCAGCCGTTCGACGGGTCTGAACCGGCGAGGGCAGTTCTCCGTCAACCTGCAACCAAAACAGTCCCTCTTTTCACCAAAAGCTTCGTCCTGATCCTAGAAATTCATTCCCCACAACTAAACACATCAATCCTACCTCTAACCCATCGTCCCTAGCTCGAAACAGAACCCGTTCGAATCCCCTGTTTGCACTCCCGGCCACCCGTACTCTTCCCCTTCACGGCTGCAAAACCAGCAGCTTCCTAGGACCCTACTGAACCCACTAGACCTCACCAAACACCTCGAATCGTTCTCAAAAGCCACGACTTTCACTTTGAAATCCAACGACAAAACAGAGCAAGCAAAGGAAAACCAGAAATTACCTGCGCTCAGGCCGCCACCGTGAGCTCCACCGTGCCTACTCCACTCCCCAAGTCCTCCTCCGTCCTCTGGACACCACCACCAGCCTCGATTGACCAAACACGGCTGCACCACCACCGAACACCCTCTCTGTTTCCCTGAGAACTCACCCCTCACCTCACACCAGTTTTCCTCACAAAACTCTCACTCCAACTCACTCATCAGTTCTCCCTACATCTCTGTTCACTCTCACCAGATCACAACATCTCACACACTCCCTTCACTTGATCGATTTCCCTCTCAAACCTCACTCTGTTTTCTCTCGAATGCACGACTACACAGCCCAAATAATTGGAACCGTGCACACGCCTAGAACCCACTAGACATAGGGCACTTGTCACCATCCTAAGGGCCAAACTCAAAATATCCAATCTCCACTGTACACTTGCCCTAATCAGATTGCACAATTCCCAATGTGCAAAAAGACCAAAATGCCCCTACTCGTGAGTCAAAATTACCAGTTTTCCCTTACCGTTCTGGACCCGTATCTCGCCCGTCCAATGTCTAATGAAGGCATGCCGCCTGTCTACGGACTCGTGACGTCCCGTACTATGTCACGGTCATCGGTCAATGCCCAATTGACCGCCTTAACTCAAAGTTAACATTTTGCCCAAACCAAGGGTAAAATCGTCATTCTACACTAACAGGCCAAAAGTAACCAACTAAACATCGATTAGACTCACTAATCCGTTACTAATCACTTTGCTAATCCCGGCTCTCGGGACGGGTCGTTACAGGTAGCACGCGCGTAGCTTTGGAAACCGTGACAAGATTGGTTGTGTGAATTATATATATATATGATGTATGCTATATGATAGGATATATTATGTGTGTTTACACAGGTTTTGGGCAGTGGCCCTTATGGTTGGTTTCTTATGATTTGGCCTGAGACCCTTATGGATTTGGGCAGTGGCCCGCATGGTCGTTTTCATTATGGTTCTTTCAATCTTGGTTTTGGGCTTAGTTCCCACATGTGGTCCATTTGGTTAAATGGTTTTCGAATGCATGCATGCTTTTTAGTGAAGGGTACAAATGTCTTCTTATGAAATGTTTTTATAAACTCTTGTTTTGTCCACTCACAGCTTTTAATGTTTTGACTGCCCTTCGGGTTGACAGTGGATGTGGACTGTAGCAGAGACCGAGATATCACATACCTCCTCCGGATCCTGGCGTACTCTGATAGCCCGGGAGGGCAAAGGTCGAAAATATCCCTTGTCTGACACTTCGTGTCAGACGGGAGCAAGGTCATCCCGCTTTAATCCCGGGGGGATTGGGATGGGTCCTGTCAGTCAACCGCCAATCTTGGAGAAGAATGGTATAAAATGGGCCCGCTTGAGTTTTTTGTTCACCGCGTATTTTCTATTGTCTTGCAGAATGGACGAGCGGTAAGGCAACAAAACAGATCCTCCGCCCGAGTCACCTTAATCACCCACCACAAATCAAGAAAGCCTGCAACTCCACTACCTGCACATGAAGAGAGAGATCAAAAAACAAAAACTCAAAACCCAGATGCCATCGGCAGCAACAGAGCCACCATAGTAGGCCACAAACGTGTTCAGAGGCACCGCAGGGGCCAAAAGTTATATAGTCAGAGAAGATGGTATTGGGTGCAAAGGTAAAAAAATGGAAAGAAAATGAGAGGGGGAAAACAAGGAGCGGAGGGGCAGAGCTCTTGCTGAGATCTACCCTCAGAGAGGTGAAGATCAAAGAAGAACTCCACCCCAGATCTAGGGCCAGCTGTGAGTGTTTTTAGAGAGAGGAGAGAGCGAAAGATCTATACAATTGCAGCCACTGATTGAAATTTCGCCGGTATCGCCGATATATCGGGATTTCCGGCGTCCGGCAGCTAACGGCGGGGGGAAAACCTATCTTCCCCCATTATCGACGAAACCGTCCAATATCGATAGATATCGTCGATTTCGGTCGATAATTTCATAATTTCCCGACATTTGTACCCCATCGATTCAAACAAGCAATCTCACGGATTGAACAGAAAGATTCACAAACAAACAACCAAATTTCAATTCAATTTCAAAAAGAAAATCATTTAATGTCACGGACGAACAGGAATGGGGAAAAAACAAAATTTTTTGTTCACGGACTCACCAGTAGCCTTCGCAAATCGGGAGCATAAATGGGGCGGGGGGGAGGGGGGCAACCGAAGAAAAGCTCGAACCCAGCGATCCCAGCCCACCCCTGATCTGTCAACGCCGTCTGCAGCTTTGTTTCTTCGCTCGCCGGCCGAAATCGGTCGAACCACCTCTGCTTGAACCACCGCTCGTCTGCATCTCCGTCGCTCACGCCGTCTGCCCTCACCAGCCCGGTCGACTCACCTCACTCGAACGGTCGAACCTCCCTCGAACCACCATCGAAGTCGGCCCTCCATCGCTCCATCGCTCGAACCACCATCGAAGTCGGCCCTCCATCGCTCCATCGCTCGAACCACCATCGAAGTCGGCCCTCACGCCGCCCCTGACCCTCATCCTCACGCCGCCCCCTCTCCCTCACTCACGGCCCTCACCCTCACGATCGATCGATCGATTTCCCCGAAGCTCCTCGCAACTTCGAGACAGACTGAGAGTCTGAGAGCCATTCGTTGAGTAAATAAGAAATGGAACGAAACGACGTCGTTTCGTTTCATTTCATTTCTTTAATTTTTTTTAAATTACATATATTATTTAATTATTTGTCAAATATTTCTTTAAATAATTATTTGGGTATAAATATTTGTCAAATAAATAATTATTTGGTATAAATATCATTTTTAATTACATATATCATTTATTATTTGGTATAAATATTTGTCAAATAAATAATTATTTAAATTATATCATAAATATTGTCAAATTCATATATTTGGTATTAGGTAAACAATATGGCATAAACGTTTTTTTTAACAAAATTCAAAATTTATTATTAGGTTAATAATATGGTTTAATTCATATATTTGGTAATATTTGGAAATATATTTGGTAATCATTTATTAAAAAAATAAATTTATCATTTATTAGTAAAATATGTTTTAGTAATGTATGTGCTAATATAAAATATTGTTTAATTCATATATTTGTTAATATATTTGGTAATCATTTATTAATAATAAGTTGATCATTTATTACTAAAAATATGTTTTAGTAATGTATATTTTAATATAAAATATGAGGTAATTCTTATATTTGGTAATATTGGTTTTAATTTTTAATATATGTTTTATTTTAGAATATATATTAAAATTATGAATATATGTGTTTTTGCTCCTTAATTTTTAACTTGGAATATATGTTCTAATTGAAATAATTTTATTATTATTTGTGTTTTTATTATTATTAATTGTCATTATCAAATTCTAAGTATTTTTCATGCAAATAATATGGCTTAATTCATATATTTGGTAATCATTTATTAATAATAAATTGATCATTTATTACTAAAAATATGTTTTAGTAATGTATATTTTAATATAAAATATGAGGTAATTCATATATTTGGTAATATTTGTTTTAATCTTTAATATATGTTTTATTTTAGAATATATATTAAAATTATGAATATATGTGTTTTTGCTCCTTAATTTTTAACTTGGAATATATGTTCTAATTGAAATAATTTTATTATTATTTGTGTTTTTATTATTATTAATTGTCATTATCAAATTCTAAGTATTTTTCATGCAAATAATATGGCTTAATTCATATATTTGGTAATCATTTATTAATAATAAATTGATCATTTATTACTAAAAATATGTTTTAGTAATGTATATTTTAATATAAAATATGAGGTAATTCATATATTTGGTAATATTTGTTTTAATTTTTAATATATGTTTTATTTTAGAATATATATTAAAATTATGAATATATGTATTTTTGCTCCTTAATTTTTAACTTAGAATATATGTTCTAATTGAAATAATTTTATTATTCTTTGTATTTTCATTATTATTATTATTTGTCATTATCAAATTCTCATTATTTTTCATGTATCTTAGATTTCATAAAATGGCTAGTGGAAGTGCAAGTGATAGCCGCCCAAGACCTGAACGAGTTGACCCAGCATGGAAATATGCCATTGCAATTCCTGGAAATAAAAACGGTGTCATTTGTTCGTTTTTTCAACATCAGTTTCAGAGTGGAGGCATAACGCGATTAAAGTTTCATTTAGCAGGTTTTGATCCGAAAAAAAAATGTTCAAAAATGCAAAGACGTACCTAAAGCTATTAGGGATGAGGTCAGATCATGGATCAAAAGTAAAGATACTGCTAAAAAGACTAAGAATATGATTGGGGAGAATATACGAGCTGGCTTGAGAGGAGATCCACTGGACACTCAACAGAGCATTCAGATTAACGATAGTGATGATGAAGAGGATGATGATGGATTCGCTTATCCACCAGATGTGCATAGATCTGAGAGAGCAGCATATCGCTTTGCTGTAAATGCATCGAGAGATGAGGCATGACGAAGTGTCGACAATTATGGAGTTGGGTCCATGCGTGGTGCTCAAGGAGGCAGTAGCAGTCGTCAACCACCGCAACAAATGCGTCGATCACAAAGTTTGCGTGATCCATTTTCAATTCCTCCCGAACCAAAACTCTACAAAACCGCACGAAGTCAACAGAAGACTGTAAAATCGATGTGGAAAGGGACGAAAGAAAAGTTGGGTCGATACATAAGCAAATTTTTTATATATGAAGGCGTGGCTCCAAATAAAGCCAACTCTCATCATTTTAAGAATATGATCATTGAAGCCCAACGAGCAGGTATTTAATAAATTTATTTATTTATGATACATGTTTATTTAGCTTATGAAATAGCATTAAATGCTAACTTATGTTTTGATTTGCAGGTGAAGGCGTGTCCACTCCTTCTCCATATGAAGTGAAAAATAAATATCTTCCTATGGAGTATGAAGAAATGACGGCGTATGTGGAGCAACAAAAGCGACACTGGGAAACTTATGGATGTACCATAATGTGCGATGGTTGGACCGGTCCAACGAAGTTATCCATAATTAACTTCATGGTATATAGTAAGGGTTCAACTGTATTTCTCAAGTCAGTTGATTCTTCCAAATTTCATAAAGACTATGTGTACATAGGAAATTTGTTGAAGGAAGTTGTTCAGGAGGTTGGAGTACAAAATGTTGTACAGATCGTTACTGATAATGGGTCGAACTTCAAAAAGGCTGGAAAAGAACTGATGAAGACTTATCCGCTCTATTGGACTCCTTGTGCAGCCCATTGTATCGACCTAATATTTGAAGATATTGGGAAGAATGAGACAATGACGCTCATCATAAAAAATGCTAGGCAGGTAACTAACTACATCTATAATCATCTATGGTTACTTGCTCAGATGCATGAATTTTGTCAAGGAGACTTGGTTCGGCCTGGTGCAACTCGGTTCGCAACCAACTATATTTGTATAAACAGTATAGTTAAACATAAAGTTGGCCTTAGAAGGTTGTTTACCAGTGATCAATGGCATGGTAGCCCATTGAGTAGGAAAGTGGAAGGCTAGAGGGTTGAGGCTCATATCCTCGACCAAAGATTCTGGGAGTCCTTGGAGATGATGCAATCAATATATGAACCATTATATTGCATCCTCCGAATTGTTGATACAGAGGTAGTCCCAACCATGCCAATCCTGTATGATATGTTCAATCGAATGAAAGAAAAGATAACCCGTCTTAAAGGGAAGAAGTGGGTCCTTAAAATCATACAGGAGCGATGGGAAAAAACATTAGTACATCCTTTACATGCTGCTGGTATATTTCTATCTTATTGAACTTGTTAATATTTTATTTTATTGTTGTTTACTAAGCAAAGTTCATTCATGATTTGCAGCTTATTACTTGAATCCCCGATATCAATATCAAGCAGGTATTGGGCATGACTCCTTCCTTGTCCAATCAGTTCAACAAGTATTCCTCAAACTGAATCCAAATGGACAAGTGGGTTTACAAAATTTTGGAGTAGACGTAAGTTCACTACCATATATGAATCTTGATGAGTTATTTTGAATCTTGATGAGTTATTTCGAATCTGTACATCTATGGCATTATATTAACATCAGCCTTAATGTAGTTGATCAACTTTAGAGATGGTCGGAAAACATTTCGTTCACCTATGGCTGTACAATCACGAACGAAAATGCCCCCAGGTATATTACTTGCATTTAACTTGATATTCTATGACTTAGCACTTTATAATGCCTCTTACATTAAACTTGATATTGACAGCTGAGTGGTGGGAACTATATGGCCAAGGTTCTCCCAGCTTGCAACAAATTGATGTTCGTATATTATCACAAACGGCATCATCTTCGGCATGTGAGAGAAATTGGAGTACATTTGCTTTAATTCATACAAAGCAACGAAATCGTCTAGCATATTCTAAGTTAGAACAACTTGTTTTCTGTTATTACAACATGAAACTCAAGTTAAGAGATGAAGAAGCCGAAGCCGGTAAAGTTGTGGAAGAAGACTACGTTGACCTGTTGGAAATTGCAGGTCAACATGTGGAAGGTAATGAGGCTGATCCACTTCAAGCATGGATTATGCCAGCTCACTTGGATGATGATAGTGGAAGGCCTGACCCTCGAGTAGCACATCTTGCTAGTGAACACGGTGTTAATGTCGATAGAGTGCTATCTGAAGAAGTGGGGAGTGAGGACGTAGGAAGTGAGCGGACAATGTCTTCATGGGAAAGATCAATGCTTGGTTCTACCGGTAGACGTGACTTACGAGCTGATGCTACTAGTAAGGGACTTCATCAAAATAAATCTCCAAATGATGATGATGATGATGATGATGATGATGGAGGAGATGATGTTGAGACAAACGATGAAGACAAGGATGACGGAGGGGATGATGACGGGGGAAATGAACATGTAACCGATACATATGCACCCTTGAGCTCATTTACTGAAGAGGCGGATTTCACTCATGCCACACAAGATTATGATCATGGGTGTAGAGAAGGAGGAGTAGGAATCGGTGGTGTCGGAAAAGATTACACTCGGACACGAAACATATATGAAGGTTATGGAAACCCATCTTCTGAGGATTCCATGGCAATTAGTTTTGAGTCAATGAGTTTAGGCACCGATCCTAGTAACAACTCAAATGATCCATATGCTTATGGTCCATATCGTCACCCCCTGTTAGACAACCATCTCCCTCAAATGTCACATGAAGATTATGGAGAAGTTAGTTGGGTAAATCCGAACTACCCTATCTATGGAGGAAAAGTAGGCCATTCAAAGGAGATATACGAATACTATGTCCAACAATACATTTCCTTTTGGTCAAATAGCATCAGTTGGCAAAACTTTTGTGTCTTGGTAGATCAAGAGATTCAAGACCAATCTAATTTTCAAGCTAGTCGACACTCTACTTGTTTTTGATCAAGTTCAATGTGTACAATATTGTTAATGCAATATTATCAATGAAATTATGTTTTAATTTAATTTTATCTTTAAGATTTTATACTTTAGTGGTCGGCAGATCTATATTCCATCATATGATTCATCATATATTTATCATATCAAAGTCATTTTATAATTTTTATTAGTCCTATATAACCATTATTGGGTACTTAAGTGTTTGCCAAAGTTTCATTCCAAATTTCCGTCATTTGGACCCAATTTCCGTCATTTTTGTTGACCGTAAACGATATCGATATCGATATTGATATCGATATTTGGGGCGAGATATCCGTAAATTCGGCGAGCGATATATCCGTCGATATCGATATTTTCATCCTTGATTGCAGCAAGCGAACTTTCAAATCGTCCACGGATGCAGTGTGGCAACATGATCATGTCGAAATCATAGTGAATGATCAGGGCCATCAGTTCCATCTAGGCGCGAATTCAAGATTAAAAATAAAAATTGGCTGAACTCAAAATAAAAAATAGAGGTGAGCTGATTTAAAACTAATTTTCTAAGTAAAATAGCATCTAATAGAAATTTAATAAAAAATCCTTCTGATTTTTTCATATTTTTCTCACATTTGAAATGGAATGATGCTCACCTCAAAATGCCCTCAGTTCATGCCTGACTCCATCTCAAGTTGCCTTCACTGATACAGGTAAACAAGGACGGATCTTAAACTCGAATTTTGAATGGGCTAAATTTACATGGTTGATGCAGAAGAAACTCGAGACACGAGTGAATTTCATTAATAAATATAAAAACATACACCTAGTCCGACTAATAAGCTTTACCCCAAAAATATATTTATATACAACAATAAAAGCTTGATAGCATGATGTAAAACGAATTAGAATAAAAACAGTAATTAAACATGAAATGCAAGTACAAATTATCACTTTCTAATTTTAAATTAGATTATTTAGATTTTAATAGCATCAAAATCCTTCATTATCTCTTTGTTTTTGATATTATAAGCGAAGTCTCTTTCAATATGGAGGGTCATAATCAACAAGAAATTTATCACATATTTTATTTCAAAATTGAACCTTTATAATTCTCATAGATGAAAAGTCTGTTATGTTATTGCAGCTGAAATGGGAAGCGTTAATACTAACCGAATAAGCATATATGTCAAACAATAATTATCTGTTAATGTTATTTCCACCAATATTTGATATAATCAAGTCCGACCCAAATTCAAAGTAAACAAGACCTGAACCTTGAGCCGCACTTGTGATTCATTCAATCCCAAGCGTATGAAATATACGCAGCTAAAAAAAAGCCCAAATAAAACCAAATCAGATATATAAGAAATAAAAACAATTATCAACCCAAAAATTTATAATAGCGCTGTAGCTGTTTATCTTAGCCACAGATACTAAAAGAACTAAAATAAAAAATAATAAAAAACAGCCACACGTACATATTAAACAAACAAAGCCACACATTTGACCCAAAAAACTAAAAAACAAAGCCACAAATATTAATTCAACTGTTTATTACAGAGACATCGAGTCTTGGCTAGCTTTAGTGGCCGGTTTAGTATTGGCTTCCTTTGTTCTTGTTTCTGGGCTTCTCGCCTTGTCTGTTTCACCTTGGGTTCGGCCCTGGTGTAGTTCTTTTTTTGGTTAATATAACTTGCATACCAACCAATAAAAAAAAATATATACAGAGACCTCATCCATTACACTGAAAGTAGAAGAAAATCTATTGACTTCTTTGTTGTATCTCAATAAAGAAAAATGCAAATTTTGGTTTTCCCTAAATAATATCGTTATATCAACCTAAATTAATTCATCTTCTCTCTTGCTTATCACAAAAAAATAAATAAAAATCTTGTGCTCTGAGCTTTCCCTCTCTAACTCCGTTCTACTCCCTTGAATCTTATTTCTAAACCCTACCGTCACTGATTCTCATGTTACCTATTGAAAAAAGTACACTAGGAAAACTTGAATATGGAAAATTAATCAATAATTTTGCACCTGAGGAAGTAAGAAGATTAAATTTTCAATAAAAAAATTATAAAAATTAAAAACGCCTCGGTTAGTGAAGATGTTTTTGAAGTAAGGCTTATGATGCATTTCATTCTCAAAATATCTCAACTCGATTCTAAAGCCTTCAAATCACTAAGGTTAGAGAGGAATACCTTAAGTTTTGAAAATTTGAGAATAGAGAAACTCAAATCCAATAAAATTTTGAAGAAAATAAAGGAGAAATGATTTGTGAGATTAATTTGAAAAAGAAGAAATGGAAAATGGGATGCTCATTTACTGCTATAGCTTTTGTTGCTAATTTTTTTAAGCTTCCATATGGGCTAAATTATTAATAGGTTGGGCTACATATTATTAATAGGATTGACTAGCACATCAAATACTAAGGGTGGGCTTGGATTGGGAGGGCTACAACCCTTCCAACTCCAACTTTGGTAAGGCTGGGTTCTTTCCAATATCAAGTAGTCCTCTTAGTTTATTGACGAAGTACGGACAACTTAATAAAAAAGGGCAATGTTATTTGGACCCTTTAAATTGATCACATTTAGTGACCATGTTGATGTAGCAATCAATGAATGGTCTAATATAAATATAGAATAATTTCATTTATTAAATAATACCATTCATTGATTGGCACATCAACATGATCACTAAATGTGATCAATTTAGAAGGTCCAAATAGTATTATTCATAAAAAAAAAAGTGTAGATATGCAAAGGTAGAGCCAGCTAGGCCCAACTCATTTTTTCTTATTTTCTATGTAAAAGATAAAATATATAATATATACATTATTTTAGATATTTATTATAATATAATATATATATATATATATATTGTTTATCTACTATGCATAATTTTTATACTTTCTCTTCTAATTTTGTATTAATTTTTATTTATTATGTTATACATGATACTATACTAATTTATCATATACATGTAAAAATTTAAAAATTTTAACCGTACTTTACCTGATTTGTTTATTTTGCTAGTTTTCATCTTAATTACAAATATTTCTAAAATTTATTTAATTATTTCATATTTTCAAAGGGTTCAATTTTTGATTTCTATTAATTTACTTATTTTTTTCATTTATCAATGTTTACAATAATAATGGTGCTTATGAATTTTATTAAGTTATTGTTTTATTAGATATAAGATTATGAATTATATGAATCACGGTTTTTATAGAAAAAAAATAGAATAAAAATAAAGTCATAAATTTTTATTTTTTTGAGAAATTACCAAAAATGGTCCTTGCTAATTTATTCAAATGTCAAATTCTGTATAATATGTTTGAAAATGTGCGACAACTAATAAATAAAATATCATCAATTAAGAGTACGTATTTGTTGAAAGAAAAAATAATTATGCTCCCTCTAATGTTAAATTCTGACTACGCCATTGTAGATATCTATCTAAAGAATATAGACAACTCAGTAGAAATCCTGCCGCTTGACCACCTTTTCTCTGTTTTGTTGTCTCGCTTTACCTTGGCTCCCCTTCGCTTATCGAGGCCGCCTCCACCTCCAACACCTCCATAGCCACCATCCCACACCTACAACTAGCCTTAACCATATTGTCGCATTATCTCCCATATATCTATAGTCAACTTGAACCATATTGACCACATTAATGTATGATGCTATGTAATTAAACAAAAGAAAATACTTGCATCTCACCCTAATGATATCTTCGCATATCATCATTTTGATTTATTGAATTATTTTTATACATGTATCATAATCAAATCTGCTCATTCTCTAAATCATCATGTCAAGATCATCTCCATAAAAAATTAATAAAATTGGAGATCGTTTAGTCATTCATATATATATATATATAAATGAATGATTTTTGTGAGAATTAAGATCCTCATGGCTAACCGTACATTTAATTGATATATATGAATGACTAAACAACTTCCAATTTTGTTCATTTCTTACGAAGATGATCTTAACATGATGATTTAAAGAATGAACAATTCTGATTATGATATATGTACAAAAAAAATTAAATAAATTGAAATGATGGTATGAGGAAGTACCACCAATTAGAATGAACAATTCTGATAAATGGATGCAAGATTGTCCATAAATAAATCACCTTATATGAAATTTTATATTAAACTACTTTTATTTGGTGAGCAATGGAATACAACATAAACTTTTGAGTGCAAAGTGTGCTAAATAATATGATCAAATGTCCAAGCTGTAGCACTAATATGAAAATAATCCCAAAAGAATTCTCTGCCAAACGAATTCTCTGGCATATCATTCTTCTTCGTTATTTTTTTTTAATTATCTTTTTCTTGAGTTTTTGGGCTGAGATGCCAACTCGCAAGGGAAGGGCATCCAGTTGGAATTGGCATGGGAACAACGTACTCGTCCTTGGCAGTGTGGCATAAAGGTCAATTTGGAGGAGATTTTATATATGACAATTCCGTTGAAGATGGTATGGAGTTCTGGCCATTCAAGGTTATTTGAGATATTTAATTACGATTTTTGAAGTGTTAATAAAAATTTGAGATATTCAGTTTAGATTTATATTGACACTTGTAAATTCATTATGAAATATTAAGCCTAATACTTTATGAAATATTAAGTTTGTCAAATTTTGGTACTTAATTTTTAACCAATTAGTATGCGGCTATTTTTATTTGTTGAGATTCCAATTGAGATTTTTGTAGACTTTAAATGTCTCTAAAAGTTTATATGTATTCAAATTTCAATTATGATTTTTAATTAAACTTACATTGACATTTGTAAAGTTAGTATAAATTAGATGTAATCAATTAGGAGATTTCCGAACTCCAAATGGTGCATTGAAAAAAAGAATTGAATGTTGTCTTCTTCTTTTTTCTTTTTTTCTTTTTTAGGGAGGAAAATAAACTAAATTACAAAGAGAAACCTCTTAAGAAATCCTCACCAAACATACCTAGACACCAAACCTGTACAGCTTCTGGAGGCAAAGAGCGAGACCAAGTAGCAATATCCGCACAATATATCATGTCTAAGGCCAGCAACATCATCAGCCACAAATTGGCTTCATGAAATGTTGTTGACTTAATTAAATAATAGAGTTTTGTGGAGTTTGACAAATATTTAAGTGTAAATTAATTTTTACTAAGTTCATGATTTCTCTAATCTACCCCTTTCGGATTTCAACGACAATTATATCGAGGCCTAAAATTTATTATTTGTAAATAAAATTCAAGTTTCTAACCAATGGCATATCATGTATTATAAGCTATAAAAATTGTAATTGATTAAATATTACAAATTTGACATGAATTTATAACTCAAGCTATTTGACGAAGAAAAAATGTAAAATATAAAATATTATGCAAAACAAGGCATGTATGATGGTTAGCCTCACAATCTCATTGATCGTTAAAAAATTTAAATTTTTGTAATTATTTTTGTTGTTAAGTATTAAATATATTATTTTATTTTAACCTGATAAGAAAAATTTTAGTAAAAAAATAATTATGATTTGATTATAAAATTCTTCAAAAAAAATATCTACTAAATTATATAACTCAATATAATTTTCTACAAAACTCAAACACATTATATAAAATTCAGTATGTGCAAAATTTTATCCGTTAAACTCAATTACTTCAAAAACTACAATTATATGTATAAATTTGAATACACTATACTCCCTCTATAAAAAATTGAAATAAAATCTTGGTAACTTTTTTCTTCTTTGCGTACTTTAATAACTTTTAATCTAAGAAAACTTCTTCAAGAAGGCACTACAATAAAAAATTACAAAAAGCCCGATTGATTACAAAAAGTTTTAATATAAAATTAAGGGCAAATTGGTCCTACAATATTTGTCCTTTTTCATTTGGCCCGAAAGTTAAAGCGGGAGCGCTCCCAATTCCAAATACATAGAGGGGGAAGAAATCTCAAGCACCACTCAAACCTGAAGGCGGTTCTGGTCAGTTTGCTCCTCAGTTTGCAGAACCAGTGCTCTTCCCACTGAAAGGGTAAGGCTTATTTCCATATGTTTTAACTTTCTTTTCTTCTTTTGGTTAAAACTTTGCTGCTCTTTTATAATCATTAAAGTTAAAACCTTTGATGATTATGATTCAATGGCAAGACGAATCCTTCTCTTCTCTAATGATTGTGATTTCATACTTTCAGTTCCTTCGGTTGTAAATTCATTCGATGGGTTCTTAAGAACTGATTTACAGAGCTGTGCTATTATTTTTGATAAACAATTATAAATCTCAAACAAACTCATGAACCCATTGTTGTTGTCTTTTATAAAATTTCTAATTTGTTTGTTTATATGAAAGAAGCTAAAGTATTGAACTTGGATATTGCCTTTCTTGATTGTTTCATAACTATTATTCAGTTTTGGGTTTATGATGGATTGTTCCATTATTGTTCTTCTTGGAAAGTTTTTGATGTTTTTAAAATTTCAATTCCATTCTATTAGTACTTGTGAGAAGATTTTGATTCGATTTCTGTTAAGCAAACTGCGTTGAACTTACCACATTATCAAGAACATTAAAATCATTTGTGTAACAATCTTAATGAGCAAAAGAAGATGAGGTCAAATTTAAGTGCCGTCAATTTTATTGTTTTTGTCGTTATTACTATTAATCTATGCTTAAATAAAATGGATTCAGATAAAGATTGGGTTTTGGGTACTATTTTTCCTTTTATGCTAAGCAAAAATTTGGATTTGCAGAGTTGTGGGTACCTATGTGTTAAATGTTTAAATAAAAGGTGTATGTTCTGCTTCACATTCATATGTCACAGGCTGAGACTCTCAACCAAGCACACCTTCTCGTCTTCATCCTCTGCCACCATTGTTCTTCTTTCAGTTTTTTGTAGCTGAAATGGCGACAGGAGAAGATAAATCAGGCCACGCCATTGGGATCGATCTGGGGACAACCTACTCTTGCGTGGCTGTGTGGCAATATGACCATGTAGAGATCATAGTGAATGATCAGGGCAGCAGGACGACACCTTCTTATGTTGCTTTCACAGACACTGAGCGCTTGATTGGCGATGGTGCATTCAACCAGGTCATCAAAAACACCACCAACACCATCTTTGGTAAGCTCCTCCATTTCCATTCTAAAATTCATTATTGTTCTGTTAATTATGCATATAAAGGTATATTATTTTGTTTTTTTTCCTTCGATTGGCAGATGCAAAAAGGTTAATTGGTAGGAGGTTTAGTGATGTATGTGTTCAAAGTGATATCAAGCATTGGCCATTCAAAGTCATTCAAGGCCCTGCTGATAAGCCGAAGATTCTGGTTACCCACAAGGGCATTGAAAAACAATTTGCTCCTGAAGAAATCTCATCAATGGTTCTTGTGAAAATGCGGGAGATTGCTGAGGCCTACCTTGGATCAACTGTGAAAAATGCAGTTATCACGGTCCCTGCTTACTTTAATGACTCACAGCGACAAGCTACGAAAAATGCAGGTGCTATTGCTGGCCTGAATGTGATGCGTATTATCAATGAGCCAACTGCTGCAGCCATTGCTTACGGGCTTGACAAGAAGTCCGGTTGGTATAGCAAGCGAAACGTGATGATATTTGACTTGGGAGGTGGCACTTTTGATGTTTCACTACTCACAATAGCTGACAGTGTCTTTGAAGTGAAGGCCACTGCTGGAGACACTCATCTTGGAGGTGAAGACTTCGACAACAGAATGGTGAATTATTGTGCTGAGCAATTTAAGAGGAAGCATAAAGTGGACATTACTGGAAACTACAGGGCTCTTAGGAGACTGAAAAATGAATGCGAGAAGGCGAAGAGGAGGCTTTCTTATTTGTCTGAGACTGAAATTGACATCGACTGTTTGCATCAGGGTGTTGATTTCTGCTTGAGTATTAGTCGTGCCAAATTCGAGCAGCTCAACATGGATTTCTTTGACAAGTGCATGGAGCCTGTGAAGAAGTGTCTGAAGGATTCTAAAATGGATGCAACCGGCGTGCATGATGTTGTTCTTGTTGGTGGCTCTTCTAGGATTCCGAAAGTGCAACAACTGTTGCAGGATGTTTTTGAGGGGAAGGAGTTGTGCAGGGGCATTAATCCGGATGAGGCCGTGGCGTATGGTGCCGGTGTTCAAGCTACTGTTTTGAGTGGTGGGGAGTTAGTTGGGAAGCTTCAAGACTTCAGTCTCTTGGATGTCACCCCTCTGTCACTAGGGGTGAGGTGTACCAAACATGATAGTTTGGCGGAATACATCGATTTTGTGATTCCTCAAAACACGAGAATTCCCGTCGTGAAGAAGAAGACTTTAACTACTAGTATGGACAACCAATCTGAGGGCTTGTTCGCAATTTATGAGGGTGAGAGTAGTATACCAGCAGATAACAACTTTTTAGGTGAATTTGAGCTCACTGATATTCTTCCAGCTCCAATGGGAGTTCCTAAATTTGATGTCTCCTTTCAAATTGACGCAAATGGCATCTTGAGTGTCTCTGCTGTGGACAGGTCCACCGGCCAAAAGAATGGCATTACGTTCAACAGTGACAGAAGAACTTGTGAAGGGATTGAGGCGTTGATTTAAAAACCCTCCGTATATCACTGTGATGTAATGAATTATCAATCTGGGGATCAGGCGAGTATAGCGATGGTTCTAATTTCTAATCTTTGAGGCACAAGCCTTGAATTGTTTGTGAGTTATCCAGTTTGAATTAATGAATTTTGTGAAATAATAAGTTTAATAAGTACTAAAACTAACAAAGTTTGTGAATATTAAGTTTATCAAGTTCTGGTACGTGCTAAATTTCTAACCAAATGTTATGTTGCTATTTTTATTGGTTGAGATTCCAAGCTGGTCCAAACAAAGGGCAAATTAAATCCCAGAACACTACACTTAATAAAAAATAGATAATATTTTCCTTCTATATTGGTGGTATTTTTTTGTATTGCCATTTTAATTTATTAAATTATTTTTGTAAAGAAAAAAAAGAAACCAAAAAGCAACCTAAATCTAGTAAAGAAAGACGAAGAGAGCCAAGAAACTGGCCATAAGCTTCAAAGCTATGGAGCATTGAATGGTATGAATGTCTTCCTTGTTTTAGTGTCTACCTCACTCTCATTCATCCTTGGATCTTCATAGTATTGAAGTCTTGCCCAAGAAAGTGGTGAAAAAGTAGGGAAAAGGAAAGTTCAAAATAATAATAATAAATAAAAATAAATTAATAAATCCCGAGCCTTTGTCAAAGTTAATTCACAGGGTAGAGAGAGGAGCCAACTGAAACACTTCCACCAGGAGAATCTACGAAGAACACAAGCATTCCGAAAAATTAGAATTATCCATGGAAATTTGGAAGAAAATCCTTGTAACTTTTTCTTATCACAAACTTTAGTAACTTTAATCAGAAAAAACTTCTTCAAGAAGGCACCACAATCTAAAGTTGAGGGCAAATTGGTCATATAATTTTTATCCTTTTCCATTTGACCTATAAGTTAAACCTGAAGGCTCTGGTTAGTCTACTCCAGAGTGTGCAGATCGGGTGCTCTTCCCATTCAAAACGTAAGGCTTATTTCCACGTCTTCTAACAATCTTTCCTTCTTTTGGTTAAAATTTGGAAGAAGTTACCTTTGCTGCTCTTATATGATCATTAAAGTTCAAACATTTGATAATTTCTTTTTAAAAATAGCTAAAGGGCAAGACGAATCCTTCTCTTCTCTAATGAGTTTGATTCCTTAAGAACTGATTTACAGAGTTGTACTATTAGTACTTGTGATAAGATATTTGCCGTCAGTTTTATTTTATTTTATTATTATTTCTATTAATATATGCTTACACAAAATGGATTCAGATTAAGATTGGATTTTGAGTGCTATTTTTTTTTTTGTAAGCAAAAATTTGAATTTGCAGAGTTGTGTACCGTATTAGAGTTTCAAAATTTGTGCTTTGGCATTGACGAGCCTTAAATTCTGTAGACTGATTGAATTCCAAGGTTCCCAGCACAACAATTTAGAAGGCATATCATAAAACAATTCTACATTCCCCAAGTATATATGTTAATCCTTTACTTGTGATACTCACTCTCCTTACACTCTCTGCTATCATCTTTCTGCCTTCTCTTGTCTTATTGGTGGTCTTTTCAAGCTCAGAATGGCAGGAGAAGAAGGCCACGCAATCGGAATTGATTTGGGAACAACGTACTCATGTGTTGCAGTGTGGCAGCATGATCATGTTGAAGTCATAGTAAACGATCAGGGAAACCGGACAACTCCATCTTGCGTTGCCTTCACTGATACCGACCGGTTGGTTGGTGAATCAGCCCTCAACCAGGTCATCAGAAACCCCACCAATTCCATCTTTGGTAATCCCCTCTTTCCTACACTAATAATTCACTGAGTATTGAGATTAGTTTCATGAAAAGAGCTTAAGCTCTTTAATTCACTGATTATTGAGAGTAAACCAACAAATTATTTAATGACAATGTTGAATGCAATGTGAACATGTAATTTATGCATATGTTTAAAATTTCTTTTTGCGCACGAAAGATGTACTATTTTTAATATAAAAAAGATTTATTCACAACTAGAATCGACTGTTTGTGTAGCATGCACCAGTAAACATGCATTATGTTCTGTCTAAAATGTGACCCCCCATTTCTTCTTGGATTTTTGTTTTTGGTATGTGCTTCAATATTAGTTATCAAATTTCAGATGCAAAACGGTTAATTGGTAGGAGGTTTAGTGATGTCACTGTCCAAAGCGATTTGAAGCTCTGGCCATTTAAGGTCATTGGAGGTCCAGGTGACAAGCCTGTGTTTTTGGTTACCCACAAGGGTCAAGAAAAGCAGTTTTCTCCGGAAGAAATCTCATCCATGGTTCTGCTAAAAATGCGGGAGATTGCTAAGGCTTATCTCGACTCAACTGTGAAGAATGCTGTTATCACCGTTCCTGCTTACTTCAATGACTCGCAGCGTAATGCTACCAAAAATGCTGGAGCTTCTGCCTGTCTAAATGTGATGCGTGTCATCAACGAACCCACTGCTGCAGCCATTGCTTACGGCATTGACAAGAAGGCCGGTTGGTATAGCAAGAGAAATGTGATGATATTTGATTTAGGCGGTGGTACTTTAGATGTATCTCTGCTCACCATAGGTGATGGTGTGTTTGAAGTTAAGGCAACTTCTGGAGACACTCATCTTGGAGGTGAAGATTTTGATAACAATATGGTGAACTTTTGTGTTGAGCAGTTCCAAAAGAAGCATAATCTGGACGTGAGTGGAAACTCTAGAGCACTTCGTCGGTTAAGAAATGCATGTGAGAAGGCAAAGAGGAGACTTTCCTTTACTTCTGTTACTGACATTGAAATTGACTGTTTGGAGCAGGGGACTGATTTCTATACCAGCTTCACCCGTGCTAAATTTGAACAACTGAATATGGATTTTTTCAACAAGTGCATGGAGCCGGTAGAGAAGTGTTTGGAGGATGCTAATATGGACATAAGCGATGTTCATGATGTTGTTCTTGCTGGTGGCTCCTCTAGAATTCCCAAAGTCCAGCAGCAACTACAGGATGTGTTCAAAGGCAAGGAGCTGTGCAAGAGCATCAATCCTGATGAGGCTATCGCATATGGGGCCGCGGTTCAAGCTGCTGTGTTGGATGGGAATGGAAATGTAAAGCTTCAAGACTTTGCTCTTTTGGATGTCACACCTCTGTCACTTGGTGTGCGGACCAATGAAGACTATTGCAAGGGATTCATGACAGTTGTGATTCCAAGAAACAGCAGAATTCCCATCAAGAAGAATACAACTGTACAGACTCGCTATGACAATCAAGCTTCCGTCAGTTTTGCCATTTATGAGGGTGAGAGTACAAAAACCAAAGATAACAACTTTTTGGGTAAATTCTCTCTCGTTGACATTCCTCCTGCTCCCAGGGGTGTTCCTAAGTTCGATGTGTGTTTCAGCATTGATGCCAATGGTATCCTAAGTGTTTCCGCGGAAGACATGTCCACCGGCCAGAAGAAAGGCATTACAATCACGACTGACACTGACTCAAGGGGTCGTGAAGGGATTGAGACAGTGAAGTAAGAAAATCTAATTTTCACCCACATGGTGCTAGTTCGAAATATGATCTCCTGCGGAAAATTAATATGTTATTATTATTCCCTATTGTTAATGTATTAATCAAGAAATGTGCCTTTTTTTTCACTTGGAATCTAAATGTTGAATCTAAAATTTATTTTATTTGTTTAATTTTATATTAGTTGTTTAATTGGAAAGTTATTTGATTTGATAAATAGATGGATTTGATGAATTTTGATGGGTTTTAGGATTTAAAAATACCCATATAAACCACTACTAATGATTTTGAGAGAAATCATATAAAAATAACCTATTATAATTTTTAATTAGTTGAAACACGCCTATTAAAATCTCAATCAATTATATATTTTAATTTTCTTATGCATATCCTAAATTTTTTTTTAAAAAATAGTATTTACTTTGCACCACTTGAACTTCCACTTAAGCTTAAAACGTGGGTCTCATATTTTATATCACTGCTCAAAACGCCTGGCCTAGTCCGCCTATGAGGCACATAGACACTCGAAAGTGAGAAATCACCTCGCATAATGACTAAGCGTTTAGGTGAATTTGTATGTACATCCTTATATATATTTAGTTATATAAGTTCGTATATATATGTAGTCATATAAGTTATTTTATTTATTAAATACTTAGTTAATAATATAAGTATTAATTAAAATAAAGATAATAAATTAAAAAAACGTAGAATGTTGTATAATAAAATTAAAAAAAAAAACTTACATTTTCAACATTTATGATTCCTAACTCAATTTACTTATCGAGATAATTAATTTTTGTTCTTAAATTATTTGATAGTATTCATTATATTATTAGTTTGTTGAATTTTATCTTTACAAAAAAAAAACACCATAGGCTCCTATTAACCGCTCTACGAGCATCTAACGTCATTTTGAATATTGTTTTATATAATCAACGCCTATTAATTTTACAAATATAACCCTGTTATGAGTCCTTTTAAATGGAAAAAGCATATTCAAGTAGGCGCCCGAATCTAAAAAGCCCTTATCTGATTGCTTACTGAAAGGTTTATCTAAAGTTAAAAGGGAAAATTGGCCGTACGATATTTGTCCTTTTCATTTGGCCAAAAATTAAAGCGGCAAATTGGCCGTACGATATTTGCCCTTTTTCATCTGGTTAATCTGCTCCTCAGTTTTGGTCGGGTGCTCTTCTCTTTGTAAAGGTAAGATCTTTTTTCTTATCTTCTAAGATTCTTACTTTCTTTTGGTAACTTGATAGGGGCAAGAGGGCAACCGCCGGAAGAAGTTGCCTTTGCTACTCACTTCCAATCATTACAGTTAAAACCTTTAATTTCTTTGTGAAAATGATGAAAGACACGATGAATCCTCCTCTTCTCTAATGATTTGGTTCGATTTGGTTTGATAGTTTCAGTTCCTTACTTTTAGATTCCATTGATGGGTTCTTTAAGAACTGATTTGAGAGTCTTTTCTTTATTGCTATTTGATTTGGGTGGTGGCCTTGTAGAATCATAGTAGCATGCAGCACGCTTATTTTGCTCTTCCGATCCTCCAATTTTCTAATCACAGAATTCCACTTCATTACAAAATGAAGGATGTAGAAAATTCCGTATAATAATTCTTGTTTTTTTGTTTAAAAAAGAATTCTGTTTTTAAATATGACATTGATTTGAAATCCAAAACGTCAATTTTGGTAGGAGATTTATGACACTTCCGTTGAAGATATGAAGCTCTGGACATTCAAGGTTGTTGATGAAGGTATAGTACTTGATAGAAGATCTAATTCAATCATGAGTTCCCCATCTGCTTCAAACCTATAATATCTACACAGATTTCTCGATCTCTTCCATTTGTCAGTATTGGCGTATAGTACATATTAGTTGCATAATTATGGTAGCATGTCATTGTAATCTCTGTACTCTTACTATTGCAAGTCTACCGTTATTATGATATGTATCTCTCTCCGAGTAGTAAGTGGCAGACCTTGGATTTGTCACTTGTAAATGATGAAGTCATACCAAATATGCCTAATGTAATTCACACCCAAAATAACATTGTATCAAAAAATGGTAACAAATAAAATTAGGAAATATGGATCGAGTATAGGTAGCGTTAAAAAAATTACATTTGTATAATGGATAGCGCGATTAACTTATCATGAACCTATACGTGATCAGTAAAGATAATCGCAAAAGCTAAAGAGATTTGCAGCCTGAAATAATTCAGGGGGAACAAAAATACAATAAAAGTGGCAACTACTACTTAGGTACTAGACTAGCATTACATAATTCCTTGAGCGAGAAGAATAACGAAGGTTGGGGTGCTGCTTCATTAAAAACTTTGTTAGGGAAAATTTGTTGAGATAAAAATCTAGTCGAAGGAAAAAGAATGCAACGCTCAGCAATGTAATTATAAAGGTTGGAGATGAATCTGCCGTTGAGAGCAAAGAATCATGTATCGATGAAACTGCAAAACAGAAAGGGAGAATATTAGTACATTGTTGTAAATAGTTTCATTAGTTATGTCTATTTATGTAATAGGTGCTAGGGGTAGTTTTGTCCTTTTTGTATTCATTAATTATTCTCCCATATATATGGGATAATTAATGCTTGTAAACCTAATCTAATCTCATAAAGATCAGACGTATTATTTTCATCTTACTGCCTCCTAACATTCTCTTTACATTCTCATCTACCGGATTTCCTTTACAACACGTTATCAGCACGATTGACTCTGAATCGGAGATTGCCCAAGTGAAGGATCAATTCAATCAAGTAGGTTTTTCGTTTCTTCAAAACTCAATTTTATTTTATTAAATCAAAACCCTAGAAAGCATGATTTCTAGGATTATTAAATTTAAAAAAAAATTATTTGATAGTTATTGAAATTAACATTTAATATTGAATTGCATATACTATGCTTAAATTGATGCATGAAACACTTGAATTAATGAATCAACATTGTTTGGATTATTTAATTTTTGATATTTGAGATATTATAATTGATGATTACTTGATAATCGCATATGGTTGATGTTTCATAATTATTTGATAATTAATGATGGTTACATGATGTTTGATAATTAATTGAAGCATGATAATTATTAATATATATATATGTTTTGGTTATGATTATGTGTAATTGATGTTTTTGTATCATCAAACAATCAAATTCAATCAATGGGTTTGCCTCCCCCACGAAGGTCACAGGTTCATGAAAAAAAAAAAAAAACATGAAACAAGCCTAAAATTAGGCCACAATCGGTGGCCACAAGCCTAAAATTATGCCACAATTGGTGGCCACAAACTCTGAGGTTTGACTCAACTCAGCCGGAAAAAAAAGGGGAGGAAGAAATATAAATGGGAGCCCAGACGGCTACCCAACAAGCCCGAAAATCCAGGCCCGGAAGGCCTCTCACAAAAAAAATTCTGAGCCCAGAAGGCTAGCCCGAAACAGAAGAAAAATGGGGGGCTCTATGGCCCGAAAAAAAAATTTTCTGAGCCCTGAAGGCCCAGCAGAAAACGAAAAAAAAAAAGGTCCGGCAGGCTTAGCCCACTACGGTCCAGCCCAGAAGGCCTCCGTGCAAGCCCAGAGCCCACAGGCGGCTCGGCTTGGCCCACCCGGAAATGGCTCGGCTAGGCTCCGAAAAAAAAAAAAAACAGATTTTTTTTTTGTACTCCTTGGGCCTAAAACACACACTCATGCATGCCTGAAGCACTACAATACCCCTAAATCAAGGACCAAAATAACATTTATTTATATTTATGCATATTATATCTTGTTTGCTTGTTTATTTAATTCTTCATACGTTATTTACCAACGTCATAAACCACTTGTAAATAAACGGAACCTGCAGTTTCCTTCATTGATATTCTAAATTATCATATCATGTTATAGAATCTGAAGTTCTAATCAGTTGCTTATGGATGCATTTTTCCCAAAGCACTAATCCTATTCATTAATCTTTGTAGAGCATGGCAAATCTCAACAAATTGGATTTTGACGCACTGGAAGTTTCCGGAAGAAACTACTACCAGTGGACGGAAGATGTGAAGCTTCATCTCATTGCCAAGAGAATCCGATCAACCATCCAAGAAGACAATGTGGCTTCTGAACATCAGAAGGCGGATGCGATGATCCTCATTCGGAGGCACATGGATCGCGCACTGCAGCGTGAATACCTGGGTCAAGAGGACCCGAGAGCTTTATGGGTTTCACTGGCTGATCGTTTCGATCACCAGAAGGATATATTCTTGCCTGAAGCAAGACATGACTGGCATAATATTCGTTTTCAGGATTTCAAATCCGTAAACGAATATAACTCTGAGATATGCCGTATCCGGTCTCTTCTCAAGTATTGTGGGGAGGAACTCACTGAAACTGACCTACTTGAGAAGACTTTCTCCACATTTCCGGCCTCGTGTATTGTCCTGCAGCAACAATACCGAGAGCGGAAGTTTACTAGGTTCGCGGAGTTGATCACTACTTTGTTGCTCGCTGAAAAGAACAATATTTTACTAATGAAAAATGATCAATCCCGACCTGTGGGCACTAGTGCAGCACCTTTGCCTGAAGCAAACGCTGTTGCACCTCGCGATGCCAACCGTGGGGGGAGAAACAGGGGACGTGGTAGAGGTGGAGGACGTAATCGTCCAACAATGGTGCACACCCCTATGACCGGGTACATGGTTACCATGCCCCTCATGGTCGTGGTAATCGACGCGGTGGACACCCCTATGATCGAGCTCAAGATTACCATGCCCCACGTGGCCGTGGTAACCGTGGGCTCGGTCCACGTGGTGGATATCACGCTCATCCTGGTCCGCATGCTCAAAACGAGAGAAACCCTGGCCCGGCCCGTCACCACCAGAATCAAAATCCACCGGACCTATGCTATAAATGTGGAGGTCGTGATCACTGGTCCCGCACCTGTCGTGCATCAGCTCAAACTATTGCCCAGTACCATGCTAGATGTGATACTCGAGAGGCTAATTTTGCTGCAGGACCAGTCCCCGCTGATACCACCCTTGCCATTGCCGATTTCCAGACTGCAGCTGGACATAATGATGATTGAGTTATTTACATACCCATGGATATGATCGCATCTGTGCCGTTTTTTTTATGCATATTATTTTTTTAATTTATTTCTTCCATTACTATTTCTGGACATTGTTTGGTGATTCATTTTATTTTGGACTTATTTTGTTATTTGCTCGAATATTATTCAATCTATTTATTCATTTTTTTAATACATGTGATTGTTGATTACTTTAGTTATATTGATGGTTAGGCATGTCAAATGGTGAAGTTTGTTGTCTAGCCGACAGTGCTACTACGCACACCATCCTCCGTGATAGGATATTTTTCACAAACTTAATGCCTAACCACACCCCGGTCTTAACTATTTCTGGCAAATCAAACTTGATTGAAGGCTCCGGAAGAGCCCAATTTATGTTGTCCAATGGTACCGTATTTACCATTGATGAAGCCTTATACTCCCCACGTTCCAGCAGAACGTTATTGAGTTTTAAGGATATTCGAGCTAATAATTATCATGTTGAAACCACAACCGAAAAAAATATGGAATATCTTTGCATAACATCCAACTTGTATGGCCGGAAGCGTACATTGGAGAAATTAAAATGCCTCAGGAGTGGACTCTACATGATCACTATTAGGACCATTGAGGCAAATCACATAGCTTGCCAGAAGCTACCTAACCTCAGCAACTACTTATTATGGCATGACCGATTGGGACACCCCGGTCAAGGTATGATGCGCCGTATCCTCAATACATCACACGGGCATCCCCTTACAAATAAGGACCTAGTGTTTAGTGACACACTATGCCAAGCTTGCTCAATGGGAAAATTGAACACTAGACCATCATATGCAAAGATCGATAAAGACTCTGTCCCTTTCTTGTACAGAATACAAGGGGATATTTGTGGACCCATCCAACCACCATGTGGACCATTTAAATATTTCATGGTTTTGGTTGATGCATCGACGAGGTGGTCACACATGACCCTATTGTCCACACGCAATGCTGCGTTTGCTAAACTCCTTGCCCAAATCATTAAATTAAGGGCCCACCATTCAGATTATCCCATAAAGTCCATTCGACTTGATAATGCCGGGGAGTTTACATCGAAATCTTTCGATGATTATTGCATGTCCCTTGGGATTGATATCGAACATCCAGTTGTACATGTTCACACCCAGAATGGTGTAACGACCCATCCCGAAATTCGGGATTAGATTACTAACTAATCATGATTAGCGGGGTTAATCGGTGATTAGTTGGGCGAATTCGGACGAACGGTGCAAAATGACCGTTTTGCCCCTGGTCGTGGGGAAAACGTTGACTTTTAATTCGGGCGGTCAAATGGACTTTGACCGATGACCGTGACGTAGTTTGGGACGTCACGAATTCATAGTCAGGTGGCACGTTCGATTCCGACGTCGGTGGTGAAAGTTATGACGTTCGGAAGTCCAAGGGCATTTTCGTAATTTGGACGAAATAAGGGAAAATGTTGACTTTTTTGATCGGGGGTCCGTTGGCCGAGGGCCAAGGATCGTTAGGTTCGTCTCGAGGCCCCGAGCACAACGACTGGCGGCACGCGTGAAACGGTCATTGGATGACCGAGTTACGGGTCACAGAAGATGAGGGGCATTTTGGTACTTTTGTTCTGAGGGCAAAACAGTAAATTTAGCTGGGCACTGTTGCGACAACGCAGTATGGCTGTGCAACCGTGCTATGAGTGCTATTTTTGAGGGAATTGTTTAGCAAAACCAGTGACATTTGTCACTAAGAAATGAAGGATTAGTAGCTTAAGGTGGTGCACTGTGATGGGGAAAAATAAACAACTGTGTGGGTGTGTTTGGAACTGGTGCACTGGTGGGTTTTGGCACGGGTTGTTGGTTGCAAGGCAGGAAGCAGAGACGTGGGGGGAGCATTTCGGTTCTAATCAGTGTGGTTGTGAGTCTTTTGAGTTGTTATTTGCTGCTTAGTGGTTTGATCAGAGCACGGGGGGGACTGGGTTTTTCCTGTGTGGGAAGCAGGGGTGTCTGGGAATGTGAAGAACAAAAACAGAGTAGGCAGGAGTTTGAGTTTTGCGCGGGTGAGATTGGAATTGGGGCAAAGTCGTGGTCTGGTTGTTTAGGCAGATAGTGAGGGAGCGGAGAGAGAAGTCAGTGCACGGTTGTGTTGGTGGAGGTGATGTGCGGGGAACAATCGCACAGTGAGCTGTGCTGATACGTTTTGAAATGGAAAAATAGAGACTGTGGAGCCATTGTCCTTTTGACCTCCCCAATTACGGTTTGGGAGGAAATGAGAGCTGGGGAGGAACGAGAGAAACTGAGAGACGTTTTGGAGAGGAAAACGGGGGGGTACTGAGTGAAGATTCAAACACTGAAACCAGAAACCTGCTTCTGGGCAGGTTCGACTTCGAGTTCGAATGGCAGGCCAGCCCAAACCAAATTGAAGCTCGAATGAGTCTTCTGAAACCTTATGTAGTCGATCCAGATCGGTAATTGCGAGCTTCGAAACTTCTGAAGCCAGGAACGGACGTCGTGGGTGGCCGGAAAATCGAGCATAGCGTTCGTGCAATTGGAGGTTAGTCTTTGTGAAATTGAATCCTAAATTATCTTTACCATAATGCTGTGATGCTTGACGACCAACTAATCGAAGACTTCCTTGGCTTTTAGTCAAACTCAGACGAGGAACTCGATTTGGGAACTTGGGTTGAGTCGAGTTGGTTCGAGGTCATGACGACTGAAATGGACGGTACAGATCCTTAATTCAATTGGTAGCGAAGCTATTAGTGTGTTCAATCGTTCCAAATGAAGTCGAATTGATGGGAGGTTAATCGGGTCCTCACGCGGGTTGAACGACCCGTATTGCAGGCTTGTCGGGTTGGGACGATGACCGTTGGTGCTACTGTAGCAGCGCGTGAGTGTCACGCGCAGCCGCTTGCGGCGGCGCGTGGGGCCGATTTTCGAGGTAGGTCCAACATGACTTTTGTCCTATACATTGTAACGAACATGTTAGCGTTGGTTTCAAAATTATTGGACACCGTTTCGATGTTATTTCGAGGGTCCGAAGGTCTATGTTACGTTTTTAATTACCAATTAATTCCCGGAAAATTTTGGGAAATTAGTATGTTGTTATTTGAGACCTTAATGACCCTGGAATGTAATTTCGGACAGGATTCGGGTTTTCTGGAAAATATCGGAAATTACGGAACCGCGGGCGGCGCGAAACCGAGCCTTAAGAACGGTGTGTGAGTGGACGTTGATTTCAAATTTAATGCATGCATAAATTATTTCTATGATTTTTATGATTATGATTATAAGTTGTGATTGATTCCGATTCCCGTATTTATTCGTATTCGATTTCCGTATTTATACGTATTTTTACTATATATGTGAAATTACACGTATTTCGAGACTACGGTTACTTTCATGCTTAAAAATGGTTTAATGAAAGAGTTTATATGAAATGGGCGTATGATGATTTAAGAATGTTCTTTATGATTATGAGGGCGATTCACGGTGTTTGCACGGTTTTCGAGGTTTTTGCGGTTTTACACGTTTTACGAGATTTGAGGTTATTGCGATTTGATCACTGTTTGATGTTTGATTTTGGAATGTGAGTTGAGGTTTGCGATTTCGAGGATTTTAAATTGGATTTTGAGTATGCTTGACTAGACCGGGATTTTTGTGATTATGGTCGTGGTTTGATGCCCGGATAGTGTGAATTGAGAAATGAAGTGATTTCGAGGAATTAAAATAGATTTTGAAAAAGATGATTTCTGGTTTGGCGCTTGGAGCATAAAAGTAATTTGGATTAACGAGTTTTCAGTTTTCGGAAATTTAATGTGGATTCTTGGTTTGGGTTCGGGATGATGCTTCCGGATGCCGGCTTACGGAATCATTATTGCGAATTCAGATTCGGGAATGAAAAAGGATTTAACAAATGATTTGGTCTGATTTTGCATGCCTCGTGTCAAATGATGATTTGATTATGTTTGTGAAGTATGATTTGGGGACTTGAATGGGGGAATTCGGACTATGGGTCCTGTTGTGAAAAATGTGATTTTGGGATGGATCCCACGTTGTCGTGATTGATAAACTGTTTTGGGGTTTAAAGACCCGTTGTTGTGTTTGAAAACTGTTTTGGGTTTAAAAAACCCGGTGCTATTGCTGGAGCACGTTTTGAGTTTAAAGACTCGGTTAATTGATGACGGGGGAGGGCCCTTAATGAGTTTAAAGACTCGTGAGTTTAAAGACTCGGTTACTGTGATACCCCCGAGGCCTATTGATTATGTTCTGAGTTTAAAGACTCGTTGATATCCCGGGAAGGCCTGTTTATGCGCATGGTTTTGAGTTTAAAGACTCGGGCGCACTTGATATCCAACAAAATGATTGACTTGTGATTTATTGATGATTTCTGATGTTTCAGTTGAGTTGGGCAGTGGCCTGGTATATGGTTGTTGGTTTGGATCATGTTGTGCATTTGGTTTGATTCGTGGTTTTGGCTGCGGCCCGGTGATTACGATTGCGGGCTAAGACCCGATGGTTGAGAAAGGAAAAATGATTTTGAGATTCATACGAGTTTTCCCTTGTGTTGATATTTGATACACGGTTTTTCTTATGTGGAAAATCTTAACCGATTGCGAAATGATTTTAGTATGCATGCATTCGTTTTACGCGGAGGGTAAAAACGCTTGTTGTAACTGTTTTGCTAAACTGATTTATTTTTGTCCACTCACACTTTTGGTTTTTATTGACCCTCCAGGTCGTGGCGCGTTGTTCGAGGCTGTACGAGGGGCGGAGGCATGAGTAAGCACATGTGGCTATCCCTGGTCTGGCACGTACTGAGGGTAAACTTGGGTATTTCAGTCAACTTACCAGACGGGAGCAGGACCGGGCACGGTTTTCGATGCCCCTTCTGGGGGCGGTCCTGTCAATGGTCTCGCAGAAGCATTCATTAAACGATTACAAATGATTGCACAGACTTTGGTTATGCGCACCAAGCTACCAATTTCTGCGTGGGGCTATGCAATTTTGCATGCAGCTATGTTGGTCCGGTTGAGGCCCACTGCCACCCAACCCTATTCCGCGTTACAGCTGGTAACTGGGTACGAACCTGATGTTTCGCACTTACGCGTGTTTGGGTGCGCCGTTTACGTGCCAATTGCGCCGCCACAACGTACAAAAATGGGACCTCAACGCCGGAGGGGCATATATGTCGGCTATGAATCCCCCTCCATTATACGTTATTTAGAGCCCTTGACAGGCGATCTCTTTACCGCTCGTTTTGCGGATTGTCACTTCGATGAGACAGTCTTCCCGCCGTTAGGGGGAGATAAGAACGCTAACGTTCCTGAAGAACGACGTGAATTGACGTGGACTGTCTCCACTATGTCTCATCTTGATCCCCGAACCGCACAAAGTGAGAATGAAGTGCGGAGAATTCTAGATCTACAGAGTGTAGCTAATAATATGCCAGACGCTTTCTCTGATCTAGCTAAAGTGACGAGATCACATATACCTGCTGCAAACGTGCCTGCAAGGATAGACGTCCCCGTAGGACGCGCCGTCCCAGATGGACGGGTCGTCCCAGATGGACAAAGTACGGCCATGGCGGCTAACCAGTCATATGTCCCTGCCCAGAAGCGAGGTAGACCAATAGGTTCGAAGGATTCTTATCCCCGGAAGTGGACAAATTTGGCACAATTGAATCCCTTGGATATCACTATATCATCCGATCCATCTCATGAGATAATTCCGGATTATGGGTCTGTCTTAGAAGAGACGACGTTGGGGGACGCCTCAACGTCTGAACTCATTCCCGAGAATAGAGAGATCTCGGTAAACTATGCATGCTTAAATGAGATATGGAATCGGAATGATATTATCATCGATGATATATTTGTATTCGCAGTAGCTATTAAAATAATAACTAGTGATGATATCGAACCTCGCTCCGTTGATGAATGCCAACGTAGAGATGACTGGCCAAAATGGAAAGAAGCAATCCAGGTCGAACTTGATTCCTTGACAAAAAGAAAGGTGTTTGGACCTGTAGCTCCCACACCTCCCCATGTTAAACCTGTAGGCTTTAAATGGGTATTTGTAAGGAAGCGTAATGAGAAAAACGAGATTGTGAGATACAAAGCTCGTTTAGTGGCGCAAGGATTTTCTCAACGCCCTGGGATTGATTATGAGGAGACGTACTCTCCTGTAATGGACATTATAACGTTCCGCTACCTTATCAGTTTAGTAGTTTCCGAAAAACTGAGTATGCAGCTTTTGGATGTGGTCACAGCTTATCTCTATGGGGATCTAGATACAGAGATATATATGAAAGCTCCTGAAGGACTTAAGCTATCTGATTCAAATAGTTCTAGACCACGGAACACGCTTTCCATTCGTTTGAGGCGTTCACTTTACGGATTGAAACAATCCGGACGGATGTGGTATAACCGTCTAAGTGAATATTTGATCAGATTGGGATATGTGAATAATGAATTATGCCCATGCGTGTTTATTAAGAAAACAAGTTCCGGGTTCGCTATAGTGGCAGTTTATGTTGATGACATGAATCTGATTGGTACTCCTGAAGAGATCCAAGAAACCGCTAAGCACCTGAAATTAGAATTTGAAATGAAGGATCTTGGAAGAACACACTTCTGTCTCGGCCTGGAGCTCGAGCACCGTGCAGATGGAATTTTGGTCCATCAATCGAATTACATCCAGAAGATGTTGAGACGCTTTAATGAGGATAAAGCAAAACCTTCAAGCACGCCCATGATCGTCCGGAGTCTAGATCCTAAAAAGGACCCGTTTCGTCCAGCAGATGACAACGAAGAGATATTGACACCAGAAGTGCCATATCTAAGTGCAATAGGCGCACTGTTGTACTTGGCTCAATGCACTAGACCAGACATTTCATTCGCTGTGAACTTGCTAGCTAGATTTAGCTCTGCGCCAACACGCCGCCACTGGAATGGCATAAAAGACATCTTCCGATACCTTAGAGGTACAACGGATATGGGCTTATTCTATCCCTATGCATCAAGGAATGAATCAAACCCCCTTGGTCCTCGAAATGATGCACGCCGCGTTGGGTTTGCTGATGCAGGTTACCTATCAGACCCACACAAGGCACGTTCCCAATCCGGTTATGTCTTTTCCATTGGGAACACAGCGATATCTTGGAGGTCTACAAAACAGACCCTTGTTGCTACGTCCTCGAATCATGCTGAGATTTTAGCCTTGCACGAAGCAGTTCGTGAATGCATATGGCTAAGAGCTATTACTGGGCATATTCGAAGTACATGTGGACTGAATTCCACCCGTAATGAACCGACAGTTATCTACGAAGATAATGCTGCCTGCATAGAGCAGATGAAGACCGGTTTCATTAAGGGAGACAACACCAAGCATATTGCACCGAAGTTCTTCTTTAACCAGCAACAGCAAGAACATCAGAAGATTGAGATCAAGCAAATACGATCTCAAGATAACCATGCAGACTTGTTCACCAAGTCATTACCAAAGGCCACATTCCAGCAGCATGTGCGAGGTATTGGTTTACGTAGACTGACTGATCTACCTAATCTATAGTTTTCAGGGGGAGTCTATATCAGGGGGAGTATCCTGAAGTATACCAAGTATCCAGAAGTATACTGAGTATCCCGAAGTATATTCACATGATCATCGTGTACTCTTTTGTCCTACGACCAGGGTTATTTTGTCTCATTGGGTTTTGTTACCTGGCTAGGTTTTTAATGAGACACATTTTGGTATGATCACCCTGCTAACAGTGCATCCTGAAGATGCCATGATTTGACTCTTATGCATTTGCACATCTTTTCCCTTCAACCACGGGTTTGTCCCACTAGGTTTACCGGGTAAGGTTTTGGTGGAGCAACACTAATGCATTTTACCTCAAGGGCGGGTTATCTACCCGTATTCCAGAAGAGACGACATCAACTACCTCAGAAGATTCCGATATGATCACCTATACGCACGTTGCACTCTTTTTCCTTCGACCAGGGTTATTTTTGTCCCATAGGGTTTTTGTTACCTGCCAAGGTTTTAACGAGGCAACATATATGTGCGTAGCCAAGCAGTACCATTACATGAAATATCCAAAGGGGAGTGTTGTAAATAGTTTCATTAGTTATGTCTATTTATGTAATAGGCGCTAGGGGTAGTTTTGTCCTTTTTGTATTCATTAATTATTCTCCTATATATATGGGATAATTAATACTTGTAAATCCTAATCTAATCTCATAAAGATCAGACGTATTATTTTCATCTTACTGCCTACTAACATTCTCTCTACATTCTCATCTACCGGATTTCCTTTACAACATACATGAGATTATAAATTGACTTATTGAAATAATCGCAATCTCATTAACTGAGAAGCAAATGAACGGAAAGATGATGCAAAATATTTAAATGAAACCAAGTTGAGGTGAGAAAATTCGGGAAGAAAGAGGAGAGACTAAAAAGCAACTTAAAGCTAGTAAAGAAAGACGAAGAGAGACAAGAAAGGGGTGAAAGAAAGAGCGGGGAAGAGGCAAGCGTGAAAAATAAATTAATAATAATAATAATCATAATCATAATAAAAGGGAAACAAAAATAATAATTAAATCCCAACTTTTTGTCGAAGTTAAGTCGCAGGGCAGAGAGAGGAGCCAACTGAAGCACTACCACTAGAACCTATCAAGAACACAAGCACTCCGCAAAGTCAAAGCAAATAAAGAGATAAGGAGGCATGAAGCCAATAATAAAATTGTGATATTATGACAAAACTTAGAGAGTAGGAAAGCATTTGGTCGAGTTACATAAAATAAATTGAAAGACAATTAGATTATTATTTTTTTTATGGAGACAATTTGATAAATAGAAATGATAATATGAGACGGTAATACTTAGAATTTATGCATAAAAAATTTAGAATAAAATCCTGGTAATTTTTTCATATCACAAACTTTAGTAACTTTTGATCTGAAAGAACTTCTTCAAGAAGGCACCACAATCTAAAAAGCCCTTCTCTGATTGAATACAAAAATGTTTTAATCTAAAGTTGAGGGCAAATTGGTCATACAATTTTATCCTTTTCCATTTGACCTATAAGTTAAAGCGGGAGAATTGGTACCGAGAGGGCAGACGTCTTAAATAACACGGAAACCTGAAGGCTCTGGTGAGTCTACTCCACAGTGCAGATCGGGTGCTCTTCCCATTCAAAACGTAAGGCTTATTTCCACATCTTCTAACATTCCTTCCTTCTTTTGTTTAAAATTTGAAAGAAGTTACCTTTGCTGCTCTTTTATAATCATTAAAGTTCAAACCTTTGATAATTTATTTTTAAAAATAGCTAAAGGGCAAGACGAATCCTTCTCTTCTCTAATGAGTTTGATACCTTAAGAACTGATTTACAGAGCGGTACTATTGTTGTTAATGAACAGTTAAAGGATCTCAAAGAAATTCATGAACCCGCTGTTGTCTTTCATAAAATTTCTAATTTATTTGTTTATTTGAAGGAAGCTATAAAGTATTGAACTTGGATATTTCCTTTCTTGATTGTTTCATTACTGTTATTCTGTTTTGGATTTATGATGGATTGTTCCATTTTAGTTCATCCATGAAATTTATTAATATTTTTAAATTTTCAATTCCAGTCTGTTAGTACTTGTGATAGGATTTTTTATACGATTTATGTCAAGCAAACTGCATTCAACTTGCCACATTATCAAGAACATAAAAACATTATTCATTATCGGCTGTGTAACAATCTTAATAGACACAAAAAGATGAGATGTAATTCTTTTTTCTTTTCTTTTTTGAGCAGAGATGAGATGTAATTCTTTAGTGCCGTCAATTTTATTTTATTTTATCGTTATTACTATTAATGTAGGCTAACACAAAATGGATTCAGATAAAGATTGGATTTTGAGTACTAATTATTTTTTTGGTACGCAAAAATGTGAATTTGCAGAGTTGTGTGTACCTATGTATTAGAGTTTCAAGATTTGTGCTTTGGCATTGATGAACCTTAAATTCTGTAGACTCATTGAATTCCAAGGTTCCCAGAACAACAATTTAGAAGGCATATCATAAAACAATTCTACATTCCCCAAGTCGATATATTAATCCTCTAACTTGTGATAGTCACTCTCCTCATTAATACACCCTCTGCTATCATCTTTCTGTCTTCTATAGTCTTCTTTGTGCTGTTTTGTAGCTCGGAATGGCAGAAGAAGAAGGCCACACAATCGGAATTGATTTGGGAACGACGTACTCATGTGTTGCAGTGTGGCAACATGATCATGTTGAAGTCATAGTAAATGATCAGGGCAACAGGACAACTCCATCTTGTGTTGCCTTCACTGATACCGAGCGGTTGGTTGGTGAATCAGCCCTCAACCAGGTGATCAGAAACCCCACTAATTCCATCTTTGGTAAGCTCGTCTTTCCCACCCTACTAACTCACTGAGTATTGAAAGTAGTTTCACAGAAAAGTGCTTAAGCTCTTTAATTCGTTGAGTATTCATAGTAAACTAACAAAATTATTTAATGACAATGTGAACATGTAATTTGGGCATATGTTTCAATTTTTTTTTGTGCACGAAAGATGTAGCATGTTTAATATTAGAAATTTTATTCACAACTAGCTTCTACCATGCTCCTGATCTGATCTTCTTGCTCTGCTGTTTGTGTGACATGCACTAGTAAACATATATGTTAATGCCTTATTTCTTTCTAACGTGTGATCAATTACTTCTTAGCCTTTTTCTTTTTTTTTTGGGATGTGCAACAACATTAGTTTTCCATTTTCAGATTCAAAGCGGTTAATTGGTCGGAGATTTAGCGATGCTTGTGTTCAAAATGATTTGAAGCTCTGGCCCTTCAAGGTCATTAAAGGAGCAGATGATAAGCCTATGATTTCGGTTACCCACAAATACAAAGAGGAACAGTTTTCTGCTGAAGATATATCATCCATGGTTCTCGCGAAGATGCGGGAGATTGCTGAGTCCTTCCTTGGATCTACTGTGAAGAATGCGGTGATCACGGTCCCTGCTTACTTCAATAACTCGCAGCGTCAGGCTACAAAGAATGCAGGTGTCACTGCCGGTTTAAAAGTGATACGGATCATAAATGAACCTACTGCAGCTGCCATAGCTTATGGTATTGACAAGAAGGCTGGTTGGTACAGTAAGAGAAATGTAATGATGTTTGATTTTGGAGGTGGTACTTTAGATGTGTCACTGCTTACCATAAGTGGAGGTGTCTTCGAAGTGAAGGCCACTGCCGGAGACACTCATCTTGGTGGAGAAGATCTTGATAACAAACTGGTGAGTTTCTGTGTTGAGCAATTCAAGCGGAAGAATAAGTCAGACGTTAATGGAAACTCGAAGGCTCTTTGGAAGCTGAAAACATGTTGTGAACAGGCAAAGAGGAGGCTCTCATTTACATCTTCAACTGACATTGAAGTTGATTGCTTGCATGAGGGGATTGATTTTTATACGTCTATTACGCGTGCGAAATTTGAAGAACTCAATAGGGATTATTTTCTCAAGTGCATGGAGCCGGTCGAGAAGTGTTTGAAAGATGCCAGAATGGAGATAGACAAAGTCCATGATGTTGTTCTTGTTGGTGGGTCTTCGAGAATTCCAAAAGTGCAAGAGCTACTACGAAATTTCTTTAAGGGAAAGGAGTTGTGCAAAGGAATCAATCCGGATGAGGCAGTTGCTTATGGTGCCGCTGTTCAAGCTGCCATCTTGAGTGGGAAGGGAAATAATGATGAGAAGCTACAAGACCTCAGTCTCTTGGATGTCACTCCTCTGTCACTTGGGGTGGAGACTGGGCGTGAGCGTGACATGACGGTTGTGATTCCTAGAAACACCAGAATGCCGGTGAAGAAGAATTATACCGTTACCACTCGCCATGACAATCAAGCTGTTGTGAGATTCGCTGTTTATGAGGGGGAGAGTACAACAACTGTGAATAATTTCTTTTTGGGTGATTTTAGGCTCAAAGACATTCCTCCAGCTCGAAGGGGTGTTCCTAAATTCGATATATGCTTTGATATTGATGCTAATGGTATTCTGAATGTGTCAGCTCAAGACACGGTGACTGGCCAGAAGAAGGGGATTACCCTCTCCAATGACACAAATTACGAAGGAATTGAGACCATAGTGTAATAAAGATAATGGTATGCTACAGTATCGAAAAAAATATGTAATGTTTTATTTTCGGAGACAACTTTGTGATCTTCTTGCCTTTATGGTTATGTATTAATTTTAGTTTGTGTTTCTAAGTGTACTCCCTCTAAACGTCTTAACATTTTTGGGACCATGTTGGAACTGTAATGAGAGTACAGATGTGTGTCAAAACCATGTTGGAACTAGATATCTTGGCTCAGATGGATCACGCTGCAATGCCGGTCTTTGGTTATAGTATCACGTATTTCTTCTCGGAATATGAGCATTATTCGCAATTTTTATTTTACTTTCATTCGTTGGTGTCAATCATCTAAACCTTGATTACAAAAGAGACGAACTTAAAATTCTTCTTCTGTGTATGAATGTATGTAATGTTCATTTCTTTTATTAGTTATTGACCCTGCAATTTAATTGAATTTCAGAATTTGAGAAAAAATTTCGACTCTGTTACAACTATTTTGCCACTGTGTTTATGGGTTGGGGGTTCTGTTTTGGCATTGAAAACCTTTGGCATACAATGAACTAAACATAAATGAATGTATCCACATAGAGACTCTTTTTCGAAAGAATTCCGTTAGCCTTCCCCAGTATATATTCTAGAGACAGATTGCATTCCTCCAAGGAACAGAAAAATCTAAATGAATGCATTCTCAAGTTCTATTAATCACTCCAACTTCTAGGAGCACTTGGAACGTTTTTTCTTCCCCCACGTACTTAAACTTCTCTATTGCTTTGCGCATCTTCAAAGCATTATTAAAAGACACTCGGCTGACAACATGAATAAAAAGGGAGGGGAAAAAGAAATTGAAAAAAATGAATAAAAAGGGAGGGAGGAAAAAAAAACCTGCATTTGGACAGAGGAGGGGAGGGGGGGTGGGGTCGAACCCATGACCCCCCAAACTTAAGCCAAAAAACAACTAAAGCCATCTCTGCTACCCTTCATTATTGTTATTTTATAACGTTTAATATATAAGTATACACAATATCAGTCATCCCCAACCTTCAACCGGGTCTACAACTCGGGTTTTTCGACCCGACGGTATGACCCGACTCAATCTCCTTCATTTTACGTCCGATTTTCACGAATTAATAGTGCATCTTCATCGTTTTGATCCTAGGAAAGGATATATGAGCTCAAAACAAGACAATTATTCAATATTTCGGCGAATTTCTTCCCCTCTTCTTATGTGTCGCCGACTCAAAATCTGAAATTTCGGCGACATTTACCGATATTTTCATCCATGGGTGTGTGAAGGTTGCTTCATGTAACCGATGACTGACTTTTCCTTTATTTGTATACAGTTTTCTGAGATCTCCCAATTTTATTGAGCAACAAATCGAAATGTACCCTCAGAAGGTATAGGTTCTATTGTGTTTTTTTTTTTTTTGCTCTTTATTAATTGTAGAGATATTGAAAACTACATGACTTTCCCATGGCTTGACTCATGAACAATCCACAACAATTTTCCCACAGCCGTGAGGCTTATACTTGCACAATATCATGACCTGTGGAATGGTAGCACATAAAAAAACAAGAAAAGGCATCAAAATTTACTTTCTTTTCAATTAACTCTTGCTCTCCCTTTCTCTGCTGTTTCTTTCCCGCGTATGGGCTCGTTCTTCTGTCTTTTTTCTTTGATCCTCAACTCACATGCCTTTATATAGGCCTCATTTGGGGGTTTATGATAAGGACGTCAGATGTATTCCTTTATCGGCTAGTATTTGATCTTTTTCAAACATGTTTCCTCTCCTGAATCATAGGCACATCCTAAGAGGTGGATTTTAACAGGGTCCTCATTTTTCTCAATAAATGGCTCCATTCAGACTCCTTCATGAAATACAGCTGAATCACTTTGTTGTTATCTTCTATTAATTCAAAGCTTTGATCTTTACCCCATTTTATTTTTGTATTTGATTTATTTTATATGTCTATTTTTTTGGCTCAACAGCGTTAAGGTATTGATTTTTTGTTTAATTATCACACGCTCAAAATTTGAACAGCTCAACATGGATTTCTTCAACAAGTGCATGAAGCACGTACACTAGTGTTTGAGGGATGCTAAGATAGACATAGGCAGAGTCCCTCATGTTGTTCTTGCTGGAAGCTCTTCTTGGATTCCAATGGTGCAGCAATTAATGCAAGATTTGTTAAGGCGCTTTGCAAGGGAATTAACCCGGATGTGGCTATAGCTTATGGTGCTGCTATTCAAGCTCCACTCTTGAATGGTGAGAGCCTAGTTGGGAAGCTTAAAAACTTCATCTTCATGGATGTCACTTCTTGTGGAACCCAAAATCACAAGAAAATTGTGGAGCTGCCACGTGGCCCATAATTCCTAAAATGACCAAATTGCCCCTGACAATAATACAAATGACTTGTAGACACCCACACATTAAATAATCTATTTACCAGCTAAATACGTTATTTAATCGGGTTAAAAGTCTCCGTAATATTAATATTTTCCCCGAGAGTTAATTGTCATTATTCTTAATAATGGAAAATTAAATATTGATATTAAATCACAATAATTATCATTATTATCATAATGAGCCATTATTATAATTATTAAATAATATATTTTATTATAAATATATTATTTATTAATTACAAATTCAACCGACCAATCAGAACGCTTTGAGGCTCCCAAGGATTTCCTATGAATAGTGGAGCTCATTTCACTTTTCAGGTAATTATGTTCAACGCTACTTAAGCTCTTGAGATTTCTCTTTCGAAGGTGACTTAAGCATTGGAGCGTTCTTGGTCGAACAACCTCTCGGGTCTCGATCATTAAACAAACGATAGCTTACTGTTTGTTTGTTTGTAGGGATCTTTGAGTCTTTTGAGTTTAAAGGACGAATTCTACTTCAACACCCATGTTGGTGCATAGCCTGCTTACTGCCTCATCAGATCACTATCTCCTAGTTCTATTTCGGTTGCTTGGTGCAAAAGTTTGAAGAATGTGTGAGAGAATAATAGATTTCTCTCACTTAGATTGTGTGTGTCAGCTTCTAGAAACTAAGGGGCATGTGGAAGGCTGTAATAGGCTAGTGATGACATCATAGTGTCATGCACTTTGTGTGTAACCGTTTTAGAGAGGTGTGAGGTGTGTGTGTGTGAGCTGTGAGGGCAGTAAGAGTATAAGAATCGAGTGATATGTATTTGGAAAGGTACCAAAACAATCATAATGAGAATTCAATAGTCATATCTACAAAGAAATCAAAGAAATTTTTTGTATGCATTTTATCGAACAGTTCATGTGCATCATTTGAAATCACATTTTCATGCACCAAACAATCAATCCAATCCAGTCCTATCGATTCATATTGCCTCACAAACACTCTTATATCCTAAAACTAGTAGAGCTAATCTCTATGTTCAGCTAGGAGGTTTAGGAAGGAAGTGCAATACCTGAAATCAGTGGTCTTCGACCCTTCCCCTGCAAAACAGGCAAGAAGCAAACGATCAGATTAACATTTGAGGAGTACTAATAGAAATCAGTGCAAGGATTACCTGGTGGTGAAGGTACTGATTGTTGAACATCAACATGGTAGCAAAGCTTGAGTTACTGATCTAGTAACTGGGCGTCTAACTGTGAAGAAGGTGAAGAACAACATCACATTGCTGAGACAGACTTGATTAACATAACAGAAGCATCAAGAGGTGTTGAGATTCGAGTACCTGTGTTCACAGGGGAGAACTATGATTTCTGGAGCATTAAAATGAAGACAATACTCAGAGGCCATGACCTTTGGAAGATTGTTGAGTAGGGCATACTTGAACCTAAACTTGATGAAGATGAGGAAGAGATAGAAACACCACAAATAAGGGTTGATCAAATCAAAGATGCACGGGCACTTGGCTTGCTGCAAAATGCAGTCACGAAGGAGTTCTTCATCAAGATTTCAAATGAAGAAAGGGCCAGTGATGTCTGGGCCCTATTAAAGCAAGAATACCGTGGAGATTCTAAGGTAAGATCTGTTAAACTACAATATCTTAGAAATGAGTTTGAATATACTAGGATGAAAGATGATGAGAGCTTGTCTTCCTATTTTTCTAGACTGTTTGGGGTTGTTAATCTGATGAAAACTTAAGGGGAGGATGTTTCTGAGCAGAGATTGGCTCAGAAAATCTTGATTAGTCTAACTAAGTCCTATGATGCAATAGTTTATATCCTAGAAGAGACTAAGGACATAGATAACATAAGTTCACAGTCCATAGTGGCATTAATTCGAGCCTTTGATCAAAGGCTAGAAATGCACTCTGAATCAGTAGAAAAGGCATTTTCCAACCTGCACATAAACCAGTCCCAACATGGTCATTTCAAGCCTAACAAGCCCTACAAAGGAAACAAACCTTGGAATAACATATCTCATGGGGTTAAAACTGAGAGAACTTCTGAGAGAACATTTGTTAGTTCTAAAGGTGAAGGAAGTACCAGTGGAGAAAAGTGCAAGATATGTGGGAAGTTGTATTATGGCAAGTGCTGGTTTCAAAGAACTGTGGGAGTAAACCAGCAGTAAACATTGCCAAGCAGGTTGAAAAAGAAGAAGGGAATATGTTCTTTGCATGTAATGTTGCTTATGTTGAACATAATTCAGAAGTATGGTATGTGGACAGTGCCTGCAGCAATCACATGACTGGGCATGAGTCCTTGTAGTGGACATTGACAGAGACTTGAAAGTGAGAGCGAAAATGGGAACAGGTGACCTAGTGCAAGCTACTGGGAAGAGATCTTTGGTTTTCCAAACCAGAAATGGAAGGAAACACATCAAAGATGTGATGTTGGTACCAGGTCTTGATGAAAACCTGTTGAGTGTGGGACAAATGGTTGAGCATGGGTATTTACTAGTGTTTGGGAAGATGGCAGTGGATATCTATGACAATATTGATATGAAACACAAGATTGCCAACATATAAATGACAGGGAACAAGTGTTTTCCCTTGACACTTGACTCAGTAAATTCAGTGGCAAGAAAAGCAACAGTAGAAGGGGATGCAGAGTTATGTCATAGGAGGTTTGGGCATTTGAACTTCACAAGTCTCAAAATGTTGCAGAAAAAGGAAATGGTAGTGGGTTTTCCTAGCCTAACTACTGAATTGGAAGTATATGGAGGCTGTATTGCAGGAAAATAGCATGTGGAAGCTTTTGACACAGAGAAAGCATGGAGAGCTTCCTCACCACTTGAGTTGATCCACTCAGACATCTGTGGTCCAATGCAGATAGAGACTGTTAGTGGAAACATGTACTTCATCACATTCATTGATGACTACTCAAGAATGTGTTGGTTGTACTTTCTGAGACAGAAATTAGGGACACTAAATATGTTCAAGAAGTTCAAAGCAATGGTTGAACTGCAGACAGGTTACAAAGTGAAGAAGCTAAGGAATGATAGGAGTGGGGAATACACCTCAAATGAGTTTCAAACCTACTATGAAGGAAGTGGGATTGAAAGACAGTTGACTATTGCCTATTCACCTTAGCAGAATGGTGTTGCTGAGATGAAGAATAGAAAAATCGTGGAAATGGCAAAGTCTATTTTACATGAGAAAGAGATACTATATAGGTTCTAGAGTGAGGCAGTGAGTACTGCCACCTATCTTCTGAACAAGTGTCCAACCAAGTCAGTTCAAGGAAAGACTCTTTTTGAACAATACAGTGAAAGAAGGCTATGTGTGAAACACTTGAGAGTGTTTGGTGCATTTTGTTACATTCATGTGCCAAATCAGCTGAGGCAGAAGCTTGATGAAGCAGGAGTTAAAGGAGTGTTCATGGGATATGGAAGTATGAAGAAGGGATACAAAGTTTACAATCTTAATACTATGAAGATTGTGCTCTCTAGGAGTGTGGTGTTTAATGAGAAAGGAACCTGGAACTAGGAAGAAGGAAAAGAATGAGAGGTTGCTGTTCTGTTTGACAGTGAAGTGGATCTAGTCACAATTGAAGATTGAGGGACATTGAGTGCCTCTCTTACACCAAACCAGGGAACTAGTCCTGGATATGAACCTGGTTCAAGTAGCACAAGTTCTTCTAAGTCTGGTTCAACTCCAGTCAAAATGAGATCCCTAAATGAGATCTATGTAAGATACAACATGTGCATTGTTGAACTAGAAAACTATCAAGAAGCTGCTCAGGATAAAGCATGGTAGAATGCAATGCATGTAACAACCCGTCCCGAATTCCGGGATTAGATTAGTGACTAATCATGATTAGTGAGGTTAATCAATGATTAGTTGGGCGAAATCGGATGAACGATGCAAAATGACCGTTTTGCCACTCGGCGTGGGTAAAACGTTGACTTTTCGTTCGGGCGGTCAAATGGACTTTGACCGATGACCGTGACGTAGTTCGTGACGTCACGAGTTCATAGACAGGTGGCACGTTCAATTCCGACGTTCGAGGAAGAAGTTATGACGTTCGGAAGTTTAGGGGCATTTTGGTAATTTTGGTAAAAAGGGGCCAAATGCTGAATTTTTGACCGGGGTGTCCGATGGCCGAGGACCATTACGTAGATCAGGACGATACGAATACGTAGAAAGGTGACATGTCGAATTCGGACGTTCGACGGCGAAATTACGATTCACGGAAGTTCAAGTGCACTATTGCACGAATTACGAAACGAATTGACTTTTGGACTCTAATGGGCCCAGGTATTTTATGGAGGCCCAATGGATGAGTGACACTTGTCACCCATCCACAGGCCACCCAAATTGATACATGCATCGACCATTTTCTTCATTGCATTCCCAAACAACCCGATCTCATTCAAACCTTCACCCAAATCCAACCCAACCCCATATGATCATTTGTGAGACTCAGAGAGTGAGAGAGAGGCTGAGGAATCAAGAGGAAGGTGGTTAGAAGCTGCTGGGCCGCCGTGCACGGCGGTGAAGGCCAGAGAGAACTGATTTCACGGTTAGGCCATTTTCTCCCTTTAATTCGATTTTGGCATTATGGTTAGTTTTGAATGCTTAGGATGAGTTTGTTGGGTTTCTAAGATGTTATTAAGGTAGTCTGGAGGGTGGTTCACGGCTGAGAGGGCCGTGAGAAGGGCTAGGAAAAATTGGACCGTGAGGTTCAAGATTGAACCACGGATTTTTGGCGTTTTTGGATGAGTTTAGGGATTAGAATTGATAGAAAACATGGAAATAGGAATTATAGGATTAATTAAGAAGAAAACGGACCGAAAACAAGGAGGGAAAACGCCTGAACCGATCACGCCAGTTCGGCTGGACCGACTACACAAGATCGGCCTATTCGGACCGATCTGAAGCTTGAAGACGATCTACAGTACTCGGCGCGTGGGCTCACGCGCAAGGACTGTCTAGGGCGCGTGTGGGCACGTGTCCAATAATTTGGGGATGTGTTCAACATGTGAAATCATCTATTCGATGTAACGAACATTTTGGGACTGGTTTCGTGTCGATTAGATATCATTTCGATAGGTTTCGGGGTGTCCGATGGTTTAGGATCGACTTTAAAAATAGTTAGAAAATCGGGAAAATTATGGGACTTCAATGAGAGGTTAATGAGACCATTAATAACCTTCTATTACGATTTGGACAGGTTTGGGAGTCCCGGTGACGGTGATTGACTCAGGAGAGCCGTATGGCACGTAAATCGAGACGGCAGCTCGGACGGTCTGTGAGTGGACCTTGGTTTTCTAAATTGGTGCATGCATAAATTTTTATTATATGTTTTATTACATGTTTGGTGATGCCATGAGTGCATTTGTATATGGTTACATATAAGCACGTATTTCGAGGGTTCGGCCTTATACGGTGCTTATACGAGTCTGTATTTCTTTAATGGTCTAAATGATTTGAAATTGGATTTCAAAAGGATAAACTCGGGCATGAGACCCATTTGGTTTGGTCTCGGGCATATGACGCTATGGATGACCTTCGGGTCTAAATTGTGGTCGCAGCTAGTGCTATGTGCACGTCGACAGACGATACGACGCTCGCCTCCGGATTAGGATGTGTTCCTTCCGGAGAGGTCACGATGCACGATTCATTGTCGGGTAGCCTGGGGAGGCTCGACTTCGAAGTGATGACGGTTCAGGATTGCGATCAGTGATGAGTGCACCATGATCTTGTGGTGGTCGCGTCGGTTGATTCGTTCACGATGATATACCAGGATTGAGAGTGGATGGTTGCACGCATCACTATGATCGGAGTCGTGACTGACCCGGAGATATCGGGCAGGATACCCAGCTGATGTCATATGTTCGGGCACGAGACCTAGTTACTTTACGGTTGTGATTTCGGGTCAGGGACCCTACATGGATTTCCGGGTTCATGACGATTTATGGGAACCGGCATGAACCTTTGTCAGGTCATTGTGGTACATGACGGTTTATGGGAACCGGGCATGGAGGATGTTGTCTATATGTATACGAATATAATGGTTGTTATGGATCATGACGGTTTAGGAGAACCGGGCATGAATGTTATGTTATGTATATATATGTTCATATACCTTCCTTTACTTCTATTATCTCCTCCGGGAAGGGTCGGTGGCCTAGGTGGACCCTAGAGTAGTCACGGAGCACCGACTGATTGGAGTCACCCCCCAATTGGGTTCCTTACTTTCAGGAAGGCTATGGTTACAATTTTATTGCACAATGAAAATTGAAAAACACTCCCCCACACTTAAATTCTACATTGTCCTCAATGTAATAAAATAAAAAGTAATTGAACATAGAATCAAAGTACGGAAGAGGATTTACGAAAATAACGCAAGAAAATAATAAATAAACAAAATAAATGAGAGTGAAGGGTAGAAAGATAGCAAATCTGTGTTGATGACTCCTTCACATCCCGGGAATACATTGGGTTGCCTCCCCATAAGCGCTTGAAGTTTAACGTCCATCCAGCCTAGACAGAGATGCACGTTAGTTACTAATGCAATTTTAAGTTAAGTATGCAAGTTAAATGAAGGATGTAAGTTAGTTAAACTAAAGATGCAAATAAAATTTGTTATGACAAATAATATAAGTTAAGATATAAACAATATTTACATGTTGGGGGAAGTCAAAGATATATATAGTTCACATAGCTTCAAAGTTTAGATGGAGACTTATACGTCCGTGCGGCCCAAGTAAATATCTTGGATTAATTCAACTGTTTGGGCAAGTTCAAAGGTGACCAGGTTAGAAAGAATAAACACAAGAGGCAGGGCTAATTTCGAGACATCCCGAGGCTTAAACTCCATTGATGTCTCTTTCTTAGACCCAAAACCCGTTATGAGTACCGTCTCTTGTCCTAGACATCACCCTCGAAAATTTCTTAGTCCAGAGGAATTAAGATAACTCAAGTGTTAACAATCACCGTAGGTGAGGGTTAACAAAAGAGTCTTCACCGATTAAAGATCAAAATCTAAACTTCGAAACACAAGTGATCTACATATAGCCGAGACTAATGCATGAATGCACGAATTATTTACAAGTATGTTTTTATGCACAATTTACAAATATAACGTGACAATTTACATATGAACAATTTTTTCATAAGTATGAACAATTTATGAATTAAAAAGACAAAGAAGTATAAATATATCCACAAATAATATACAACTTAAATACATCCACAAATAAAATAAAAATTAACAAGTAATATAGAACTTAGGAACTAGTATAAACAAACAAGTATAAAAAAAAGAGGTACAATTATAAACAAAGTATGAAGTATAAATCAAGTATGAACAAGCATACAAATGAAAATTAATACAAGTGTAATAATTATGAATAAGTATGAAAAATAACAAGTACATATATACAACATCTATTCACAAAATGAATTAGCACTAACATGAAGCTAAAACTTAAAAAAAAAAAGTTGGAAAGTAAATACATATATTTAATTTTTTTTTATTTTCGGAATTTAATAATTAAATAATTGAAGAATTTTTTTTTCTTTTTTTTTTTACGAATTTTAATTACAAAAACAAATAAAAGTGAACATGTACCAAATGCATTTATGAACAAGTGAAAAGAAAGAACATTATGTACAAGTATGAACAAGCATAATATGACATGTATAAGAATTATAAACAAACATAAATGAAAGTCAATTATTTAACAAGTATGTATAAGTATAAAATGAACAAATAAAATTGAAATTGAAATTTACATAAACAATTATAATATGACAAATATATATATAAAAAAATTATGAACATTTATGAACAAATATAAAAAGAACAAGTAAAGTATGAACATTATAAACAAATGATATAAGACAATTGTAAGAATCAAACTATGAACAAGCATAAAAATAAAAGTTATGAACAAGTATAAAAATAAATAAAAATAATATGAACATGCATAAAGATAAACATTAAGAACAAGTGTTATATGTACAAATATAAAAATAAACAAATAATAAGAATAAAAATAAGATGGATAAAATATAAACAAGTATAAGAATTATAAACAAGTAAGTAAAAGTTATGAACAAATAAAATAAGAACCAAAATAAAATAAAATAAATATAAACAAGTATAATAAGCACAATTTATAGACATACACCAACATATTAAAAATGATTTTCAATTTCCCCGGCAACGGCGCCAAAAATTGATAATGCCCAAACTACGCATTAAATTAAACACGTAATTTGAGTATTATGCAATTTAAACCCTTTTTGTGTAATTGTAGTATTGGTAAATATGGATCGTTCTTAACCGGGGAAATTAGGGAACATTATTAATATGTTAGTTAAAAGGAATAATGAATAATCAAAGAATAATGAATTAAATAATTAAATAATTAAATAATAAAGAATTAAAGAATAAATGAATTAAAGAATTAATGAATTAATGAAATAAAAGAATAAAAGAATAAAGAATTAAATAATAAAAGAATAAAGAATTAGATGGGGGGTTTGAAAGATTATAATCATATAATAAAGAAAGCAAGTAAAAATAATTGAGAACTTAATTCTACTTCTACTTTAACTTTTATGCAAGTGAACTTTCTTCAAACACATATTTTTACCAACACTCTAACATCATGCTCATATTGAACCAATCACGAAATCCTACCTTAATCATCTCAAATACATGCATACGTTTTTCAATATTATAAATGCACCGAACAACGGTCATAAACACTTATAATACGATTCACCTTACGTTATTGATTTCAATGTGTGTCAAACATCTAAATCTCTTCAATCCTATTCTAAGTGCACCGAACAGCGGTCATAAACACTTAGCGTTAAATTGAAGGTTAAGCACTAAAACATATGAAGTAGATGAAATTCAAAAAGTAAAACACATGGAGATTGTATTCACATTTACAAATGTTAGAAAGAAAATACCAACACATGTCTTGAATTATAAGTAAAACCAAAAGAATAATAAGAATTTAAGTAAATGGAGAAAAGTTACACTTTTGGAATCCAAGAACAGCTTGTGATTCCGAAAGTGGATGGAAACAATGGAATGTTATTCATAAGGAACACCGAACAGCGGCAAGAATCTTATGAAGATGGAGGATAAAACATACGAATACGGACTTAAATTCTAGAATTATTTCGGAAATACTTGGCCTAGGTATTTCTTAAGGAAAACATAAAAATGTATTTAAGAGATCTCAAAGAAAAATCACAAGAACAAAGTAAAAAAGAAATGAAATTAAGAATTAATATAAATTAGGAACAAGAATTAAAGAAAGCTAATTAAATAAATAATCTAAAAGAAGCTAAAATGGTCCCCAAAATTAAAGAAATAATGAGCTAATAGAAGAGAAACTAGAGAGAAAATAATAAAACCTAAACTAAAGAGAGAAACAAAATGGAAAAATGGGGACCTCTTTACAAATGAATTTGCCTCCCTATTTATAGAGGGAGGCCATAAAGAACTAAAAAACTACAAAATAAAATATAAAAAATAGTAATAAAATAGTACAAAATGAAATGATGAATAATGATGAGTTATGATGAAATTAGGTTTGATTTTTGGGATTGATTTGTGCTGGAAATCAGAGAAATAGGAGAAAATAGGAGCAGTTGGACGACTGGGCTGAAGTTGTTGGGTTGCAGCAGAAAAATCAGAGCAGCAGTTGGGCTGATTGAAGGCAAGTGGGCTGCACTGTTGGGCAGTTGGGTTGTTTGTTGAAGGGACTGGACTGGGCAGTTGGTAACGGGCCAGGTGTACAGACTGACTGGACCAGATGGGCTTCAGCGGGTAGGTGGCTTGGTGGCGTGATGGACTGGAGATGCGCGGGTGTGCAGCCGGATTGGATCTGCGACGCGGGCCGAGCTGGAGACTGACGTGGGCTAAAGTTGCGGGCCGAGCAGGAGACGGACCAGGCGGGGCAGGTGAACTGGGCGGAGCAGGGCAGCGGGCCGGATTTCTGGGCTGGGCTTGATGTTTGGGCTGATCAAATTTATAAAATTAATTTGGGCTGCACAAAAAAAACAATTAAATTATATAATTCAAACGAATTTCGTCCGTAATTTCTTCGTTATAAATCCGATCGGGACGATTCTTTTGCCAAAACGCTCCAAATTACACACTTTATTTATTTAAACAAAAATATCACAAAATAAATTATTTTATCTAATTATTTATTATTTTAATATTAAAAGTCAAGTATAAAGGGTATAAACTAATATAAAATAATGTTGATTTGAGGACCTATCAAATACCCCCACACTTAAACTTTGCTAGTCCCTAGAAAATACTAAAATTAAACTACGAATTTAAAACAAGTAAACCCTTAACCATTTGTCTCAAACTTTCATTGTTATCATGGCATCAAAAATTTTCACTTAAAGCAATTAAGCATATGGAATTCAAGAGTTAATATATTGTAACAAAATGTTTTAACAAGTAAGATAATGAGTAAATATGGTGAAATGGATCTCAACATGAATAAAACAAGTATGAATCAACTCACAAGGATATGCACTCATATATTCACTCAATTTTGTAAGGGTTTGTGTTTGCACTCAAAATATGTGAGAAAAAATGCTCACATAATAGAAATGAAGTACTTTTGCAAAATCTCAAACAAACACCTCAAGATAAAAACAACAACATACTTGCACAAATGAACCAAAACCATAAACTTACTCAAGTGATTGACTCCACTAATCAAAATTTACCATCTTAAGGATCATAAGGTCTTTACGAAGGTTGTAATGGGGCTAAGTTAGAGGCAAGGAATATATAGGACAAGTGGTGCTCAAATTCGTTCCAAGACTCAAAAGACTCCCAAAACATAACATAGCTTCCCGACTTTAGTGCAATGATATAATGAATTCATCCCTTCGAACATAGGCCAAATTTCATCATGTTGTGCCTCGAATTCATTTGAATTTACAAATATAAAGGACTTAACTCAAACATTACATAATCAAACCTTATTACCTTGATAGAAACTCAATACAACTTTTTTTTTCTTTTTTTCTTTTTTTCTTTTCATATAATTTTTTTTTTCTTTTTCATATATCAAGGTAATAACATGTGTCAATAATACAATAGGGTTTGAGTAAGTAAATAAAAACATCATCCATTTCTCTTCACACAATCTTTATGTCTTCAACCGAGTCATTGGAACAATGGTGAAAGATGTCTATACTAAGCTCAAGTGTTTAGATAATCATGGTGATGAAAGAAAGGCTTAATGTAGGCTCAACGGGGTTAAAACTAAGGGGGTCGCAACTTGTGCACACAAAATAGGGAACATGGATGTTTGAATTTGTGGTGTTAACCCTAATGCCTTAATCATTTCCAAAATCAGAGAGTTTATTGACTTAAAAGCTTTGAAAATCACATAGAATAAGTTCTAGTACTCTAGAGTTCATTAAAATCTATTGCAAGCAGTTATGAGGTATATGTATATCAATTTAAACAAAGAACTTTATGAATAACTCATCAAAGATGTATATAAGGTTCCAAAGCTCACATAAGGTTCAAATGATTCATACTTATATTAACATGCTCGTTTATGTACCAATTTACATGCATTATCTACAAGTTATAACACTTAATCACAAAATATTAACAAACGAATTCAAGTTGTAGTGATCATCTTTATAGCCATAACATATTCATTTCCGTTCATTTATATCATTGACAAGTTAAAAGTCAACTTAATACTCGTAAAAACACTAAGTTAAAATAAAAACTTTAAGAAAGCAATAAACAATTTTTATTTTATTTTATTTTTTGAATAATTTTTTTTTACAATTTTATTGCACAATGAAAATTGAAAAACACTCCCCCACACTTAAATTCTACATTGTCCTCAATGTAAGAAAATAAAAAGTAATTGAACATAGAATCAAAGTACGGAAGAGGATTTAAGAAAATAACGCAAGAAAATAATAAATAAACAAAATAAATGAGAGTGAAGGGTAGAAAGATAGCAAATCTGTGTTGATGACTTCTTCACATCCCGGGAATACATTGGGTTGCCTCCCCATAAGCGCTTGAAGTTTAACGTCCATCCAGCCTAGACAGAGATGCACGTTAGTTACTAATGCAATTTTAAGTTAAGTATGCAAGTTAAATGAAGGATGTAAGTTAGTTAACTAAAGATGCAAATAAAATTTGTTATGACAAATAATATAAGTTAAGATATAAACAATATTTACATGTTGGGGGAAGTCAAAGATATATATAGTTCACATAGCCTCAAAGTTTAGATGGAGACTTATACGTCCGTGCGGCCCAAGTAAATATCTTGGATTAATTCAACTGTTTGGGCAAGTTCAAAGGTGACCAGGTTAGAAAGAATAAACATAAGAGGCAGGGCTAATTTCGAGACATCCCGAGGCTTAAACTCCATTGATGTCTCTTTCTTAGACCCAAAACCCGTTATGAGTACCGTCTCTTGTCCTATACATCACCCTCGAAAATTTCTTAGTCCAGAGGAATTAAGATAACTCAAGTGTTAACAATCACCGTAGGTGAGGGTTAACAAAAGAGTCTTCACCGATTAAAGATCAAAATCTAAACTTCGAAACACAAGTGATCTACATATAGCCGAGACTAATGCATGAATGCACGAATTATTTACAAGTATGTTTTTATGCACAATTTACAAATATAACGTGACAATTTACATATGAACAATTTTTTCATAAGTATGAACAATTTATGAATTAAAAAGACAAAGAAGTATAAATATATCCACAAATAATATACAACTTAAATACATCCACAAATAAAATAAAAATTAACAAGTAATATATGTGGAACCCAAAATCACGGGAAAGAATGTGGAGCTGCCACGTGGCCCATAATTCTCGAAATGACCAAATTACCCTTGGCAATAATACTTGTAAGCCCAAGCACCGGACATGGCCCAAGCCCACAACGCTTACTTAGCCCCAACATTGGGCCCAAAACCAGAATGACATGTGGAAGCCTCTCCACCCTCGATTTGTATAACACGTGTTAGCATGCAAATTGATGAGCATTTGTCTCACATCGAAACTATGCAAATTGAACATCTCACTCACCCATATATAAGAGGTACACATTTCCCAATAAAAATAAGTCGATTCTTCACTTCGAAGTATATCCTTTTTCTCTCTCAAAGCTAACTTTAGGCATCGGAGTGTTCTTGGTCGAACAACCCCCCGGGTAATCGATCGAGGCAAACGATAGCTAATTGTTTGCTGTTTGCAGAAATTGTGAAAACTTTTTCGCGGCGGGTTCGATTTCTGCTTCAACAATTGGTGCTTTCATTGAGAGCCGATTGAGAAGTACTCAAGTGGAGCTCTCACGATCGTTCATCGTTCATCATACTTCGTTCGTCGTTCATCGACAATGTTCGAAGTTCTTGAACGTTGTTCATCGTTCTTCAGCTATGTTCATCGTTCATCGTACTTCATTCGTCATTTATCGACTATGTTTGAAAGTCTTTGAACGTTGTTCATCAGCCGCGTTCATCGTTCATCGTACTTCATTTCGTCGTTTATCGACTATGTTTGGAAGTCCTGAGCATTGTTCATCAGTCATGTTCATCGTTCATTATATTTCGTTCGTCGTTCATCGACTATGTTCGAAGTTCTTGAATGTTGTTCATCGTTCTTCGGAACTTCCTGTCAATCCTTGCGGTTCAATGTGGAAAGAGCATGACGATCCATTCGATCATTTGAAGGTAGCGTTTCAGCCTTTGCAGCTCGAAAGGGAGCAGAGAATGCACTGTGCCTCCAGAAGAGCACCAAAGCCTTTGCCCAGCGAAGCATCCAAGCCTTCGCTCCGCGAAGCACCAAAGCCTTCGCCTCAGTGGAAACATCCAAGCCTTCGCCCCTGCGAAGCATCCAAAAACCTTCGCCCCAGCGAAGCATCCAAAACCTTCGCCCCAGCGAAGCATCCAAGCCTTCTCCCCAGCGAAGCATCCAAGCCTTCGCCCCAGCGAAGCATCAAGTCTTCGCCCCCGCGAAGCACCAAAGCCTTCGCCCCAGCGAAGCATCCAAGCCTTCGCTCCTGCGAAGCATCCAAGCCTTCGCTCTTGCGAAGCATCCAAAGCCTTCGCTCCTGCGAAGCACCAAAGCCTTCGCCCCAGCGAAGCATCCAAGCCTTCGCCCCCAGCGAAGCATCCAAGCCTTTACCCCCGCGAAGCACCAAAGCCTTCGCCCCAGCGAAGCATCCAAGCATTCGCTGCCGGCGAAGCACCGAGGTTTTCGCCCCAGCGAAGCATCTGAAGCCTTCGTTCCCACGAAGCATCTAAAGCCTTCGCCCCGCGAAGCACCAAAGCCTTCGCCCCGCGAAGCACCAAAGCCTTCGAGCCGCAAAGCACCAAAGCCTTCGCCCCAGCGACAGCATCCAAGCCTTCACCCCGCGAAGCACCAAAGCCTTCGCCCCAGCGAAGCATCCAAGCATTCGCTGCCGCGAAGCACCGAGGCCTTCGCCCCAGCGAAGCATCTGAAGCCTTCGTTCCCACGAAGCATCTAAAGACTTCTCCCCGCGAAGCACCAAAGCCTTCGCCCCGCGAAGCACCAAACCTTCGCCCCGCGAAGCACCAAAGCCTTCGCCCCGCGAAGCACCAAAGCCTTCGCCCGACGAAGCACCAAAGCCTTCGCCCGGCGAAGCACCAAAGACTTCGCCCGGCGAAGCACCAAAGCCTTCGCCCCGCGAAGCACCAAAGCCTTCGCCCCGCGAAGCACCAAAGCCTTCGCTCCCGCGAAGCACCAAAGCCCTTCGCCACAGCAAAGCATCTGAAGCTTCGTTCCAAGAAGCATCTGAAGCCTTCGCCTCGCGAAGCACCAAAGTCTTCGCCCAGCGAAGCACCAAAGTCTTCGCCCCAGCGAAGCACCAAAGTCTTCGCCCCAGCGAAGCACCAAAGCCTTCGCCCCAGCGAAGCATCAAAGCCTTCGCCCTAGCGAAGCACCAAAGCCTTCGCCCCCGCGAAGCATCAAAGCCTTCGCCCCGCGAAGCACCAAAGCCTTCGCCTCGCGAAGCACCAAAGCCTTTGCCCCGCAAAGCACCAAAGCCTTCGAGCCGCAAAGTACCAAAGCCTTCGCCCTGCGAAGCACCAAAGCCTTCGCCTCGCGAAGCACCAAAGCCTTCGCCTCCAGCGAATCACCGAAGCCTTCGCCCCAGCAAAGCATCCAAGCTTTCGCCCCGCGAAGCATCAAAGCCTTCGCCCTGCGAAGCACCAAAGCCTTTGCCCCAGCGAAGCATCTAAGCCTTCACCTCGCGAAGCACCAAAGCCTTTGCCCCAACGAAGCATCCAAGCATTCGCCCTCCGCGAAGCGCCAACGTCTTTGCCTCGCGAAGCATCAAAGCCTTCGCTCCCACGAAGCACCAAAGCCTTCGTCATGCGAAGCACCAGAGCCTTCGTCATGTGAAGCATCAATGCCAACGTCATGCAAAGCATTCAAGCCTTCGCCTTGTGAAGCACCCAAACTTTTGCCTTGTGAATCACCCGAGTCTTCGTCATGCGAAGCACCCAAGCCTTCACCCTTCGAAGCATCCAGAAACTTTTTTCTGTGAAGTATCAAGGTCTTCCTCCAGGAAACATCTCAGGCCTTTCCTTGAGGAAGCAATCAAAGCCTTTCTCAAGAAGCAATCCAAGTCTTCACTCGATAAGCAATCTAAGACTCTTTCTGGGAACCACTCTAAACCAATTGGAGTGGAAAAGCTCTCAGTGGATACTCATAGCTGCAATGGGGGCATTTGACAAACCTACAAGTGTGGAAGCTAATTCAAACAAATAAAAATTTTGCAGAGGAAACTTCACACATGAATTCAAAATTCAAAATTTCATTTCATTATTCGAAAAATGGTTAGAAAATCACATGTCTGATTGCTCACACAACAAGCATTCAATGTAGAAATGAAAATACAATCATGGACAAGAAGCAACTACTCTATGAGAATTCTGGGGGCAAGGCATCAATGCCTATCATCCTTTGAGATTCAGTCCATTCTTCAGCCGAAAGTAGAGGGAAAGCCATCCACCATTCCGACCTCAAACTCTTGCTCCAGCTCTAACTCTTTGAAAGGGACTCCGTTGCAACTCATCATACCAACTTTAGCTCCTTATTTTCTTTTTGGAGCAAAGTTGTGGGGGCATATGATAGTAAAAACCATTCAAGCCTCAAAATAGCTGGATTTCCACTCTTGTTGAGTTTTTCACTTGCAAAAACTTCACCAAGTGCTCAGAAGGACTGATGGAAAGTTTGCATCTGCTGGATGACCTTGATAAGCCATAACAACTAGGAAATGGCCTCGAGCAGACTTGGAAGGAAATTCAGGACTTGACTTATTCTCTGAAGGAAAGTCAAGTTTCTGTTTTGATGTTCTTCTTCAAGAGGTGGCAATCGTCAAATACACTTGAGCGCTCAGCTACTCATTTACCAAGCTTTTGGAAGGTCTTCCACCGTTCAAGCTTTTTGAGAATAAAAATTTTTGCCTCAACTGATGACCAAAGGAGAAGTCGTTATATTATCCACTATCTAGATTTTTTCCCTTGCAACATCTGAGTGTCCACGTGGAAGAGCATCTTTCGTCAAGCTCCACAAAGACATCATTGGAAAGGCAATCCGATTGCAAACTTTCCATGCCATCAATTCTTCGGGTTCCTCAAATTGAATATCCCCCTCTCAAAATGGATTCTGGCTACACGAACCACCGCACTCCCACAATGCATGTTTCCCAAATTGCTCCAAGTATACACCTTGCCGCATCTTAAAGTGATCGCCTTGGAAAAATAAATAGATCATCGCTTAGATCATTGCTAGCGGATGCCCAGAGCTATCATGAGTATGCCAACAACGTAGGACTAACAGTATATGAAATTTAATATATAGCATCCACAATTGACATAATCTCTGACAACTACTACCATTCACGTGCTCCACTCCGCACGCGAGCAAACTACCTCATGGCAAGGGTCAAGCGCAACATGACATGTGCCCAATCCGAACTGCCACAATTGAATGAGGGAGTAAGTTCTGCATCATCAATGGGGAAGTTAATTAGAGGTTACAAACTCCCAGATTAGTTGGAGAATTAACCTCAAATGATCCATTAACCAAGTCCAAGCAAGGAGGTACAACAGAGACACATATCGGACTCTAAGACCTAAAGGATATTTACGTAATTTTGATGTGACATTTCGAACTCACCGGAATTTATCATACACAAGAACAATGGTACAATGAAATTGAAGATCAAGTGGAGTCCTACTCCCATATATGATTTATCAGGACCACAATACAAATTACATCCCTTAGGATTCACTAAATTCCTAAGTGATGTGGGGGCATTTGTGGAACCCAAAATCACCGGAAGAATGTGGAGCTGCCACGTGGCCCATAATTCTCGAAATGACCAAATTATCCTTGGCAATAATACTTGTAAGCCCAAGCACCGGACATGGCCCAAGCCCACAACGCTTACTTAGCCCCAACATTGGGCCCAAACCAAAATGACATGTGGAAGCCTCTCCACCCTCGATTTGTATAACAAGTGTTAGCATGCAAATTGATGAGCATTTGTCTCACATTGAAACTATGCAAATTGAACATCTCACTCACCCCCTATATAAGAGGTACACATTTCCCAATAAAAATAAGTCGATTCTTCACTTCGAAGTATATCCTTTTTCTCTCTCAAAGCTAACTTAGGCATCGGAGTGTTCTTGGTCGAACAACCCCCCGGGTAATCGATCGAGGCAACGATAGCTAATTGTTTGCTGTTTGCAGAAATTGTGAGGACTTTTCGCGGCGGGTTCGATTTCTGCTTCAACAATATACAACTTAGGAACTAGTATAAACAAACAAGTATGAAAAAAAAGAGGTACAATTATAAACAAAGTATGAAGTATAAATCAAGTATGAACAAGCATACAAATGAAAATTAATACAAGTGTAATAATTATGAATAAGTATGAAAAATAACAAGTGTGGGGGGTATTTGATAGGTCCTCAAATCAACATTATTTTATATTAGTTTATCCCCTTTATACTTGACTTTTAATATTAAAATAATAAATAATTAGATAAAATAATTTATTTTGTGATATTTTTGTTTAAATAAATAAAGTGTGTAATTTGGAGCGTTTTGGCGAAAGAATCATCCCGATCGGATTTATAACGAAGAAATTACGGACGAAATTCGTTTGAATTATATAATTTAATTGTTTTTTTTGTGCAGCCCAAATTAATGCAAGCCCAAATTAATTTTATAAATTTGATCAGCCCAAACATCAAGCCCAGCCTAGAAATCCGGCCCGCTGCCCTGCTCCGCCTAGTTCACCTGCCCCGCCTGGTCCGTCTCCTGCTCGGCCCGCAACTTTAGCCCACGTCAGTCTCCAGCTCGGCCCGCGTCGCAGATCCAATCCGGCTGCACACCCGCGCATCTCCAGTCCATCACGCCACCAAGCCACCTACCCGCTGAAGCCCATCTGGTCCAGTCAGTCCGTACACCTGGCCCGTTACCAACTGCCCGGTCCAGTCCCTTCAACAAACAACCCAACTGCCCAACAGTGCAGCCCACTTGCCTTCAATCAGCCCAACTGCTGCTCTGATTTTTCTGCTGCAACCCAACAACTTCAGCCCAGTCGTCCAACTGCTCCTATTTTCTCCTATTTCTCTGATTTCCAGCACAAATCAATCCCAAAAATCAAACCTAATTTCATCATAACTCATCATTATTCATCATTTCATTTTGTACTATTTTATTACTATTTTTTATATTTTATTTTGTAGTTTTTTAGTTCTTTATGGCCTCCCTCTATAAATAGGGAGGCAAATTCATTTATAAAGAGGTCCCCATTTTTCCATTTTGTTTCTCTCTTTAGTTTAGGTTTTATTATTTTCTCTCTAGTTTCTCTTCTATTAGTTCATTATTTCTTTAATTATGGGGACCATTTTAGCTTCTTTTAGATTATTTATTTAATTAGCTTTCTTTAATTCTTGTTCTTAATTTATATTAATTCTTAATTTCATTTCTTCTTTACTTTGTTCTTGTGATTTTTCTTTGAAATCTCTTAAATACATTTTTATGCTTTCCTTAAGAAATACCTAGGCCAAGTATTTCCGAAATAATTCTAGAATTTAAGTCCGTATTCGTATGTTTTATCCTCCATCTTCATAAGGTTCTTGCCGCTGTTCGGTGTTCCTTATGAATAACATTCCATTGTTTCCATCCACTTCCGGAATCACAAGCTGTTCTTGGATTCCAAAAGTGTAACTTTTCTCCATTTACTTAAATTCTTATTATTCTTTTGGTTTTACTTATAATTCAAGATATGTGTTGGTATTTTCTTTCTAACATTTGTAAATGTGAATACAATCTCCATGTGTTTTACTTTTTGAATTTCATCTACTTCATATGTTTTAGTGCTTAACCTTCAATTTAACGCTAAGTGTTTATGACCGCTGTTCGGTTGCACTTAGAATAGGATTGAAGAGATTTAGATGTTTGACACACATTGAAATCAATAACGTAAGGTGAATCGTATTATAAGTGTTTATGATCGCTGTTCGGTACATTTATAATATTGAAAAACGTATGCATGTATTTGAGATGATTAAGGTAGGATTTCGTGATTGGTTCAATATGAGCATGATGTTAGAGTGTTGGTAAAAATATGTGTTTGAAGAAAGTTCACTTGCATAAAAGTTAAAGTAGAAGTAGAATTAAGTTCTCAATTATTTTTACTTGCTTTCTTTATTATATGATTATAATCTTTCAAACCCCCCATCTAATTCTTTATTCTTTTATTATTTAATTCTTTATTCTTTTATTCTTTTATTTCATTAATTCATTAATTCTTTAATTCATTTATTCTTTAATTCTTTATTATTTAATTATTTAATTATTTAATTATTTAATTCATTATTCTTTGAGTATTTATTATTCCTTTTAACTAACATATTAATAATGTTCCCTAATTTCCCCAGTTAAGAACGATCCCTATTTACCAATACTACAATTACACAAAAAGGGTTTAAATTGCATAATACTCAAATTACGTGTTTAATTTAATCCGTAGTTTGAGCATTATCAGTAGAGTCAGTGGTCTGCGGACATTGACCTTGACTTTGAGAAGATTCGGATTGAGACCCAGGTAGCACGCGCGTAGCTTTGGAAACCGTGACAGGATTGGTTGTGTGAATTATATGTATATATGATATGTGATGTGTGGTTACACAGGATTTGAGCGGTGGCTCGTGTACTTGGTTTCATGATGGTTTTGGGCTGAGACCCTTACGGATTTGGGCAGTGGCCCGTGTACATGGTTCTATTATGGTTTGGGCTGAGTCCCACATGGTTTTGGGCAGTGGCCCGTATGGTTGAACTTTATGATTCTTTTATTATGGTTTTGGGCTTAGTCCACACATATGGTTCCATTTGGTTAAATGGTTTTCGAATGCATGCATGCTTTTTAGTGAAGGGTACAAATGTCTTTCGATAAACTATTTTTATAAACTGGTTGTTTTGTCCACTCACAGCTTTTAATGTTTTGACTGCCCTTCAGGTTGACAGCGGATGTGGACTGTAGCAGAGACCGAGATATCACATACCTCCTCCGGATCCTGGCGTACTCTGATAGCCCGGGAGGGCAAAGGTCGGAAATATCCCTTGTCTGACACTTCGTGTCAGACTGGAGCAGGGTCATCCCGCATTAATTCCGGGGGGATTGGGATGGGTCCTGTCAATGCAGGCAGAGTTGGAAATGATTGAAAAGAACTCTACCTGGGAACTAGTAAATAGGCTGTCAGATAAGAAGGTGATAGGAGTGAAATGGTGTACACGACAAAGATGAACCTAGATGGTTCAGTTCAGAAACACAAAGCAAGGTTGGTTGCCAAAGGGTATTCACAGAAGCCTGAGATAGACTTCAATGAGACATTTGCCCCTATGGCAAGACTTGACACAACTAAAGTCTTGATTGCCCTAGCAGCTCAAAAAAGTTGTAAATTGTACCAGCTTGATGTCAAATCAGCATTCCTAAATGGAGTGTAGGAAAAAGAGGTTTATGTGGAACAACTAGAGGGGCATGAAGTCAGAAATAAAGAAGATAAGGTGTACGGGCTAAGAAAGGCACTGTATGGTTTGAAGCAAGCTCCAAGAGCTTGGTATGGTGAAATTGACACTTATCTAGGACAATGTGATTTTCACAGGAGTCCTAATGAAACTACACTGTATTTGAAGACAAACAACAAGAAAAAGACCCTTATTGTGTCTATCTATGTAGATGACATAGTGTACACAAGAGACAGTGAAAAAATGATCTCAGAATTCAAAGAAGAGATTATGTCAAAGTATGAAATGACAGATTTGGGACTCTTACATCATTTTCTGGGAATATGAGTGGTACAGTCAGCAAAAAGCATCTTCATTCACCAAAAAAGTATGCATTGACTCTCTTAGAGAAGTTTGGTTTGAAAGGATGCAAACCAGTTAGTGTGCCTTTGGCTACAAATGATAGACTATGCAGAACAGATGGATCAGAAGAGGCAGATGAGGGATTCTACTGGAGGATTGTGGGTAGTCTTCTTTACCTAACAGCTACAAGGCCTGATATTATGTTTTCTACGAGTTTGTTGTCCAGATTTATGCACTGTCCATCCAAGAAACATCTTGGCACAGCCAAGAGAATCCTAAGATATATCCAAGGGACAGTGGATTATGGAATTAAGTACACTAAAGGAAAACATGCAACTCTAATAGGGTAATGTGACTCTAATTGGAGTGGAAGCATGGATGACATGAGAAGCACACCAGGTTATGCTTTCTTATTTGGAGGAGGGGTTTTCTCTTGAGCATCTGTAAAGCAACACAGTGTTACCTTATCTACTGCAGAGGCTGAATATGTCAGTGCCTCAGAAGCTACAACTCAGGCAAAGTGGCTCAGGTTTGTGCTAGATGATTTTGGAGAGGAGCAAACAAGGCCTACTACCTTGTTTTGTGACAACACCTCTGCTATAGCAATGACCAAGAACCCTGTGTTTCATTAAAAGACAAAACACATTAGCAGGAGGTTTCACTTCATCAGAGAGGCAATGCAATTTGGAGAAGTGGACCTAATCTACTGCAGGTCAGAAGATCAGGTGGCTGACATTTTTACAAAGGCATTGCCTAAGGTAAGGTTCAACTACTTGAGGGGATTTCTTGGTGTTAAACTAGTGAGTAGTCTAGAAGGGAGTGTTGGTGCATAGCTTGCTCCCTGCTCCATGCCTCATCAGATCACAATCTCCTAGTTCTATTTTGGTTGCTTGGTGCAGAAGTTTGAAGAATGTGTGAGAGAATAATGGATTTCTCTCACTTAGATTGTTTGTGTCAGTTTCTAGAAACTAAGGGGCACGTGGAAGGCTGTAATAGGCCAGTGATGACATCATAGTGTCATGCACTTTGTGTGTAACCGTTTTAGAGAAGTGTGTGTGTGTGTGTGTGTGTGTGTGTGTGTGAGAGAGCTGTGAGGGCAGTGAGAGTATAAGAATCGAGTGATATGTATTTGGAAAGGTACTACAACAATCATAATGAGAATTCAGTAGTCATATCTACAAAGAAATCAAAGAAAGTTTATGTATGCATTTTATCAAACAGTTCATGTGCATCATTTGAAATCACATTTTCATACACCAAACAATCAATCCAATCCAATCCTATTGATTCGTATTGCCTCACAAACACTCTTCTATCCTAAAACCAGTAGAGCTAATCTCTATGTTCAGCTAGGAGGTTTAGGAAGGAAGTGCAATACCTGAAATCAGTGGTCTTCGACCCTTTCCCTGCAAAACAGGCAAGAAGCAAACAATCAGATTAACATCTGAGGACTACCAATAGAAATCAGTGTAAAGATTACCTAGTGGTGAATGTACTAATCGTTGAACATCAACAAACCCGCTTTCGCTCGGGTGGAGGTTGGCTTCCAGCATACCATGTCCGTTATTATTCAAGAAACACAAGAATTCATGTCAAGGTGAAAAGTTTCACTACAATGTTTGATTACTAGCCTAGTGGCAAAGTTTCCACTAATGATGGTGAAATAAAACTGCCTTAGAGAATAATTTGTTGGGTGAATTTGTTTTGGATGAAATTTCTTTAGCTCATGGAGGTGTCCCTCAAATCAGTATTTGCTTTAACCGGTGAGAATGAGATTCTGAGTGTGTCTGCAGAGGACAAGCGCATTCGTCGGAGGAAAAGGATCAGAGTCAACTGTGACAGAAGAAGTTTTGAGGGAATGGAGGATGTGATGTAGGAAATAAAATTGAGAGTTATGAAATTTTCGAACAGATTTGTCCTTTTTTCTGAGAAAAATAAATGGATAGGGTTGACAACAGAGAGGAGAACAAGATAGAAGTCTTCCTTAATGGCAATGTGTTCACAGAAGTCCGTATCTGCAACTAAGGAACTAATATAATAAAGGACAATTAAATCATTGGTGCTTACTAACATATAAGTTTATTCAAAAACTTGCATATAGAAAAATTAAACTCATAGGTCTTTTGACTAGTCAAAACACTATATAATTTAAAATAGACTATAGTTTTTATATAAAGTACAACTAATGTCATTCAATTGTAAACTAGTCCACCAACATTTAAAAAGCACTTACCAAAATCTATCATAATTTCAACATTACTTTTATTTTTTATTTTTTTATCATAAGATTATGTTGAGATTTATAAAAACGTTACTCATATTTATAATTTTGTTTTCACTTGCTCATGTTAAAAGTAATATAAATATCTAATCTAACTTAAAATAAGATAATTAAAAGCAATAATTTTTCAAAAATACTTTTAATTTTAAATTTAAAAGTTCTTTATCTTCCGATATTAAATAATTTGGTTAATTTCTTATAGTTTAGGGTTTAATTCTTGAATTTTGTGCCAAAATTTAAGAATTAAACCCTACATTGTACGATTTTCCACACCATCTATCTCCCTCTTCACCGCGCCCCCCTCCCGCCCCCCCCCCCCTGCTCCCCCCCCCCCCCCCCCCCCCCCCCACCCCCAAAAAAAAGTATACCCTACCGTTGAACCCCAGACAATACAGACTTTATTTTTTTTATAAAAAAAATTAAATTGTAACTATATACAATATATATAGTATACATATATAATATTTATTATATACAATATATAATAAAGGGCCCAAAAAGCCAAATAAATTAAACACTAAGGGGCATATGGGGTAAAGAAGACAAAAAAAATAATGTTATTTTTAATTGTTTAAAGGAATTCTCAATAATTCACTCCTTCTCTTTATTGAGATATAAAATGGTAGATATTGAATTTATTGCTTACAAATTCTGTTTAGAGACTTTTGAATAAAAAAAAGTTTGAGATAAGATTATTTTGTTTAATATACAAGCATTTAAAGTTTTAAATTAATAAAAAGTTATTAAGGGAAATGATTTTTAATAGGAAACCTTTTAAGCAGCTCTTCTGCATCACACATAAAGTAATATGTTCTGAAATCAAAGATTTCCTTCATCCTTATTTTCATTGACTTCGATATCAAAGATTTTCACAAATTTCTACGCTTAGAAAAACTATCAGCTTCATACCATCTTCTTCTTCCTGCAAATATATTGGACTCCGAATCCGATTAGTCGATCAAACTGCCCAGCAAAAGAGGTGTGCAACCTTGAAGCTGCAAGTTCATCAACTTCAGTATAGTAAGCATTTGTTTTTTGTTTTTTTTTTATTTATTGTTTTCCTGTGCAAGCAAGCACTCAAGTGTCAAGAGTCAAGATGGTCTTCTTCAATTACCATCATATATTGGTATAACTGTGCCTCTGCCTTCATAAGTTGAGTTGAGCTTTATTTTGCTGGGAAATGGGAATCAGGATTCCGTTAGGTATCACGGCCCTTAGCATTTGGTCAATTTTGGTGCAACTATTTCTCCTAAAAATCGCTTCATCCTCCTTAAGTGTGGCAGGAAATGAGGTGGATAGAATGTCCTTGCTTTCCATCAAAGGTGAGATAAATGATCCTCTAGGCATTCTCAGCGCACGGAATGAGTCCCTTGACTTTGTGAGTGGTAAGGAATTTCTTGTAGCCCAAGATACCAGAGAGTAATGGTGTTGGACATCAACTCAAAGTCGTTCAAGGGCCGCCTATCTCCTCACATTGGAAACTTGAGCTTCCCAAGGACATTACACCTCCAGAACAATATCTTCGATCGGTGGCACCATCCCTTAAGAAATTGGTTATTTGTTCCGGCTACGGGAACTATACCTTTACAACAACTCCTTCAGCGGGGATATTCCATTCAACATATCACATTGCTATAACCTCCATCACTTGCCTTACATGGCAACATTCTCGGTGGCAAAATTCCACCTGAAATTGGTTCATTGTCCAACCTTAGGGAACTTCATATATTTGACCAAAAACATCTAATTGGGGAAATCCCATCTTTTTTTGGCAATCTATCTTCTCTTGAGTTTCTATCCGTTTCGTAGAATAATTTGAATGGAGGCATTCCAGATAGGCTTGGGAAAAATTAAAATTTCTTGGATTTGGACTTCACTCGTGTTGTAAATAAATAGATATTTAGTCTCGTTTGGTACACAGTATTGTATTAACTATTTTAGTCGAATAGACTGACTATTTAGCTGGGTGTTTGGTGCTCTACCGGATTAAAAAGCCGACTATATTATACTGGCCGAATTATATTATAATAGGTGATATGAAATGTTTATATCATAAATATTAATTATGTATATTATTATTATTAATTATTAATTATTGATATTATTATTATTTATTAAATTATAATGAAGTATTATTATTATTATTACACTTTTCAATCTTGCTAGTCATCTGACTATTTAATACAGACAATTTCAAGGGTATTATTTTAGCTTATCTGGATCTTATAAAAATACTCATTTGTATTAACTTATATGGTGACTAATTAATACAAGTGGTACCAAGCACATATTTTGTACTAAATTATTTTATCCAATTCTTAATATGGCGTATCAAAAGTATCCTTAGTAGTTATTTATGTAAAGGGTAAGGGGGTATTTTAGTCTTTTGAACATTTACTAATTCTTTACTATTTAGAGATAATTTAGAATACAAAATACAAAACATACATTCATCTCTCTGTCTCTCTCAAACTTCTCATCCTCTGCAAATCTTCTTTTGAAATCATTCGCCAACACGTTATTAGTACGATCGTCTCAAATTTGAAGATTGCTCAAAAGGAAGATTAATACTCTCCAATCGAGTAGGTTTTTTTGTTTTTCTCATAAATCCATTTTTTTATTTACTAATTCAAAACCCTAGAAACGTGTTTTTTTATTATTAAGAATTATTGATTCTTGATGCATTATTTGGTTGATATTTAGATTGAATTATATGAATTATTAATAATTGGTATGTTATGATAATTCATGAATTAATAATTGGAAATTGAAAAAAGTTATGGTTTTGCCGTACATCTTCAACATATATGTTGATTATTTGATGATGACCGTGTTTATATTTTGATTTTGATAATTTTTTTTATGTTTTTGGCATCCCTGTTTTGATGTTGGACAGTATATAAAAAAATGATTGATTATTATGATGACGATGATTCAATTGAAAAATGGATAAATGTATAATCAACCCATCCAGCCGTCCAGGTAAATCGCCCAATCATGGCTATCTATAATCAACCTATATGATGATGATTGCGACTGCACGTACCTGTTTGTTGGTGTCAAACATTACGGCTGCAAGCCAACAATGTTCAAACAGTTTTTTCACTGCATTACAAAATCGGTCAAACGTTTTGTTTATTTTTAGATACTAGGGCTTCTGTCCAAAGGCCCGAAATAGAAAAGAGCCAAACAAACACAAAAAGATAAAATTTCGGAAAAAAAAACCACAAAAAACAAAGGGAACAAAAAGCCCAAAAGGCTACCACAAAAAGGCCAGGAGGCCAAACAAAAGAAAATACGCCCAGATGGCCTAGAAAGTCCAAGGGCTACATTTTTTTCTTTGTGGCGGCCCATGTCCTTGGCTCGGCCCAGAAGGCGTGCAAGCCCAAGGTTGGCCTGCAACTTAGCCCACGCCCATGGTTGGACTAGTCTGTCTCGATGACTCGGCTCACGGCTTGGCTTTGACTCGACTCGGCTCCAACTAGCTCGACTCGTTGGCATGGGTAGGCTCTAGAGGCGGCTCGGCTCCGACAACGACAAAAAAACAAAACAAAAAAACATCATTTCCTTTATATTCTTTGGATCTTAAAACATGAACACTCGTGCCTGGAGTATCACACTATATACTTAAATCAATGTCAGTAGCATTTATTTCCAACATTCATGCATGTTATATAGTGTTATATTGCTTAATTATTCACATGTTTCATTTAATTGTTTAAATGTTATTTAGGAAATGTTATAGACTAATAGTAAATAAAAGGAACTCGAAGTATCCTTCGTAGATTCACCATTACTTGCTTATTCCAAATTAATAATACCATGTTATATAACCTGAAGTTCTTATTAATTGATTGTGGATGTATTTCCCAAGCACCAATATCTCAGGAAAAAAGACCCGAGAACACTATGGGTTTTGCATGGCAGATCGATTCGATCACCAGAAATGATATATTCTTGCCTGAAGCAATACATGATTGACATAACCTTCATTTTCAAGATTTCAAATCCGTGAACGAATACAACTCTGAAGTATGCCGTATTCGGTCTCTTCTCAAATTCTATGGGGACGAGCTCACCGAAAATGACCTCCTTGAGAAGACTTCTCTCCATATTTCCTGCCTCATGTATTGTCCTACAACAACAATACAGAGAGAGGACATTCACCAAGTTGGTGGAGTTGATCATTACTATGTTGCTCGCTGAAAAGAACAACAGTTTACTGATGAAAAATGATCAATCCTGACCTGTTGGTACTAGACCAACACCTTTGTTTAAGGCAAATGTTATTGACCATCGCAATTCAAATCACGAGTGGAGAAATCATGGTTATGGTAGGTGGAAGACATAATCGTCTTAGACGCGATGGACACCCCTATGATCGAGATCAAAGTCATCACGGTCCACGTGGCCGAGGTAATCATGGTTGAGGTCCACGTGCGAACCGCGCTCCTTCAGCTCTGAGAGCTCGAAATGAAAGGAACCTTAGTCTGGTATGTTGACACAAAAATCAGAACCAGCAAAACCTATACTATAAATGTGGTGGACGAGAACACTGGTCCCGCACCTATAGTGCATCAGCTCAAGTTATTGTAGAGTATCACACTGGTCGTAGAACTTACGAGACCAACTTTGTTAAGAGATTAGTTCGCTCCAATACCACCCTTGTCATTACTGACTTCCAGACTACCGCTAGACATGATGAAGATTAAGATATCAAAAAACATGGATATGATCAGCGCTTGTGCCAATTTTTTATGGATATTTTTTATTATTTTATTAATTCTAGATAATTTTTTGTGATTTTTGTTTACTTTGAACTTGTTTTGTTTCTTGTTCGAATATTATTCATTTTAATCCATTTATATTCTCATAAATGTGATCTCTAATTTTTAGTTAAATTTATGGTTAGGCATGCCAAGCGAGAAGTTTGTTGTCTAGAAGACAATGCTACCACCCACATTATCCTCTGAGACATGATATTTTTTACAAACTTAATACCTAACTACACTCTTGTGACATGACCCGTTCTAATCCCTCTGGGACTACAATGGGACGTGCCCTGATCTCGTCGAACAATCATACTCAAAATAACGAAAATACCATTTATGGGTTCAAATATAACATACAGGCAGAGTATACTACGACATTGTCAGACAAGGGATTATGATCTATCATACATAATCGAGCATATACATGTGTCAGTACAACACGAGTACTAAAACCTACCACGTAGGGTGTCAGGTACGAAGTAGTACTATTTATGCCTCAACCTCAGTATCCGCCCTTGTCTCTGTATCACGGCCTGAAAGATTAAGAAAACAGTCAAAATTTGAGTGGACTAAAAATAAACAAGTTATAAACTCATTTTGGAAAATGAACAGTTTAACCCTTCGTTTTCCAAACATACATGCATTTAAAATAAATTGTATAAAAACAATTCAAATCATACATACATATACATACATCTGGACACACACATAAGTGAAACACAACATACCCCATCCTCAGACATACACAATGTCTATAACTAACACCAATCACGATTTCCAATGCTACGCGTACAACCCGAGGTCTCATCTCAGAGTACTTCCCCAGGATACAACTCAACGGCGTCCGAGGTGATATCAAGATACAACTCAACGGCGTCCGAGGTGATATCAACATGGAATGCATGTCCCGACTCTACCGCGTCCGGAACGATATCATAATCAAGCACTCCTGATCCTGAGACTCTCCTCGGAGTCACTCATCACAGGTAGTGTACTGTGACTACTCCATGATCTAACGCAACGACGTTTGGAGGAGACAGTTTAACTCACCAGGATGGTATAACAGGACCCACCCCGATTATCACCCCGATAACCGAGGTGAACCCTGGTCCCATCTGACAACCTAACACAAAAGACCGAAACAACCTCACGAAAACCCACAATTACACTGCCAGACAAGGGAGAAATCAAAATCCAACAAGTCAACCGTTATACAGAGTATAGTACAAACAAGATAAAGCGAAACTACACGCACACTGGAAACTCTGAAAACACTCCGAGACAAACTCCGGGATAACTCTATGCCTCCGACTCTGCCTCAACGCCAGCCCCAGCGCTAGCTCCACGACCTGGAGGGCATTTAAAAACCAGAAAAGTGTGAGTGGACTAAAAAGAAATAATAGTTTCAAAAACAGTTTCAACAAACCAGGGTTTGGCCCTCCGTTTTGAAAACAGGCATGCATAACCCAATATCTGAAAACATTTATAAATTACATGGTAATCATTATGAAAACAGTATTATAAAACATCAATACCAAAGTCATCATCCGATCAAACCTGCTGGACCCATCCGAGTCTTTAAACTTCCGAGTCTTTAAACTCAATCCAGGCCTCAAATATAATCCGAGTCTTTAAACTCCCGAGCCTTTAAACTCAACAGGAACTACGGGGGAAAATCATAATATCCGAGTCTTTAAACTCCCGAGTCTTTAAACTATATCCGGGTCTTTAAACCCAATCCGGGCCCGCCCCCGTCAAACATAATCCGGGTCTTTAAACCCAATAACCAGATCCAGCAAATCCAATCCAAAACCGTTTGAAAACCATTTATAAATCCATATACAAACCCGAATCCGAAATCACTGGCCCGAAGCCCTTCCAGCATTCAGAACCATTATTTCGAACCAAAATCTTATAAATCCCCTTTTTCAACTTTAAAACCATATCTCGCTTTCCGAAATTCGATTCTAAAACCGAAAACCTTATCCTGTCTAAAAATCCATTTCTAATCCTTAAAACCAGTTATAGATGGAATTTCCCAAAACCATAGCATTAAAATCATAAACAAAAACATGTCTCGTAAAACGTGATGAAATACGTAAACGCCTCGAAAAACGTGTAATTATGTAAAACAGATATAGCATATCCAATAATCATGAAATCATATGTAAAACCATAAAACAAGTAGAATAAAATAGTTATGCATGCTCGGTTAAGAAGAAAGAGTCCACTCACAGTTCCCGGGCACGTCACTCGCGTCCCCGTACGTTCCCTCGGTCGCCTCAAGGATTTCCCGTCCTATCAAAAAGTCACCAAAACGGGTTACAAACACCTCACGTTGGCTTACCCTAATTACCCTAATTATTCCTGGCTTTTAAACGTAATTAAACGGAACCCTAAACCTTCGACTACATAAAACTAACTCGAGACGTTGTCTGATTGTCTCGAAACTTATCCCAAGAGATTCGTTACAACGATTAGACCAAAAATTATGTTGGAAACTTCCCCGGAAACCGCCCCACGCGCCCTCACGCGCCGCCCAAAGGGGTTGCACGTGGGCTTCACGCGCCTGAACAGAGAACACTGTTCATCTTCTTCCTCGACGGTAACCTGTGCTGAACCGGCGTGACCGGTTCTCCGCCGTCTTCCAACCAGTTCTGTTCCTTTTGATCCCCTTAGCTTCGTCTTACTCCTAGAAACTAATTCCACTAATTGAAACACAACATCACGGCCTGAACACACCTCCCTAACTCGAACCCGAAACCAACTCAAAACCCCTGTTTCTGTTCCCGGCCACCAGGTCTTCCCCCGTCACGGCTTCACAACCTTAAGGTTCCTAGGGACCTACTACACCTAATTGAACCCATAGGACTGCTCGACTCAACCTCACTCACGACTCTAAGTTGAAAGAAATCTGGAAAACGGAGTACATAGAGGGACTTCGAGAAATTACCTGCCTGCTAACCTCCACCGTGAGCTCCGTCGTGGGTCTAACCTGTCTAGCACTTCTCCTCCGTCCTCCGAACACACCCACAACTCCAAACTCGACCGGTTTGATCGAAACACGGCAGCACCACCACCACCAAAACTCCCTCTCTGTTTTCCTGGTTTTCCACCTTCCTCACACACTCACTCTACTCTCCAGCTTCTCCCAACACAAACACACACACTTCCTACCTCTCACTCAAACACAACATCATCCCTCTCCCACAACCGCTCAGGTGGATTGATTCTTTCTCTTAGGCACACCGTCTCTGTTTTTCTTCTCACAAACACGACTCAACCAATTTTAACTTGCACCGTGCAAGTGGCTAGAAGCCACTAGACACAGACCATATGTCCAAACCCTATGGTCCAAACCCAAAAATATCCAACCAACTCTGTTCACTTGTCCTCATCAGATTGGCACAATTCCCAATGTGCAAAAAGACCAAAATACCCCTGAATGTCCTAATTACGATTTTACCCTTACCTTCCTAGACTCGTATCTCACTCGTCTGACGTCCGATGAAAGCATGCCGCCTGTCGTAGTACTCAGGACGATGAGAACTACCTAACGGTCCTCGGTTTACGTGTAAAAACCTTGTCGTGCTAGAAGTCAACTTTTTCCCTTCTTTTAACCAAATTACGAAAGTGCCCTCAACCTTCCGAACATCATAACTTCCTCCTCGGATGTCAGAATCAGGCGTGCCACCTGTCTATGTACTCGTGACGTCCCGAACTACGTCACGGTCATAGGTAAATGCCCAATTGACCGCCCGAACTAAAAGTCAACATTTTGCCCATATGCATAGGTCCTAATCGGGTTCGAAGTTCCAATTCATCACATATGCATTGTTTTCCTTCAATTGATTAGTTAGGAAGCTTCGTATGGTCACCCTAAGGAAGATTTCACAATTGATTTCACAAGAACTCACCACAAACACCACGACTCAATCTTCAAATTTTCTGAACTCCGTCGTGTCCGTCCTTGGCTTCCCAGGGCATCCAGCTTCGATCCCACGATTTGGATCGACCAAGTGAATCCCCAGAAGAGTGTTTCCACCCTCAAATCGGCTTGGGCTGGCCTACAAAATGAAATTGGATTTTCCCTCCCAAATTTCAGTTTTCTTCGAACTCAGTTTCCTCTCAACACTCAGGCCTCTCTTTAGTTGGAAATTATCCCCAACACTCCTCCAACTGCTCTGATGATCAAACAAAACCCTAACACCCGTGGGAAGTCACACTGGCCCCTCTGTGTAACTGTCTCCCGCAAGCTCCCAAAACCCGTTTAAAAATGGCACCCGTGGCCTGCACTCCCACTCCAGGCACACAACTTCATACCCGTGGCTTCAAATTTCCAACCCATTACTCACACACTGATCAAGGGTTGTTTAAACAATTCAACACACACTGCACAACAAAGTCCCACTCTCTGTTTTTCTTTTGTTTTCACGGCTGATGGGTTTCCAACGGTAACAATTACCATTTTGCCCTTGTGCAAAAAATTACCAAAATGCCCTTCAACTTTCGTGACCCGTAACTTGGTCACCCGATGTCCGTTCGACGCGTGCCGCCTGTCGTTGTACTCAGGGCATCGAGACCTTCCTAACGGTCCCTTGGCCCTCGGCCATCAGACCTCTCGATCAAAAAGTCAACATTCTCCCCCCTTTTAGTCCAAATTACGAAAACGCCCTTGGACTTCCGAACGTCATAACTTTCACCACGAACGTCCGAATCGAACGTGTCACCTGTCTATGAACTCGTGACGTCCCAAACTACGTCACGGTCATTGGTCAAAGTCCATTTGACCACCTGAATAAAAGGTCAACGTTTTGCCCACGACTAGGGGCAAAACGGTCATTTTGCAACGTTCGTCCGATTTCGCCCAACTAATCACCGATTAACCCCGTTAATCATGGTTAGTTACTAATCTAATCCCGAATTCCGGGACGGGCCGTTGACAACCTCCCTCCGTTAAAGAATTTCGTCCTCGAAATTCCAACCGATCTAATCTCAACCGTTCCCAAAATTTCCAATTATCCTTATTCCACATCTACCTCGTGGAAGACATTTCGATCTCACACCTGTGTACACTTGTACACACACCAAACTTGTCTGTACTCAGACGTCCCATCACGATCTCTTACCGTACCGACCACACTCGACCACCGCGAGTGAAATTGATCACCTGATCCATGTTAATATCGCTTGTCAATTTCACCATTTAGCTGACTTCTTCAGCTTGTCGGTTTCTTTCAATCATCCATATATCTGACGTCTGCTCCCCCCTGGGAGTCACCAAAACACTCCTGTCAGTCCATGCTGACACTATCAGCCAAACTATTACCACTAAGCTTTACCACCCTGATAAAGCTCCAACCGTCATCCAATCGGTGACATCACCTCACTGCCATTCGCTCAAAGTAGCGTAAGATCAACCACACGATCTCATCTCGTAGGGCAACCCAATCCTGCGACATATATCCATCTCAAGTACATAACTGTCAACTCTCTCAGCGAACCGTGACGCTGAAAATATCTCGACGTGACAACATCAAGCAAGGCTACTCGCAGTTACACTGGCTACCAACTTACTCATCCTGAGTGTACGTATACCGACATCATGCTCAGTCAGGTGGTGTAACTGACACACATTGAATACTAGCCAATCAGTGATCACACATCTCCACACTGGGGTTCACTACCCATCCATGGCTAAGAGCACCTGCTCATAAAATCACTGAACCCAAAAAAGATAACTCTGCCCAGTGCATAGTACTCAATGTCCAGTTCACACTGACCACCAAATCCAATGGTGTCGGAACTAAGACGATCACCAACACGTTCAACCACACACCACTGGTACCCTCCTATGTACCGATTCCCGTACACCACATAGGGTACGTGTATCCATCCCTCAACAAGTCCAAACTCAGGCTAAACAAATCGATTATTCCAACTCATCATCCATTTCTGGATCCCATGGTCACCCGGCCAGTAACACAACATCAACTCCCCAAACACGACATCCAAAATGTACCCATCCATGCACGCTCACCAAGGCGTGTACAATCATGCCGAAAGAGCATCTAACCTCACTCACAACTACTGAGGCGTGTCAACTCTGAATCTATCGGATACTCGCTCAATGGTTACCACGTCACATCTGATTGACTTCGAAAGGAAGCCAATCCCATCATTCACGAGTCGAAACCTCGAGTCAAATATAAACATTCCAACTCGCCCGAGTACGGATTAACTTCGAAAAGAAGTTCGGTCCAACTATTCCCATATCTAAACATTTATGGCAGAGCGATAAGCTCTTCACCTAGCCTGATCAAGGCGATCACAATTCAAATTCGTTACCACATCACCCAACTGGTAACACCACGATCCTAGGTCGCCGCCACGTCCAAGGCCCACAACATCATAATCCAGATCCACCTGGAACCTGATCGTAGGGTCTTACACCCTCTAGAATTCTTGTCAACCACAGAACACCCCTCAACTACTTTCACATCCAATCATTCACTCAACAACGTAATGCATCCACTCTGTGGATCCCCTCCATTTACCTCACATCGATCCTAATGTCATCAACATCCATCCGATGTGAGTGCAAACACAACTCACTGCACCCACCGTACCAAATATCCAACATCGTCTGCCACCAAGCAGAAAATGGGTATCCCGTTTACCCAACTTCGGAAAACGCAACTCCTCCCGATGACCCCAAAACACACATGGGTCCACCAACCCATACACTCAACGTACTGGTATCCGCGATCAACATCTGCCAGGGCAGAGAATAAGAAGCCAACCCAGATGACTTCCGAATACCAATCACCAATGATTTTCCTTATGTCTCAAATATACCGTTTAATCCACCCATCTCTTGTCACTCATCACTGTTGGGACTTTTCCCAACACATCACCATCTCCGCTGGATTCCATCCAGTCCGTGACTTAACCACTACTGAATCTCAAATACCAACGCACGCTCATCATGATAGAGTCACACCCCAACTCGTGGCTCAACACAATCCCACTCACTGACACTAGCACCAGCGCTAGTACCAGCACCAACATACAAACCTCCACACTAGTACACAGAGTGCAAAGTTGATAACCCTGGATCTCCGCTCATACCGAGCGACGATCCCGCATCACTACTCGTACTCCACAACTATAGGTACCACAATTATGACAATCCACATCAGGATAGATGAACGTTCCCTGAACGCCCCCTGATCCTCACTACTACCACTACACCAAGTACCCCTGATAATCCGTTATCTCCACAGGACTACCATCCCACAAAACCAAGCCATAATTTCCTAACTCCTCAATACCTGTCCATATTCCGGTCCTTGGCATCCTAAGTGCCAAACGTTCCTCACTCAGCCTTTCTGGCTCCTCTCGAGCCTTGGTACCTTACCATGACTCATCTCACGTTCCTAACCCGAAATCCTGACTCATCGTGAGTCCCACATCCACGTCTCGACTCCTCCTGAGTCCAATCTCATACCAAACCGATCATGTCATCACTCACATACCCAGTCCCTGAACAATTCCCACTACTCAACCACATTCTATACGACCAATAGGGCCTAAGGGATAGTACAATTTGCCCAATTATGCGGCCTTCCAACCACCGGTCTCGTTCGTCCCTGCGACCCACGTAATTCTATATCTAACAAATCGCAGTTCACAGTGTACACTACCCGACATCTGACCCTCAAACCAGGGTCAATCTCACCCGAGATCTAACACGAGGTCCCAAACACCCTCGCCTACTCGTCTCACTACCAGGTCGTGCACGAGGCTTACGCTTCGGAGGCATGATGTGGCAACAGAATCAGCAACCTAGTGCTCTGATACCAAATTGACAGGACCGCCCCTGAAAAGGGCATTGTTAACCGTGCCCGGTCCTGCTCCCGTCTGGCAAGACGACTGAAATCCCCAGGTTACCCTCAGTACGTGCCAGACCAGGGATAGCCACACGTGCTTACTCATGCCTCCGCCTCTCGAACAGCGCGCCACGACCTAGAGGGTTAATAAAAACCAAAAGGTGTGAGTGGACAAAAATAAATCAGTTTATAAAAACAGTTACAAAAAGACGTTTTTACCCTCCTCGTAAAACTAATGCATGCATACAAAAAAAATCATTTCGCAGTCGGTTAACATTTTCAACATAAGAAACCCGTATATCAAATTCCAACATAAGAAAAACTGGTATGAAACTCAAAAATCAATTTTCCTTTCTCAACCATCGGGTCTTAGCCCGCAATCATAAAAACACCGGCCTCAGCCCCAACCACATATCAAACCCCAGAACACAACATAATCCAAAACCATAAACCATAAAACCAGGTCACAGCCCCACACATCCGAAACATCAGAAACAACAATAAATCACAAGTCAAACATTTTGTTGGATATCAAGTGCGCCCGAGTCTTTAAACTCAAAACCATGCGCATAATCAGGCCTTCACGGGATATCAACGAGTCTTTAAACTCAAAACATAATCAATAGGCCTCGGGGGTATCACAATATCCGAGTCTTTAAACTCACGAGTCCTTAAACTCAATCCGGGTCTTTAAACCCAACTTTCGGGCCCGCCCCGTCATCAATTAACCGAGTCTTTAAACTCAAAACGTGCTCCAGCAATAGCACCCGGGTCTTTAAACCCAAAACAGTTTTCAACGGGTCTTTAAACCCAAAACATTTATCAATCACAACAACACGGGATCCATCCCGAAATCACATTTTTCACAACGGGACTCATGGTCCAAATTTCCACATTCAATTCCTCAAATCATATTTCACAAACATAATCAAATTATCATTAAACACGGGGCATGTATAATGATACCAAATCACTTTATTAAATCCTCTTCCATTCCCAAATTCGAATTCGCAATAATGATTCCGTAAGTCGGCATCCGGAAGCATCATCCCGAACCCAAACCATGAATCCGCTTTAAATTTTCGAAAACCGAAATCTCGTTAATCAAAGTTACTTTTATGCCCCGAGCATCAAGCTCGAAATCGCCTTTTTCAAAATCCATTTTGATTCCTTGAAATCACTTCATTTCTCAAATCTCATTATCAAAACATCAAAACCATAATCATAATCACCAAAATCACGGTCCAATCAAAACATATTCAAAATCTCGTAAAACGTGCAAATTCGGAACATTCTCGAAGAACGTGTCAAAATCGTAAATCATAATCACATTCATATTCAAAAAATTATTAAAAAATGACACGCACAATTCATATAAAACCATTTGTTAAACCATCATCAAGCATAAGAGTAACCATAGACTCGAAATACGTGTAATTTTGTATGTATAGCAAAAATACGTATAAATACGAGAATCGAAATCAATCACAACTTATAATCATAATCATAAAAATCATGGAAATATTTATGCATGCATTAAATTTTGAAAGCAACGTCCACTCACACACCGTTCTTAAGGCTCGGTTTCGCGCCGCACGCATTCCCGTAATTTCCGGCATTTTCCAGGAAACCCGAATCCTGTCCGAAATCACATTCCAGGGTTATTAAGGTCTCAAATAACAACATACTAATTTCCCATAATTTTCTGGGAATTATTCGTTAATTAAAAACGTAACCTAAACCTTCGGACCCTCGGAACAACATCGAAATGGTGTCCGATAAATTCGAAACCAACGCTAAAATGTTTGTTACATTGTGTAGGATAAAAGTCGTTTTGAACTCACCTTGAAAAACCGTCCCACGCGCCGCCGCAAGCCTGCTACAGTGCCCATAACTGTTCATCTTCCTTACCTGTGTGATTGGTAAACGGGTCTGTTTGCCCGCGAGACGACCCGATCCAATACCTATGAATAACCACTTAATTCCTTCAATTGATCACTCGGATAGACTCGCAACATACTTAATTAAAGGTCTGTGTCATTCATTTAAGTCAACACAGCCTCAAACCAACTCAATTGAACATGGGTCCTAATCGGGTTCGAAGTTCCAATTCATCACATATGCATTGTTTTCCTTCAATTGATTAGTTAGGAAGCTTAGTATGGTCACCCTAAGGAAGATTTCACAATTGATTTCACAAGAACTCACCTCAAACATCACGACTCAATCTTCAAATTTTCTGAACTCCGTCGTGTCCGTCCTTGGCTTCCCAGGGCATCCAGCTTCGATCCCACGATTTGGATCGACCAAGTGAATCCCCAGAAGATTGTTTCCACCCTCAAATCGGCTTGGGCTGGCCTGCAAAACGAAATTGGATTTTCCCTCCCAAATTTCAGTTTTCTTCGAACTCAGTTTCCTCTCAACACTCAGGCCTCTCTTTAGTTGGAAATTATCCCCAACACTCCTCCAACTGCTCTGATGATCAAACAAAACCCTAACACCCGTGGGAAGTCACTCTGGCCACTCTGTGTAACTGTCTCCCGCAAGCTACCAAAACCCGTTTAAAAATGGCACCCGTGGCCTGCACTCCCACTCCAGGCACACAACTTCATACCCGTGGCTTCAAAGTTCCAACCCAATACTCACACACTGATCAAGGGTTTTTTAAACAATTCAACACACACTGCACAACAAAGTCCCACTCTCTGTTTTTTTTTTGTTTTCACGGCTGATGGGTTTCCAACGGTAACAATTACCATTTTGCCCTTGTGCAGAAAATTTCCAAAATGCCTTTCAACTTCCGTGACCCGTAACTTGGTCACCCGATGTCCGTTCGACGCGTGCCGCCTGTCGTTGTACTCAGGGCATCGAGACCTTCCTAACGGTCCTTGGCCCTCGGCCATCGGACCTCCCGATCAAAAAGTCAACATTCTCCCCCTTTTAGTCTAAATTACGAAAACGCCCTTGGACTTCCGAACGTCATAACTTTCACCACGAACGTCCGAATCTAACGTGCCACCTGTCTATGAACTCGTGACGTCCCAAACTACGTCACGGTCATTGGTCAAAGTCCATTTGACCGCCCGAATAAAAGGTCAACGTTTTGCCCACGACTAGGGGCAAAACGGTCTTTTTGCAACGTTCATCCGTTTTCGCCCAACTAATCACCGATTAACCCCGTTAATCATGATTAGTTACTAATCTAATCCCGAATTCCGGGACGGGTCGTTACAAAAACTACCAGGTCTGCCAAAACGATCATCGCCCGCAGATGATGCTCCACCGTAGTTGCCCCTCTTCGGGGTCCTCTGGCTCGAAGTTCCAGAAAAAGATTGCTCTCGGCGTCGTACCGGCAAGCTAGCATCTACCCTCACTGCAACATCTGACAACTCTCGGAGGGTCGCAAACGATCCAACCGTCACTATAGCTCGAATCTCGCCTCACAGGCCCAACTCAAAATTACGACACTTCTTGGCTTCCGTAGCCACAAACGCAGAAGAAAAACGGGACAACATCTGAAACTTCTGTTCGTACTCTGACACAGTCAAGCTCCCCTGTTGGAGCTGCAGAAACTCAGCGTCCTTGGCATCGCGGAAAGAACAAGGGTAATACTGATCCAGAAACCGCTCCCTAAACGTCTCCCAGGTCACTGTGTGGGCGTCCCAGCCTGACAACTCGAGGGTGTACCACCACTCGTACACCGCACCGTCCAGTAAAAAGGTAGCTAGTAACACCTGATCCTCTGGTGGGCATCGCATCACCGCGAAAATCCGCTCAAGTCTCGTAATCCACCTGTGGGCTTCCTTAGGGTCTGCCCCACCACTAAACGTCGTAGCCCCTAGCCACTGGGCTCGCTCGATCGTAGCACTCTCTGTCTCTCTCGCCGCATCGTCTGCAGGTCGTGGAGGGGGCTCACGTCTCGGATGCATGGTCGATCGTACGCCGAAAGAGGCATATATTTAGTAAAACGACGTAAACACAACCTCGCAACAGACACAAACTGCAAACCTATGCTCTGATACCAATTGACAGGACCCACCCCGATTATCACCCTGATAACCGAGGTGAACCCTGCTCCCGTCTGACAACCCAACACAAAAGACCGAAAGAACCTCACGAAAACCCACAATTACACTGCCAGACAAGGGAGAAATCAAAATCCAACAAGTCAGCCGTTATACAGAGCATAGTACAAACAAGATAAAGCGAAACTACACGCACAACGGAAACTCTGAAAACACTCCGAGACAAACTTCGGGGTAACTCTATGCCTCCGACTCTGCCTCAACGTCAGCCCCAGCGCTAGCTCCACGACCTGGAGGACATTTAAAAACCATAAAAGTGTGAGTGGACTAAAAAGAAATAATAGTTTCAAAAATAGTTTCAACAAACCAGGGTTTGGCCCTCCGTTTTGAAAACAGGCATGCACAACCCAATATCTGAAAACATTTATAAATCACATGGTAATCATTATGAAAACAGTATTATAAAACATCAATACCAAAGTCATCATTCGATCAAACCTGCTGGACCCATCCGAGTCTTTAAACTCCCGAGTCTTTAAACTCAATCCATGCCTCAAATATAATCCGGGTCTTTAAACTCCCAAGTCTTTAAACTCAAAAGGCCTACGGGGGAAAATCATAATATCCGAGTCTTTAAACTACCGATTCTTTAAACTCAATCCGGGTCTTTAAACCCAATCTGGGCCCGCCCCCGTCAAACATAATCCGGGTCTTTAAACCCAATAACCAGATCCAGCAAATCCAATCCAAAACCGTTTGAAAACCATTTCTAAATCCATATCCAAACCCGAATCCGAAATCACTAGCCCAAAGCCCTTCTGACATTCAGAACCGTCATTTCGAACCCAAATCCAGAAATCCCCTTTTTCAAATTTAAAACCAAATCTCGCTTTCCGAAATTCGATTCTAAAACTGAAATCCTTATCCTGTCTCAAAATCCATTTCTAATCCTTAAAACCAGTTATAGATGGAATTTCCCAAAACCATAGCATTAGAATCATAAACAAAAACATGTCTCGTAAAACGTGATGAAATACGTAAATGCCTCAAAAAACGAGTAATTATGTAAAACAGATATAGCATATCCAATAATCATGAAATCATATGTAAAACCATAAAACAAGTAGAATAAAACAGTTATGCATGCTCGGTTAAGAAGAAAGAGTCCACTCACACTTCCCGGGCACGTCACTCGCGTCCCGTACGTTCCTCGGTCGCCTCAAGGATTTCCCGTCCTGTCAAAAAGTCACCAAAACGGGTTACAAACACCTCACGTTGGCTTACCCTAATTTCCCTAATTTTTCCCGGCTTTTAAACGTAATTAAACGGAACCCTAAACCTTCGACTACGTAAAACTAACCCGAGACATTGTCCGATTATCTCGAAACTTATCCCAACAGATTCGTTACAACGATTAGACCAAAAAATATGTTGGACACTTCCCCGGAAACCGCCCCATGCACCCTCACGCGCTGCCCAAAGAGGCTGCGCGTGGGCTTCACGCGCCTGAACAGAGAACACTGTTCATCTTCTTCCTCGATGGTCACCTGTACTGAACCGGCGTGACCGGTTCTCCGCCGTCTTCCAACCATTTCTGTTCCTTTTAATCCCCTTAGATTCATCTTACTCCTAGCAACTAATTCCACTAATTGAAACACAACAACACGGCCTGAACACACCTCCCTAACTCGAACCTGAAACCAACCAAAACCCCTGTTTCTGTTCCCGGCCACCAGGTCTTCCCCCCGTCACAGCTTCACAACCTTAAGGTTCCTAGGGACCTACTACACCTAATTGAACCCATAGGACTGCTCGACTCAACCTCAAAACTCACGACTCTAAGTTTGAAAGAAATCTGGAAAACAGAGTACATAGAGGGACTTCGAGAAATTACCTGCCTGCTGACCTCCACCGTGAGCTCCGCCGTGGGTCTAACCTCTCTAGCACTTCTCCTCCATCCTCTGAACACACCCACAACTCCAAACTCGACCGGTTTGATCGAAACACAGCAGCACCACCACCAAAACTCCCTCTCTGTTTTCCTTGTTTTGCACCTTCCTCACACACTCACTCGACTCTCCAGCTTCTCCCAACATAAACACACACTTCCTACATCTCACTCAAGCACAACAGCATCCCTCAACACTCCCACAACCGCTCAAGTGGATCGATTCCTTCTCTCAGGCACACCGTCTCTGTTTTTCTTCTCACAAACACGACTCAACCAATTTTAACTTGCACCGTGCAAGTGGCTAGAAGCTACTAGACACAGACCACGTGTCCAAACCCTATGGTCCAAACCCAAAAATATCCAACCAGCTCTGTACACTTGTCCTCATCAAATTGGCACAATTCCCAATGTGCAAAATGACCAAAATACCCCTGAATGTCCAAATTAAGATTTTACCCTTACCTTCCTAGACTCGTATCTCACTCGTCCGACGTCCGATGAAGGCATGCCGCCTGTCGTAGTACTCAGGACGATGAGAACTACCTAACGGTCCTCGGTTTACGTGTAAAAACCTTGTCGTGCAAGAAGTCAACTTTTTCCCTTCTTTTAACCAAATTACGAAAGTGCCCTCAACCTTCCGAACATCATAACTTTCTCCTCGGATGTCGGAATCGAGCGTGCCACCTGTCTACGGACTCGTGACGTCTCGAACTACGTCACGGTCATCGGTCAATGCCCAATTGACTTCCCGAGCTAAAAGTCAACATTTTACCCATTCTAGGGGCAAAATCGTCATTCTGCACTAATAGCCCAAACGTAACCAACTAACCACCGATTAACCTCCCTAATCCGTTACTAATCACTTCGCTAATCCCGACTCCCGGGACGGGTCGTTACATGGTATATATGGAACCGTATCCAAATCCAGTGAAAATCATATTAAAATCATTTATGTCTCAAATCGCGTTAAATAGTGTTCAATTAGGCCTATGCCCGAGATATAACTCTCATAAATCCATTCCACAAAAACCACCTGAAAACCGTTTCCAGAATTTTTTTGTAAATCCCGATTTATCGTTAATCAAATCCAGTTGAAATGCATTATTTCCTTTCAATTTCTCGTTGACTCTAAATCTAAATCAAATCATCATTCCATCGGGTCTCAAGCCCAAAACCTTATTTTCACGCAAATCCGTAAAATATTCCACAAACCGATGATTACAATCATAAATGTCATAACACCAAATCATTTCAACTTAAATCATATCTTAAAGCATTTAAAATAGTTTATGCATGCATTCAGTTATAAAACAAACAGTTCACTCACACTCGGTCCACGCTGCATGCTAAACCTCAGCGTTATATCTATCACCGAGTTAGTCAAAAGTCTCTGGGTCTGTCCAAATCATGTCTAAGGGTCACTAATGTGCCATACAAGTTCATATACTAAACCCTCGCAAAGTTCGATACTGAAAACGCATCCCCGACACGCTTCCGAAGGCTAAAATGACAGGACCCACCCCGATTATCACCCCGATAACCGAGGTGAAACCTACTCCCGTCTGACATCCTAACACAAAAGACCACGATAACCTCACAAAAACCCACAATTACATTGCCATACAAGGGAGAATTCAAAATCCAACGATTCAACCGTTATACATAACATAGTACAAAACAAGGTAAGACCGGAATACAACTAAAAGTGTACTACACGCACAACGGAAAAGCTTGTATCGAAAAAAGTTGGAACACTCCGGGAAAACTCTGGGATAACTCTATGCCTCCGACTCTGCCTCAACATCAGCCCCAGTGCTAGCACCACGACCTGCAGGGCATTTAAAAACCAGAAAAGTGTGAGTGGACTAAAAAGAATAAAAGTTTCAAAAAAAATTCATAAACGAACCAGGGTTTAGCCCTCCATTTTGAAAACATGCATGCATAACCCAGTATCTGAAAAACATTTATAAATCACACATTAATCATCATGAAAACCGTATCAGGAAACATAAAATACCAATGTCAACATCCGATCAAACCTGCTGGATCTATCCGAGTCTTCAAACTACCGAGCCTTTAAACTCAACAGGCCTACGAGGGAAAATATAGTATCCGAATCTTTAAACTCCCGAGTCTTTAAACTCAATCCGGGTCTTTAAATCCAATCCAGGCCCTGTAACGACCCGTCCCGAAATTCAGGAATAGGTTAGTAACTAATCACGATTAATGAGGGTTAATCGGTGGTTAGTTGGGTGGAATCGGATGAACGATGCAAAATGACCGTTTTGCCCCTAGTCGTGGGTAAAACGTTGACTTTTTATTCGGGTGGTCAAATGTACTTTGACCAGTGACCGTGACGTAGTTTGAGACGTCACGAGATCATAGATAGGTGGCACGTTCGATTCCGACATTCGTGGTGAAAGTTATGACGTTCGGAAGCCCAGGGGCATTTCCGTAATTGGGACGAAGTAAGGGAAAATGTTGACTTTTTGATCGGGGGGTACGATGGCCGAGGGCCAAGGACCGTTAGGAAGGTCTCGATGCCCTGAGTACGACGACAGGCGGCACGTCGAAATCGGACTTTGAACGGGAAAGTTACGGGTCACGGAAGTTCGATTTCATTATGCACGCATTTCGAGGCAAGGACACGTGGCTTATCCTGATTGGGTCAGATGTTCTATGTGGGGCCTAGGGACCAATAACATTAAATATGGACTTGTGCTTTGATCTGGTGAATGTGGATTAAAATAATTGGGTTTGATTAATTTAAAATTTCCACTTAATCCCAAGAGTGAATCTGGACCCTTCATCTAATCTAATCCCTCAACCTGGACAAATCTGGGCCGTCCATTTCCTTATTCTCCATCAATTCGAATTTCCCACCTTCTCGGTGCAAGCACGATCTGTGCACGGGTGAGGTTGGAATTGGAGCACTGAGCTTGTTAATCGTGAGTGGCCTTGGGGCAGTGAAGGTAGTGGAGACATCCTGCTGTGGCTGGGACAGTTTGCAAAGCACGGGAAGGTTAAACAATGGCGTTTTTGGGCTGTGCGGGAACCTTTTGTGCAGTGAGACCAGAATGTATCCCCACGGGTGTTGGGGTCGTGTGCGATCATCAGAGTAGTGTGGGGGGTGCTGGTATTCGGGTCTGAAGGTGCACAATTGCGGGCTGGTGAAGTCAAAACTATGTGGGTGTCTCTGAGAGAAAAACAGAGTGTGAGAGCAGGTTGGTTACTCTCCCATTAGAACAAGTCTGAGGCGAGTTGAGGCAGGGTGAGCGTGTGACTAGGGTCGAGTTGTGTGGGTATGGGAGAATGAAGTGGAAGGAACGAGGGATATTGCACCCAGAAACCCGAAGCTCGTGTTTTGCCAAATTCAAACTTGAATTTGGAATGTAGGCCGACCCATGGCAAGTTAAGGCCTCAGTTAGCCTCCTGGGATCAAGTCGAGTCGAACCAGAGCAATTGGGAGGTGACTTGATGCTGTACGGTGTCTGATCGGACCTGGCGACCGGGAGGAAAATCGAGCATTGAGTTGTAGACCTGAAGGTAAGTTTTGGCAAAATTGACCTCAAAATCATCCTCAGAGTAAGTCCTCGATGCTCCCTGACCAGTTAATTGATGGAAGGCGACGTTGGTTTACTGAACAGGAACGTTGGACCGTGGCTGGAACAGGAGGTCAGTCGGTCTAGCTTTAGGCCGTGACGATCGTAATGGATGTCACAGACCCTTAATTAAGTCCTTCACGATGTTATTTGAGGGTTCAATTGAAGGAAACAAGATGTTGTTGGCAGGATTGGGACCGGGTCACACACGCGGGTCGACGACCCGTTTACCAGGGAATCGGGTGAGGATGGTGACCATTGGGGTACTGTAGCTGGCGCGTGGCTGTCACGCGCAGCCACTCACGGCGGCGCGTGACGGCGCGTGGGTACGAATCCCGAGGTACGGTCAACACGACTTTTATCCTATACGTTATAACGAACATTTTAGCATTAATTTCGAAATTATCGGACACCATTTCGATGTTGTTTCGAGGGTCCGAAGGTCTATGTTTCGTTTTTAATTAACGATTAAATCCCGGAAAATTATGGGGGATTAGTATGATGATATTTGAGACCTTAACGACCCGGGAATGTGTTTTCGGACAGGATTCGAGTTTCTGGAAAATGTCGGAAATTACGGGCATGCATGCGGTGCGAAACCGAGCCTTAAGAATGGTGTGTGAGTGGACTTGCTTTCAAAATTTAATGCATGCATAAATTATTTCTATGATTTTATGATTATGATTATAAGTTGTGATTGATTTTGATTTCCGTATTTATACGTATTCGGTTCCCGTATTTATACGTATTTTTACTATACATGTGAAATTACACGTATTTCGAGACTATGGTCACTCGTGTGCTTAATGATGGTTTAATGAAAGAAGTTATATGAAATGGATGTAAAATGATTTAAGAAGGTTGTTTATGATTTGCGAGTGTGACTTACGGTTTTGACACGTTTTTCGAGAACGTTCCGGATTTGCACGTTTTACGAGATTTCGAGTTATTGTGGTTTGATCACTGTTGATGTTTGAATCCGGGAATTGAAATGAGAATTGTAATTTTGAGGATTTAAAAATGGGTATTGAGTATGTTTTGATTGGACCGTGGTTTTGGTGATTATGATTGTGGTTTTCGTGTGTTGAAAATAAGATTTGAGAAAGGAGTGATTTCTAAGAATTAAAAGGGATTTGAAAATGGTGATTTCGGGCTTAATGCTCGGGGCATAAAGTAACTTCGATTTACGCGATTTCGGTTTTCGGAAATAATAAAGCGGATTCTTGGTTTGGGTTCGGGATGATGCTTCCGGATGTCGGCTTACGGAATCATTATTGTGAATTCGAATTCGAGAATGGTAAAGGATTTAATAAAGTCATTTGGTCTGATTTTGCATGCCCCGTGTTTCAGGATAATTTGATTATGTTTGTAAAGTATGATTTGGGGAAAATGAATGTGGAAATTCGGACCATGGGTCCTGTTGTGAAAAATGTGATTTTGGGATGGATCCCACGTTGTCGTGATTGATAAACTGTTTTGGGGTTTAAAGACCCGCTGAAAACTGCTTTGGGTTTGAAGACCCGTTGTTGTGTTTGAAAACTGTTTTGGGTTTAAAAACCCGGTGCTATTGCTGGAGCACGTTTTGAGTTTAAAGACTCGGTTAATTGATGACGGGGGAGGGCCCTTAATGAGTTTAAAGACTCGTGAGTTTAAAGACTCGGTTACTGTGATACCCCCGATGCCTATTGAGTATGTTCTGAGTTTAAAGACTCGTTGATATCCCGGGAAGGCCTGTTTATGCGCATGGTTTTGAGTTTAAAGACTCGGGTGCACTTGTTATCCAGCAAAATGATTGACTTATGATTTATTGATGATTTCAGATGTTTCGGTTGAGTTGGGCAGTGGCCCGGTATGTGGTTGATGGTTTGGATCATGTTGTGCATTTGGTTGAGTTGTGGTTTTGGGCTGAGGCCCGGTATCTATGATTGCGGGCTAAGACCCGATGGTTGAGAAAGGAAAAATGATTTTGAGATTCATACGAGTTTTCCCTTATGTTGAAATTTGATACACAGTTTTTCTTATGTGGAAAATCTTAACCGATTGCGAAATGATTTTTGTTTGCATGCATTCGTTTTACGCGGAGGGTAAAAACGCTTGTTGGAACTGTTTTGCTAAACTGATTATTTTTGTCCACTCACACCTTTTGGTTTTTATTGACCCTCCAGGTCGTGGTGCGTTGTTCGAGGCTGTACGAGGGGCGTAGGTATGAGTAAGTACGTGTGGCTATTCCTGGTTTGGCAAGTACTGAGGGTAACTTGGGATTTTCAGTCATCTTGCCAGACGGGATCAGGACCGGGCACAGTTATCGATGCTCCTTTCGGGGGCGGTCCTGACATTTTGGTATCAGAGCACTAGGTTGCTGATTCTGTGGCCACATCATGCCTCCAAAGCGTAAGCCTCGTGCGCGACCTGATAGTGAGACAAGTAGGCGAGGTTGTTTGGGACCTCGTCTCAAATCCCGGAGGGGATTGACCCTGGTATGAGGGTCAGATGTCGGGTAGTGTACGCTGTGAACTGTGATTTGCGCGACTTGCTAGACCTAGAATTGTGTGGGTTGCAGGGACGGACGAGACCGGTGGCGGGAAGGCCGCATTTTTGGGCAAATTGTAGTTTCTCTTAGGCCCTATTGGTCGAATAAGAAGTGGTTGAGCATTGGATATTACTCGGGGATTGGGTATGTCAGTGATGACATGATTGGTTTGGTGTGAGTTTGGACTCAGGAGGAGTCGAGGTGTGGATATGGGACTCACAATGAGTCAGGATTTTGAGTTAGGAACATGAGGTGAGTCATGATATGGTGTCAAGGCTTGAGTGGAGCCAGATAGGCGGAGTGAGGAACGTTTGGCACATAGGATGCCAAGGACCGATTTATGGTCATTTATTGGATGAGTTGGGAAATTATGGCATGGTTTTGTAGGAACGGTGGTTTTGTGGAGATAGCTAATTATCGTGGGTGCCTGGTGTAGTGGTAGTGGTTGAGGACCAGGGAACGTTCAATATTTCAGATGTGGATTGTCAGAATGGTGGTGCCCATGGTTGCGGGGTACGGGTGGTGATGCGGGATCGTCGCTCGGGATGAGCGGAGATCCAGGGCTAACCACTATGCACACGGTGTGCTAGCATGGATGGTTGTATGGGGGCGCTGGTACTAGCGCTGGTGCTAGTGTCAGTGAGTGAGATTGTGTTGAGCCACGAGTTGGGGTGTGCTTATTTTCAACGTGGGTGGAATCTTAGTTCCAAGGAGAGTTGTGACTGTGGGACGAGAGGAGTGCTCGTTTCCGCGTTGGTATTAGGTATTCATAAGTCATTAGGGGATGACATCTTATTTCCTGCCCTGGTAGATGATGATCACGGATATCAGTGCGATGAGCGCGTATTGGGTGGTGGACCCATGTATGTTTTGGGGTCCTCAGGAGGAGTTGCATTTCTTTTCGAAGTTGGGCAAACGGGATTCCCATTTTCTGCTTGGTGGCAGACGAGGTTGGAGGTTCGGTATGGTGGGTGCAGTGAGTTGTGTTTGCACTCACAGAGGATGGATGTTGATGACATCGTATTGGATCATCCTTGGTCTCTCCTAGGTGGAGTGGCAGGGATTGGTATGAGGTATTTGGAGGGGGATCCACAGAGTGGATGTGTTACGTTGTTGAGTGATTGATTGGAGGAGAAAATAGTTGAGGAATGTTGGGTGGTTGACAAGAAACCTAGTGGGTGTAAGATCCTATTATCGAGTTCCCCGTGGATTGCCAGCGGTGAGCATGTGCGGATCCTAGGTGGATCTGGTTGATGAAGTTGTGGGCCTTGGACGTGGTGACGATCTAGGACCGTGGTGTTACCAGTCGGGTGATGCGGTAACGGACTCGAATTGTGATTGCCTTGATCAGGTTAGGTGAAGAGCTTATCGCTCTGTTGTGAATGTCTAGGTATGGGGATAGTTTGACCGAATTTCTCTTCGAAGTTAGTCCGTACTCGAGCGAGTGGGAACGTTTACGTTTTGGACTCGAGGCTTGACTTGTGGATGAGTGGATACCAACAGGGTCTAATTGATCAGTTATAGATATGTGCGATCGGGATTGGCTTCTTTTCGAAGTCAATCAGGGGTGATGTGGTAACCGTTGGAGCGGGTATCCGATGGATTCTGAGTTGGTGTGCCTCGGTATTTGTGAATGAGATTATATGCCCATTCGGCATGACTGTACACGCCTTGGTGAGTGTGCTTGGGTTGGTACGTCTTGGATGACGTGTTTGGGAGTTGATGTTGTGTTACTGGTCGGGTGACCATGGGATCCAGAATGGATTATGAGTGGAGTGATCGATTTGTCTAGTATGAGATTGGACAGGAGAACCCCAGTATCGAATCATGATTGACTGCGGGCCATGCAGTGGACTTATTGGGGAATGGATGTACGTACCCTGTACTGTGTACGAGGATTGGTACCGGACAGGCCGAGTGGTAGTTAGTGACGGTACGTGGGAGGTACCAGTGGTTTGGGTATACGCGCTGGCATTCGACTTGGTTCCGACCCACTTGGAATTTGTTGTGAGCTGGACTTGAGCGTGATATATGCCGCAGGACTGGGTTTGCCTTGCGAGATGAGATCGTGTTATTGATTTTACGCAACTTAATGTGACACCAATTGGCTGTTGATTTCTGCTTTACTGGTGAGGTTTAGTGGTGACCGTTTGGCTGGTAGCGTCAGCACGGACTGACGAGTGAGAGTTGGTGACTCCTAGTGGGAGCAGACGTCAAGTGATCATTTTCACTCGAGGTGGTCGAGTGTGGTCGGTACGACGTGAGACGGCGATGGGACGTCTGGGTACAGATGAGCTAATGGGTGTACGGGTGTACACGTGTTGCGTGGTCGAAAAGTTTTCCCCGAGGTAGATGTAAAATAAGGATAATCGGAATTTCGAGAACGAAACTGGTTTTAGGAGGGAGGAACGGTTGAGTTTTGATCGGTTGAAATTTCAGGGACGAAATTCTTTAAGGGGGGAAGATTGTAACGACCCGTCCCGGAATTCGGGAATAGGTTAGTAACTAATCACGATTAATGAGGGTTAATCGGTGGTTAGTTGGGTGGAATCGGATGAACGATGCAAAATGACCGTTTTGTCCCTAGTCGTGGGTAAAACGTTGACTTTTTATTCGGGCGGTCAAATGTACTTTGACCAGTGACCGTGACGTAGTTTGGGACGTCACGAGATCATAGACAGGTGGCACGTTCGGTTCCGACATTCGTGGTGAAAGTTATGACGTTCGGAAGCCCATGGGCATTTCCGTAATTTGGACGAAGTAAGGCAAAATGTTGACTTTTTTATCGGGGGGTCCGATGGCCGAGGGCCAAGGACCGTTAGGAAGGTCTCGATGCCCTGAGTACGACGACAGGCGGCACGTCGAAATCGGACTTCGAACGGGAAAGTTACGGGTCACGGAAGTTCGATTTCATTATGCACGCATTTCGAGGCAAGGACACGTGGCTTATCCTGATTGGGTCAGATGTTCTATGTGGGGCCTAGGGACCAATAACATTAAATATGGACTTGTGCTTTGATCTGGTGAATGTGGATTAAAATAATTGGGTTTGATTAATTTAAAATTTCCACTTAATCCCAAGAGTGAATCTGGACCCTTCATCTAATCTAATCCCTCAACCTGGACAAATCTGGGCCGTCCATTTCCTTATTCTCCATCAATTCGAACTTCCCACCTTCTCGGTGCAAGCCCGATCTGTGCACGGGTGAGGTTGGAATTGGAGCACTGAACTTGTTAATCGTGAGTGGCCTTGGGGCAGTGAAGGTAGTGGAGACATCCTGCTGTGGCTGGGACAGTTTGCAGAGCACGGGAAGGTTAAACAATGGCGTTTTTGGGCTGTGCGGGAACCTTTTGTGCAGTGAGACCAGAATGTATCCCCACGGGTGTTGGGGTCGTGTGCGATCATCAGAGTAGTGTGGGGGGTGCTGGTATTCGGGTCTGAAGGTGCACAATTGCGGGCTGGTGAAGTCAAAACTGTGTGGGTGTCTCTGAGAGAAAAACAGAGTGTGAGAGTAGGTTGGTTACTCTCCCATTAGAACAAGTCTGAGGCGAGTTGAGGCAGGGTGAGCGTGTGACTAGGGTCGAGTTGTGTGGGTATGGGAGAGTGAAGTGGAAGGAACGAGGGATATTGCACCCAGAAACCCGAAGCTCGTGTTTGGCCAAATTCAAACTTGAATTTGGAATGTAGGCCGACCCATGGCAAGTTAAGGCCTCAGTTAGCCTCCTGGGATAAAGTCGAGTCGAACCAGAGCAATTGGGAGGTGACTTGATGCTGTACGATGTCTGATCGGACCTGGCGACCGGGAGGAAAATCGAGCATTGAGTTGTAGACCTGAAGGTAAGTTCTGGCAAAATTGACCTCAAAATCATCCTCAGAGTAAGTCCTCGATGCTCCCTGACCAGTTAATTGATGGAAGGCGACGTTGGTTTACTGAACAGGAACGTTGGACCGTGGCTGGAACAGGAGGTCAGTCGGTCTAGCTTTAGGCCGTGACGATCGTAATGGATGTCACAGACCCTTAATTAAGTCCTTCACGATGTTATTTGAGGGTTCAATTGAAGGAAACAAGTTGTTGTTGGCAGGATTGGGACCGGGTCACACACGCGGGTCGACGACCCGTTTACCAGGGAATCGGGTGAGGATGGTGACCGTTGGGGTACTGTAGCTGGCGCGTGGCTGTCACGCGCAGCCACTCACGGCGGCGCGTGACGGCGCGTGGGCACGAATCCCGAGGTACGGTCAACACGACTTTTATCCTATACGTTATAACGAACATTTTAGCATTAATTTCGAAATTATCGGACACCATTTCGATGTTGTTTCGAGGGTCCGAAGGTCTATGTCTCGTTTTTAATTAACGATTAAATCCCGGAAAATTATGGGGGATTAGTATGATGATATTTGAGACCTTAACGACCCGGGAATGTGTTTTCGGACAGGATTCGAGTTTCTGGAAAATGTCGGAAATTACGGGCATGCGTGCGGTGCGAAACCGAGCCTTAAGAATGGTGTGTGAGTGGACTTGCTTTCAAAATTTAATGCATGCATAAATTATTTCTATGATTTTATGATTATGATTATAAGTTGTGATTGATTTTGATTTCCGTATTTATACGTATTCGGTTCCCATATTTATACGTATTTTTACTATACATGTGAAATTACACGTATTTCGAGACTATGGTCACTCGTGTGCTTAATGATGGTTTAATGAAAGAAGTTATATGAAATGGATGTAAAATGATTTAAGAAGGTTGTTTATGATTTGCGAGTGTGACTTACGGTTTTGACACGTTTTTCGAGAACGTTCCGGATTTGCACGTTTTACGAGATTTCGAGTTATTGTGGTTTGATCACTGTTGATGTTTGAATCCGGGAATTGAAATGAGAATTGTAATTTTGAGGATTTAAAAATGGGTATTGAGTATGTTTTGATTGGACCGTGATTTTGGTGATTATGATTGTGGTTTTGGTGTGTTGAAAATAAGATTTGAGAAATGAGTGATTTCTAAGAATTAAAAGGGATTTGAAAATGGTGATTTCGGGCTTAATGCTCGGGGCATAAAAGTAACTTCGATTTACGCGATTTCGGTTTTCGGAAATAATAAAGCGGATTCTTGGTTTGGGTTTGGGATGATGCTTCCGGATGCCGGCTTACGGAATCATTATTGTGAATTCGAATTCGAGAATGGTAAAGGATTTAATAAAGTCATTTGGTCTGATTTTGCATGCCCCGTGTTTCATGATAATTTGATTATGTTTGTAAAGTATGATTTGGGGAAAATGAATGTGGAAATTCGGACCATGGGTCCTGTTGTGAAAAATGTGATTTTGGGATGGATCCCACGTTGTCGTGATTGATAAACTGTTTTGGGGTTTAAAGACCCGCTGAAAACTGCTTTGGGTTTGAAGACCCGTTGTTGTGTTTGAAAACTGTTTTGGGTTTAAAAACCCGGTGCTATTGCTGGAGCACGTTTTGAGTTTAAAGACTCGGTTAATTGATGACGGGGGAGGGCCCTTAATGAGTTTAAAGACTCGTGAGTTTAAAGACTCGGTTACTGTGATACCCCCGAGGCCTATTGAGTATGTTCTGAGTTTAAAGACTCGTTGATATCCCGGGAAGGCCTGTTGATGCGCATGGTTTTGAGTTTAAAGACTCGGGTGCACTTGTTATCCAGCAAAATGATTGACTTATGATTTATTGATGATTTCAGATGTTTCGGTTGAGTTGGGCAGTGGCCCGGTATGTGGTTGATGGTTTGGATCATGTTGTGCATTTGGTTGAGTTGTGGTTTTGGGCTGAGGCCCGGTATCTATGATTGCGGGCTAAGACCCGATGGTTGAGAAAGGAAAAATGATTTTGAGATTCATACGAGTTTTCCCTTATGTTGAAATTTGATACACAGTTTTTCTTATGTGGAAAATCTTAACCGATTGCGAAATGATTTTTGTTTGCATGCATTCATTTTACGCGGAGGGTAAAAACGCTTGTTGGAACTGTTTTGTTAAACTGATTATTTTTGTCCACTCACACCTTTTGGTTTTTATTGACCCTCCAGGTCGTGGCGCGTTGTTCGAGGCTGTACGAGGGGCGGAGGTATGAGTAAGTACGTGTGGCTATCCCTGGTTTGGCAAGTACTGAGGGTAACTTGGGATTTTCAATCATCTTGCCAGACGGGATCAGGACCGGGCACGGTTATCGATGCCCCTTTCGGGGGCGGTCCTGACAGGCCCGCCCCCGTCAAACATAATCCGGGTCTTTAAACCCAATAACCAGATCCAGAAAATCCAATCCAAAACCGTTTGAAAACCATTTCTAAATCCATATCCAAACTCAAATCTGAAATCACTGGTCCGAAACCATTCCGGCATTCAGAACCGTTATTCCGAACCCAAATCCGGAAATCCCCTTTTTCAACTTTAAAACCAAATCTCATTTTTTGAAATCCGATTCTAAAACCGAAAACCTTAATTATCGAATCATGTCTCAAATCCATTTATAATCATTGAAACCCAATTATAGATTGAAACCCCAAAAGCATAGCATCAAAAGCATAAACAGAGTATTTCTCGTAAAACGTGCTGAAGTCCATAAATGCCTCGAAAAATGTGTACTTATGTAAAACAGATATAGCATATTCAATAATCATGAAATCATATCTAAAACCATAAAACAAGTAGATAAAAGCAGTTATGCATGCTCGGATAAGAAGAAAGAGTCCACTCACAGTTCCCGGGCACGTCACTCGCGTCCCGTTCGTTCCTCGGTCGCCTCAGGGAGTTCCCGGCCTGTCAAAAGTCACCAAAACGGGTCACTAACACTTCAACTAAGCTTCTCCTAATTTTCCCCAATTTTCCCGGATTTTAAACGTACTTAAACGGAACCCTAAACCTTCGAATACGTAAACCTAACCCGAGACGACGTTCGATCGTCTCGAAACTTGTCCGAACAGGTTCGTTACAATGATTAGACTAAAACCCAAGTTGAACACTTCCCCGGATTCTGCCCCACGCGCCCTCACGCGCCGCCCAAAGGGGTTGCGCGTGGGCTTCACGCGCCTGAGCAGTGAACATTGTACATCGTCTTCCTCGACAATCACCTGGCCTCAACCGGCGTGGCCGGTTCCTCGCCGTTTTCCACCCGTTTTCGTTCCTTCTTCCACCAAAAGCTTCGTCCTCTTCCTAGCAACTAATTCCACTAATTTAAACACAACATTAAGCCCTAATACGAACCTCCCCAGCTCGAACCAGAAACCATCCAAAACCCCTGTTTCTGCTCCTGGCCACCAGTTCTTCCCCCCCGTCACGCCTTCACGTTCTAAAGGTTACTAGGGACCTCCTACACCTATTATAACCCATAGGACAGCTCGACTTAGCCTCAAAACCCACGACTTTAGTTTTGAAAGAAAACTGCAAAACAGAGGACATTGAAACTTACCGTCGTTCTGGCCTCCGTCGTGCTCACTGCAGTGTTCCTCTGGGTTCACAGAGCTGTCCTCAGCCGTCCTAGCCTTCCCTCGAACCTAATTGGATCAAATTGATCACTTATGGTTGCACCAAACCCTCGACACCTCTCTGTTTTCCTGAGAAATCACACCCTCCTCTCAGTCTTTCCTCACACAATTCTCACTCAAGACTCACTCACCACTCTCTCAGTTAAACTCTGCTCACACTCACTGGGTCATAAGGCCTCACACTCTCCCTGAAATGGATCAATCTCTCCTCTCAACTCAGTCTCTGTTTTCTCTCAAAACACGGTTTAAACCAAACACGATCAATTAAATTTGCACCGTGCAAGTGACTAGAAGCCACTAGACACAGGCCACGTGTCCAAACCCTGTGGTCCCAAACCCAAAATATCCAATAAGCTCTGTACACTTGTCCCAATCTGATTTGCACGCATCCCAAGGCACAAAAAGACCAAAATACCCTTGTGAGTCCAAATTACGATTTTACCCTTCGCCGTTCTAGACTCATATCTCACTCATCCTACGTCCGATGAAGGCATGCCGCCTGTCGTTGTACTCAGGACAATGAGATCTACTTAACAGTCCTCGGTTTACATGTGAAATCCTTGTCGTTCTAAAAGTCAACAATTTCCCTCTTTTAACCAAATTACAAAAGTGCCCTCAACCTTCTGAACATCATAATTTCCTCCTCGGACATCGGAATTGGGTGTGCCACCTGTCTACGGACTCGTGACGTCCCGAACTATGTCACGGTCATCGGTCAATGCCCAATTGATCGCCCGAACTAAAAGTCAACATTTTGCCCATTCCAAGGGCAAAATCGTCATTCTGCGCTAACGGTCCAAAAGTAACCCGCTAACTACCGATTAACTTAGCTAATCCGTCACTAATCACCTCGCTAATCCCGACTTCTAGGACGGGTCGTTATATAAAAACCTCAAAATAACCAACCAAATGGTCTCCGATCGACTTGAAACTACCATCATTAGATTCAGAATGTCGAAACCTTTTGAAGAAAATCGGTTTGACCTTGAAATTTGTACCCACGCGCCCCACGCTCCGATCAAACTTTCGGTCAACGGTCAATGCTGACGTTAGCAAAATCAACACTAACGTCATCGGTCAACGGTTAATGGCTGACATCATCATGACGTCATGCTGATGTCAGCCTGACAGCTCTGACACCTGTCACGTGTCACTCTCTGATTGGTCCACGTGTTCTGCCATGTGTCACTTTTTGATTGGTCCACGTGGCCTACCACGTGTCATCTAACACACTGCCATGTGCCAGCACCCTATTAATCCATGTGTTCTGACAGTTACTGACTGGACCTGCCACGTCAGCTGCCACGTAGGTCTGACAAGTCCTGACAAGTTGCCACGTGGCACCACTCGATTGGTCCACGTGGTCTGACAATTTGACACATCAGATGCTGATTGTGTCCAGTAGTTTGCCACATGGCATCACCTGATTAGCCATGTGGAGTGAAAGCTCTGACAGATGATGACATAGACTGCCACATCATCATCGTCAACCTTGAGACGAGTTGACCCATTTCTCTGTAATGGGTCAAACGACCTGCCAACCCGACCTGATCCTATCTTCTTCAATACTCAACCATTTTTCACCATTTTTCTCCATTTTTCTTCCTATATGATTGTAATGATCCCAGGAAGGGATCTATGGACTCAAAATTGGCTAAAGAGGTCTAGAAATCACCTGTGGAGCTTGGTGATTTTGGGGCAAACTTCCAATTCTTATTTGGTTGAAAGTTTCGGCAGAGCCCACTTTATGTTATAATGGTACTGTAATTACCATTGATACCATTGATGAATCCTTATACTCCTCACGTTCTAGAAGAACATTGCTGAGTTTTAAGGATATTTGAGTTAATGGTTATCGCTTCGAGACCAGAAAAGAAAAAAATGTGGAATATCTTTGCATAACCTCGAACACATATGGTCGAAATCGTACATTGGAGGAATTGAAATGCCTTAAGATTGGCCTCTACGACCACTATTAGAACAACTGAGGCAAATCACATGGTTAGGCAGAAGCCACCTAACCCAAACAACTACTTATTATGGTATGACCGATTGGGACACCCAAGTCAAGGTATGATGCGCATTATTCTCAATACGTCACACGAGCATCTCTATACTAATAAGGAACTTTTGTTTAGTGAAACATTATGTCAAACTTCTTCAATGGCTAAATTAAACACTATACCATCACATGCAAAGATGAGTAAAGAATTTGTCCCTTTCTTGTACAAAATACAAGGGGATATTTGTGGACTTATCCAACCACCATGCATACCATTTAAATATGACATGGTTTTTGTTGATGCATCAACAAGGTGGTCACATGGTTTTGGTTGATTCTCGTCCAAATCATTAAATTGAGGGCCCTTCATCCTGATTATTCTATACAGTCTATAAGACTTGATAATGTCGATGAGTTTACATCGAAATATTTCGATAATTATTACATGTCCCTTGGGATTGGGGTTGAACATCTGGTAGCACATGTTCACACCAGAATGGTCTCGCAAAAGTATTCATTAAATGATTGCACAGATTTTGGTTAGGCGCACCAAACTCCCTATTTCTACGTGAGATCAAAAAAACTGTTAAGCACTTGAAAGTCACAATTTGAAATGAAGAATTTTGGGAGAGCACACTTTTTTCTTGGCCTAGAGCTCGACCACCATGCAGATGGGATTTTAGTTCATCAATCGAATTACATCCATAAGATGTTGAGACGCTTTAATGAGGACAAAGCGAAACCTTCAAACATGCCCATGATCGTTCGTAGTGTAGATCCTAAGAAGGATCCATTTCATCCCCCAAATGATAATGAAGAGATATTGACACCTAAGTGTCATATCTAAGTGCAATAGGAGCATTATTGTACTTGGCTCAATGCATTAGACCGAACATTTCATTCTTTGTGAACTTACTAGCTAGATTTAGCTCTGTACCTACACGCCGCCACTATAATAACATAAAAGACATCTCTCGATACCTTAGAGGTAGAATGGATATGGGCTTATTCTATCCCTATGCATCGATGAATGAATCAAAGCCCAATGATCGCCTTATTGGGTATGCTGACATAGGTTAGCATTAGATCCACACAAGGCAGGTTCCTAATCTGGTTATGTTTTTACCATTAGAAATACATTAATATCTTGGAGGTCTTCAAAACAGACCCTTGATGCTATGTCTTCGAATCATGCGATGATTCTAGCTGTTCACGAAACAGTTTGTGAATGCATATGGCTGAGGGCCATTATGAAGCATATTTGAAGTATTTGTGGACTACACTCACCTATAATGTACCGACGGATATCTACGAAGAGATTGTTGCATGTATCGAGTAGATAAAGACTAGTGTCATTAAAGAAGATAACACCAAACATATTACATCAAAGTTCTTCTTCAACCAACAATAGCAAGAATATCAGAAGATTGAGATCAAGTTAATTTGATCTCAAGACAATCATGCAGATCTTTTCACCAAGTCATTACCGAAGGCCATATTCCAACAACATGTGTGAAGTATTGGCTTACGTAGACTAGCTGATCTACCTAACCTGTAGTTTTCAGAGGGAGTCGAGATCGGAGAGAGTATCCTGAAATATGCTAAGTATCCAGGAGTATACTGAATATCCCATAGTATACTCATATGATCATCATGTACTTTTTTCCCTACGACCAGGGTTGTTTTGTCCCATTGGATTTTGTTACCTGGCTAGATTTTAACGAGACACATTTTTGGTGTGGTCACGCCTTTAACAAAGTATCCTGAAGATGTCATGATTCTACTCATATGCATTTGGTCATATTTTCCTTCGACCACGAGTTTTTGTCACTGGGTTTACCATGCAAGATTTTGGTGTTGTAATGGTAATGCATTATATCTCAAAGACGTACTATCTACCCATATTCTAGAATAGACGACTTTAATTACCTTAGGAGATTCCGATGCGATCAATATCTATGTGCGTTGCACTTTTTTCCTTCTACTAGAGTTATTTTTGTCCAACAAGATTTTTGTTATCGACAAGGTTTTAACAAGGCAACACATAAGCGTGCAATCAAGCAACACCATTATATAAATACCCAAGGGGTAGTGTTGTAAATAAATAGACATTTAGTGGTTATTTATGTATTAGGTATAAAGGGTATTTTAGTCTTTTCTATATTTACTAATTCTCTATTTTATATAAGAGAATGCATTTTACTATTTAGAGATAATTCAGAGTACAAGATATAAGACATACGTTCATCTCTCTGTCTCTCCTCCCTCTCCACATCTTCTTCTCAAACCTTTCGCAACAGCTCGCACAATCCCTCCCACCATACCTCTCTGCTATGGCATTCATTTCTGTCGGTTTCAACCAACTTCACGACGTAACTCTTCCTCCTGGCTTGGGCCACACTATCTTTCCAAATATCCAATCTTTGTATATCTATACGAGCCAAGTTAGTGGGCCGATGCCAATTACAATCTCGAATGCAACCAACCTTTCATATTTTTCAATTTTAGCAAATGAGTTTATTGGAAAAGTGCCTAATTTAGGACACATTCCTATTCTGCATTGGTTAGGGCTCTCTAATAACAATCTTGGAAACAATGAGGACGGTGACTTGGATTTTCTCCTTCTCTAGTAAGTTGCACCATCTTTGAAGAATTAGGCATCAATGACAATAATTTTGGAGGAGTGCTTCCTAAATCTATCAGCAACCTGTCAACAAAGATGACCCAAATGGTAATTGGAAGGAATCAACGGGGAACCATTTCCCATGAGGATTGGGAATCTCATCAACTTGGAGACACTAATAACCTCTTCGAGAAACCTATGGACAGGAGCTATACCAGGTTCCATAGGTAAACTAAATAAGTTGCAAGATGTTCATATATCTACTTTACAATCAACTGTGAGGCACCATTCCACATTCAATAGGAAATCTAACTTCATTAGGAAGATTGAGTCTTGCATCATACAACTTACGAGGAAACATTCTGCAAAGTCTTGGAGATTGTAGAATTTAATACTTTTAGGACTTTCTGGAAACAATCTGAGCGGTCGAGTCCCAAAACACGTGATGTCTCTGTCACACTTGTCACAAATTAACGTGGTCAATCTTGCTTACTGGGAAGTTTCTGAAAACAAGTTATCTTGTGAGATTCCACAAAGCCTAGGGAGTTGCACAAGTTTGACCAGTTTGTATATGGAAGGAAAATTATTGGAGGGGAAAATTCCTGAATCCTTGAGTTCTTTGCGAGGGATGGAGAATTTCGACATCTCTCATAGCAACTTGTCTGGGATAATTCCCAACTACTTGAGTGTTTCCACTTGCAGAATTTGAACTTAAAATTAATGATTTTGAAGGTGCCGTACCAATCCAAGGAGTTTTCAAGAATATAATTGCGGTTTCTATAATGGGAGACACATGCATGTGTGGAGGTATACCTCATTTAGACTTGCCAGTATGCATTTTTCAGCAAATTAAGAAAGGAATGTTACATACACTGAAAATTGTAGTCTCAATTACTTGTTCAGTTATTGGATTGATCATCTCAATGTTTTTACTTCATCTATATCGGTCATAAAAAGTAAGAATACTTTCATCAACGAGAATCATTATTGGGGGTACCACTCTTGAAATCTGATATGGAGATCTCCATAAAGCAACTGATGGATTCTCCCCTGAAATTTGATTGGTTAGGATAGCTTTGGGTCCGTGTACAGGGGAACTGTCAATGAGCAAGGAGAAAGAATTGTTGCAGTGAAAGTACTTAATCTCAATAGTTCAAGAGCATCAAAAAGTTTCATGGCTGAATGTGAAGTCTTGAGAAGGGTTGGGCACTGAAATCTTTTCAAACTATTGACTGCCTGCTCAAGCATCGATTTTCAAGGAAATGATCTCAGAGCTTTGGTTTATGGGTTCATGATGAATGTAAGCCTAAAGGAGTGGCTGCACACAAGACAAACTATCTGCAGAGGCATTTGAATCTTATTCAAAGGGTTAACATTGCTATATATTGATATGGCTTGCGCTTTGGATTATTTGCACAATTATAGTGACATGGGAATATTTCACTGTGATTTAAAGCCTAGTAACAAGGAACAACCTCTTGGACAGTGGGATGACTACCCGTGTTGGGGATTTTGGTTTAGCAAGATATCTTAAAGGTGCATTCTATCCCAATCCTTCACTTCAAAGTTCAAAGTGCATCCAGTGCAATCAAAGGTTCCATAGGCTATACTGCCCCAGGTAATGTTAAATCTGTTGCTTCAGTTTATTTTGGGAATGTGCAAGACAAAATAATAACTTCATCCTGCTTTCAAGTTTTTCGTATAATCCTTTCATTTTATTTGTATTTGCATATAAATTGTAGAGTATGGCATGGGAAGCAAAATGTTTCCACATACGGCGATGTGTATAGCTATGGAATCCTTCTTTTGGAGATGCTGACAAGAAAAAGGCCGACTGATTACATGTTTAAGGATGGTATGAACTAGCACAACCTTGTCCTCAAGGCTCCGCCCGAACCCATGGAAACAAATTGTGATCCATATTTTCTTCGAAGAACACTCAGCAACACTAGTGCTAATTCCAGACACAACATGGATCCTGTCGGAGATGAAGAAGGAAAGTTGTTGTGGAGTGCTTGATTTCCATTGCAAGAATAGGAGTTACGTGTGCTGCAAATTCGCCCAGAGAGCGAACGGAGATAAGCACTATCGTAACTGAATTGTGTATAATAAGGGATATCCTGGTTGGAAACTTTAGACCAAGAGCCATATGGGAGGGTGAATAGAAGATCAGTCTTTGTACCCCCCAGCAAATATAGACGTGCCCTCATGTGTATATTCATATGTTAATAAATGAGAAATCAAATGGCCTTTCAATCATACTCGGGTGAAAACCCCCTAAACAGAGACTCTCTCGACTAGCCGCCGCCCAAGGTTTGTGGGGTAGGGGTTCTTCAAATCTTCATCATCTGGTGGTGGATTTAGGGTTAACCTCCACTCATTTCTAATCCTTCTCTTGCCTTTCTTATTTTAGCCCAAATTTTCTTCTTTTTTTGTTGTGTCCTCCATTACTACTCCACCTCTTAGAAATTTTCCTCCACACCATCCTTTGAGATGATTGCTCCATCTTTGTGATGAGTGGTTTCTCTTTTACCTTACCTGTTACGGCGACTTTTTTTGTGTTTTTCTGGTATGCCCTCAATGTCTTTGGTCCTAATTTGATGGCTCACATTAGCCCTCATCTTTTGGCCCAGAAGCCCACGGGCTTATGGTACCTGATAGGCCCGATAACAAAAAGCCCGACAAGGCCCGATATGGGCCGTGGGCCGGCCCGGCCCGCATGTTGACGGGCTGGACTTGGTGACAGGACCCATCCCAATCCCCCCGGGATTACCATGGAATGTGCCCTGCTCCCGTCCAACCAGGGGTGTCAGACAAGGGATGACCAAGAGCCACTGCCCAAACGGGGCATCCAGAGTGCGCAAGGATCGATGGAGGAGGTGTGCAATGTCCCAGTCCCTGCTGCAATCGCATCCGTGATCAACCTGAAGGGCATTAAAACCAAAAGCTGTGAGTGGACAAAAACCAATAAGTTTACCCAAATACATTTATAAGACATTTATGCCCTCCAATAAAAACGTATGCATGCCACAAAAACCAGTAAGTTCATCAAAACGTTTGCTCAACCGAGCCATTAGGGTCTTAGCCCAAAAACCGTTAACCAAAAGCCAAGTGTGGGAACTCAGCCCAAAACTGTGGAATACCACCACCATACATATTAAAACCATGTGGGTCACCACCCACGACCATAAATGAACATCAATTCAAAATCCAAAACCATTTAGGGTCCTCGACCCTACATACCATTTCATAACCAATAATCCATTTTTACCACATAACACATATCCAACCAATAAGCCATTTTATTCATTAATCCATATTTTACCATTACCATCACCAGCATCCCAGATGCTTAGCGTCCCAGACGCTAGACGTCCCTGACGTCATATCTCACGGTTTCATAAGCTACGCGTGCTGCCCGGGGTCTCTCCGGGTCCATATATCTGACATCCCTGATGTCTGACGTCCCTGACGTCAATCATAGCAATCCTGCTCCTGAGTCATCATACGGTCCGGCTGCTCCGTATAATGACCCCTCGCAGGCAATGCACCGTGACTTCCCCAGTGTCCCAGACATCTGGAGGAGACCATCATATATCCTTGTGTCCAGATGATATATGGAAAACAGTTTTATTTAATCCTTTTATCATATTATTACCATTGGGCCCTGCCCGAAATTTCCATAAAACTACATAATTCCATTTAGGGTCCTTGACCCAAAATCACAATTATTAAATATAGGGTCCCTGACCCGAAATCACATTTATTATCCAACTGGGCCTCATGCCCGATTTTATGAACCACTGGGCCCACGGCCCGATTTGTAAACCAACTGGGCCCGCAGCCCGACTTATAAACCCACTGGGCCCACGGCCCGAATTCGTAAATCAACTGGGCCCCTGGCCCGATAACATAACTCAAATGGGTCTCAGCCCGATTTCATACCAACTGGGCCCCTGGCCCGATTTCATTAACCAACTGGGCCCCCAGCCCGATTTCAAATGGACTCCAAGTCCGAAATTTCCAATATAATTGGGCCTCAAGCCCGAGTTCATATTTCCAATTTCAAAACCATTTCATCACATTATATCCAAGTCATAAATATGGAAAATCCATGTAAAACCGGAAAACCTCGATTTACGTGCAAGCACGTAAATCGCCTCGAAATACGTGAAACCGTATAATTTACCAACAACCAAACCAACATCATACAATCACAATCATAATCCATGTAAAACATTTAAGCATGCATAGAATTTATAAAACCAAAGTCCACTCACAGACCGTTTTAACCGTGTGCCTCGATACGCGTGCCACCGGCCCTCCCGGGCTACACCACTATCACCGGGACTCCCAATCCTGTCCAAATCACATTAGAGGGTCACTAACCTCATCATTAACATCCTATCAAAGTCCCGTAATTTTCCCGCATTTTTACTTATTTTTAAACTTAATTTAAAACCTTCGGACATCCCGAACACTATCGAGACGGTGTCCGATCGACCCGAAACCAATCCCAAAATGTTCGTTACATTAAATAGGACAGAAGTCATGTTGACCTCACCTCGAGATCCGTGCCCACGCGCCGTCACGCGCCGCCGTGAGTGGCTGCGCGTGAAACTCACGCGCCGTGAACAGTGTCACCGTTCTGACCCGGTTGTCTGATAAACGGGTCACCGTGACCCGCGGCCCAACCCGACTGGTTCTCAGCCATTACTCGATCATTTTCAATTCCGTTTGTTCCTACAAGATCGTCTCATTAATTCCAGTTGATCCATGATTTTAAAACTGAGAAACCAACACGTTTGACTACCTGTTCGTGGAGGTGTGCAGACCGGCCACCTGCAACCGTCGTGTCTGCACGATCCCGGCCACCATTCCTTTCGAAAACGATCCCCAAAGGCTCGTCTCAACCCCTAGATCATCATCCTGGTCACAAGATCGATTGTAGTACGTTAAAACCCATCCTGCCATTTTTACCCGAAAACAGACTCACGGGTTCGAGGCTTACCTCGCCGCCGTGGCTCCCGCCGTGGCCACCAGCATGCCCAGTTCGACTCCAGGAACATCCTACGTCCATTTACAACGATCAAAACCAGCCCAAAACGACTTCTGAATTCTGAGTTTTGGACCTCCCCTGTTTTTCCTTTCCGCCGTGTCCGCTGCCGTCTCCCGCCGTCTCCCGTCATTCCTCAGGTGCCTAAATCTCCCACTGGACTTAGCCTAGTAATGGTGTAGGTTTAGTTGGTGCGGGTTGGATGGGTAGTGGATTTGGGGTGGTAGTCGTTCACGGTGAAATGAGAAATGAGAGAGGGGGATTAACTGATCAAATTAATTAAGGAAGGGATGAGATGAGATGGACGGTCCAGATGCAATCTGGGAGTGAGATGGAGGGCTGAGATTAAAAGAGGGGATAAATTGTATTTTAACCCATTAATGGAAGCATGATCCAGATTTAGAGCCCCAAATCAAGGGATGAGTGACACTTGTCACTCATCCAAGGGTTCAGATTCAATAATCACTATTCAATATTTTATTATTATTTTAATCCCGGTTCGTTCGGTAAACCGAGCCCGATTCCTTGACCATAACTTCGTCGTCGTAACTCCGATTTCGGCATGCCGCCTGTCGTTGGATTCGTATCGACGATACCTACGTAACGGTCCTTGGCCCTCGCCCATCGGACCTCCCGGTCAGAAAGTCAACATTTGGCCCCTAATAAGCCAAATTACCAAAATACCCCTCAACTTCCGAACACCATAACTTTCTCTACGAATGTCGAAATCGAACGTGCCACCTGTCTATGAACTCGTGACGTCCCGAACTACGTCACGGTCATCGGTCAAAGTCCATTTGACCGCCCCGAACAAAAAGTCAACATTTTGCCCACGACCAGGGGCAAAACAGTCATTTCGCACAATTTGTCCGATTCCGCCCTACTAACCACCGTTCAACCTCACTAATCAAGATTAGTCACTAAACTAATCCCGGAATTCGGGACAGGTCGTTACAATCTTCCCTCCTTAATAAATTTCGTCCTCGAAATTCCAACCGCTCTAATCTCAACGTACTTCCCTCCTTAATAAGTTTCGCTCTCGAAACTCGACTACCCTAATTCCACAAACACCCCGTGGAAAGTGGAATCGACCACACAACACGTGTACACCCATACACCAACTACCCAGGCAAAACTTGTCTGCACTCTACGTACCACTAATACTCAAAACGCAACGACTACATTCGACCCCGTCGAATGACTGAAACTACTTGTTTCGAATTTGACACCACTTGTCAAATCCACCCTCTCGTTGACGCAACAACTCGACGGTTCCTTCCCCACTCCCACTAGGAGTCAGCTGACCCCACTCAACGATCTATGTTGACACATCCTGACAAACTGTCACTACACAGTTGTTGTCAGTCGAAAACTGACACTAGACTCACTCGTGGCTACACATGCCACCAACGTACTCGACTCACCAATACCCTTACCGACATTTCACACGACCTGTGTGTAATTAAACACATCGGAATTACCATGACCCATTGCATAGTAATGTCCGGTCCACAACCAATCCCATGGTATCGGAACCAATCCGACTACCAACACGTTCACCAACACACCTCGGGTATATCACGTATACCGTAACTAGACATCACAAGTCTATAAGGTATTGTACCTCGAACCATGTACGAAGTACACACATCTACCTAATAACCAGACTACAACCACCTAGGTCATAGCCGAACGCGTTCCAATAATGGAGTACGTTTGCCCAATCCAGCATGAGGCAAATCGAAACTCCACCCAACATCTAGTTCCAATTCCGAATCTGAATCCGCAACTTCGTAAGAAATCCCGGATCCAAACCCAGACATCACATTTTAATTCATATCCAAATCCGAATTCGAAATCATTATTCCGTAAGCTAGCATTTGGAATAACCATTCCGTACCCAAACCTGGAAATATACTTTCAAGTTCCAAAATCGAATCCTGAATCGTCACCCAGAAATTCGATTCCAAATCCCGAAATCTCGTTCACATTTACCAAGACACACCAAAACCGAACCTATCGGTTACCCGTTCAATACACTTGATTGACTTCATAGGGAAGCCAATCCAACCTCCACACGTCTAAGGTTGACAAAATTCAACTACCTTGAAAACCTACTCACCCGAGTAGAATACCATACGGGCCCCACTTCGAAAAGAAGTTCAATCCCGTCATTACGACTCACATACCCAAGTTCGTATTGATCCTTGTCATTCCACCTAGGAAAAACCAAGGATGATCCAAAATGATGACACCAAAACTCATCCTACGTGGATGCAACAAAACTCACTGCACTCACCACGCCATGTACCCCAACATCGTCTGCCACCAAGCAGAAAATGAGAAATCTTGTTTACCTAAATTCGAACACGTAGCTCCTCCTAATGACCTCGCAACACACAAGAGCTCACCAACCAATACACGCTCAACGTACTGGTAACTACAGTCAATGTCTGCCAGGGCAGAAAGCAAGAAATCAACCCCAATGACTTCGGAATACCAATCACCAAAAACGAACACCACTCTCGTTCCCCAATCACAACTCTCTTCGACACTAAGGTTCCAACCATGTTGGAAACAGATATGCTCCCAACAAGACGTCAAGTCTAACCACTAGACTTCCTACCTCCTCAATTCACTTGGACAACCCCGTGTCCACAATCAATCCGTTATTGTTCCGTTCGCACATCCCGACCTTTACAGGTTCAACACTCAGTTTTCCAAGTTCTCAATTACAAATTCCTACCTTTATACCACTAATGGTTTTTCCTCGTCTTTTCCAGTTTTAATCATTTCCATGTACATTTTAGGGATATTTAAAAACATAAAATCGCACAAATTTTGGAGTTGCCAACAACTCCCCCAAATCCACCAATTATCATGACGTAGGGGACGTCATCCCAAGATTACTCAAGTCTCAATTATACCCTTTTTAATCCACTCCTTACTGGTTATCTCACCACTATTGGAACTTATCCCAACACATTACGATCTTAACTGGAACCCATCCAGTCCATCACTCAACCACTACCGAATCTCAAGGACCGAACACATGTTCATCATGACGGAGTCACCCCTCAACTTGTGGCTCATCGTCAACACCATTACCGACACTAGCACCAGCGCTAGTACCAGCACCAACACACTACCAGCAACACTAGTATCAGCACACAGGCATCCATACTAGTATCGACGCAAAAGTACCAACACACAACATCCATACTTGCACACCGTATGCAAATACGACAACCTTGGATCTCCGTTCATACCGAACGACGATCCCGTACCTCACGACTATGGGTACCACCACTCTGACAATCCACATCAGGAAAATGAACGTTCCCTGAACGTCCCCTGATCCCCAAGTATCAGAACCACACTAATTACCCTCGATAGCCAGTCATCTCCATATGACTACCGACCAACTGTCATTACTATCGAGATCCGCATCCACACATCACACCAATACCCGATCCAACACGGGATTCCACAATTTATCTCAGAACCGTATCCGTAAATCGGATCCCATAGTTCTGCCTAGACTCACCAGAACCATCCACATGATCATCCATGACCTCAACCGCTCGTCGCAGCACGAGTTCTCATCCACTAACCACAATTAAGGTTTACCTTTTTAATATTAGGGTTCCACAATCACACCCTATGGTTCAACCGAACCAAACAGCTCTCTGTAATCTAAAATCCACAACCTGACCGACCCCGCGGTCTAGACATCGAATAGACGTCAGATCCAATCCTACCATCCCATCAACGTGGGTTCCACCACCAGGTCATCGGCCAACTCCGATGAACCAACATCCCTCACACTAGAAACCACCACGAGAGTTCACATTTTTAAACCATTACTCAAATGAGGTTCCCCGAACCTGGCTGCACCTAGCAGCACAACAATTTAATATTACATGACCGAACCGACGGCCCCACAATACTAGTTCCCCACAATCAACCCCACTTGGGTCGAATCACATAAATGCACGGCGTATCGGGCCAATCACACTTCATCCACTATCCAAACCCAAAAACTATCTATCAGGTTGATAACGAATTGCAGCCCAAAGAGACATCACACCCTCGACCTGCGCACACAAAAGAGCAACCGTGCTCTGATACCAAGTTGACAGGACCCATCCCAATCCCCCCGGGATTACCATGGAATGTGCCCTGCTCCCGTCCAACCAGGGGTGTCAGACAAGGGATGACCAAGAGCCACTGCCCAAACGGGGCATCCAGAGTGCGCAAGGATCGAAGGAGGAGGTGTGCAATGTCCCAGTCCCTGCTGAAATCGCATCCGTGATCAACCTGAAGGGCATTAAAACCAAAAGCTGTGAGTGGACAAAAACCAATAAGTTTACCCAAATACATTTATAAGACATTTATGCCCTCCAATAAAAATGTATGCATGCCACAAAAACCAGTAAGTTCATCAAAACGTTTGCTCAACCGAGCCATTAGGGTCTTAGCCCAAAAACCGTTAACCAAAAGCCAAGTGTGGGAACTCAGCCCAAAACTGTGGAATACCACCACCATACATATTAAAACCATGTGGGTCACCACCCACGACCATAAATGAACATCAATTCAAAATCCAAAACCATTTAGGGTCCCCGACCCTACATACCATTTCATAACCAATAATCCATTTTTACCACATAACACATATCCAACCAATAAGCCATTTTATTCATTAATCCATATTTTACCATTACCATCACCAGCATCCCAGATGCTTAGCGTCCCAGACGCTAGACGTCCCTGACGTCATATCTCACGGTTTCATAAGCTACGCGTGCTGCCCGGGGTCTCTCCGGGTCCATATATCTGACATCCCTGATGTCTGACGTCCCTGACGTCAATCATAGCAATCCTGCTCCTGAGTCATCATACGGTCCGGCTGCTCCGTATAATGACCCCTCGCAGGCAATGCACCGTGACTTCCCCAGTGTCCCAAACATCTGGAGGAGACCATCATATATCCTTGTGTCCAGATGGTATATGGAAAACAGTTTTATTTAATCCTTTTATCATATTATTACCATTGGGCCCTGCCCGAAATTTCCATAAAACCACATAATTCCATTTAGGGTCCTTGACCCAAAATCACAATTATTAAATATAGGGTCCCTGACCCGAAATCACATTTATTATCCAACTGGGCCTCATGCCCAATTTTATGAACCACTGGGCCCACGGCCCGATTTGTAAACCAACTGGGCCCGTAGCCCGACTTATAAACCCACTGGGCCCACGGCCCGAATTCGTAAATCAACTGGGCCCCTGGCCCGATAACATAACTCAAATGGGTCTCAGCCCGATTTCATACCAACTGGGCCCCTGGCCCGATTTCATTAACCAACTGGGCCCCCAGCCCGATTTCAAATGGACTCAAAGTCCGAAATTTCCAACATAATTGGGCCTCAAGCCCGAGTTCATATTTCCAATTTCAAAACCATTTCATCACATTATATCCAAGTCATAAATATGGAAAATCCATGTAAAACTGGAAAACCTCGATTTACGTGCAAGCACGTAAATCGCCTCGAAATACGTGAAACCGTACAATTTACCAACAACCAAACCAACATCATACAATCACAATCATAATCCATGTAAAACATTTAAGCATGCATAGAATTTATAAAACCAAAGTCCACTCACAGACCGTTTTAACCGTGTGCCTCGATACGCGTGCCACCGGCCCTCCCGGGCTACACCACTATCACCGGGACTCCCAATCCTGTCCAAATCACATTAGAGGGTCACTAACCTCATCATTAACATCCTATCAAAGTCCCGTAATTTTCCCGCATTTTTACTTATTTTTAAACTTAATTTAAAACCTTCGGACATCCCGAACACTATCGAGAAGGTGTCCGATCGACCCGAAACCAATCCCAAAATGTTCGTTACATTAAATAGGACAGAAGTCATGTTGACCTCACCTCGAGATCCGTGCCCACGCGCCGTCACGCGCCGCCGTGAGTGGCTGCGCGTGAAACTCACGCGCCGTGAACAGTATCACCGTTCTGACCCGGTTGTCTGATAAACGGGTCACCGTGACCCGCGGCCCAACCCGACTGGTTCTCAGCCATTACTCGATCATTTTCAATTCCGTTTGTTCCTACAAGATCGTCTCATTAATTCCAGTTGATCCATGATTTTAAAACTGAGAAACCAACACGTTTGACTACCTGTTCGTGGAGGTGTGCAGACCGGCCACCTGCAACCGTCGTGTCTGCACGATCCCGGCCACCATTCCTTTCGAAAACGATCCCCAAAGGCTCGTCTCAACCCCTAGATCATCATCCTGGTCACAAGATCGATTGTAGTACGTTAAAACCCATCCTGCCATTTTTACCCGAAAACAGACTCACGGGTTCGAGGCTTACCTCGCCGCCGTGGCTCCCGCCGTGGCCACCAGCATGCCCAGTTCGACTCCAGGAACATCCTACGTCCATTTACAACGATCAAAACCAGCCCAAAACGACTTCCGAATTCTGAGTTTTGGACCTCCCCTGTTTTTCCTTTCCGCCGTGTCCGCTGCCGTCTCCCGCCGTCTCCCGTCATTCCTCAGGTGCCCAAATCTCCCACTGGACTTAGCCTAGTAATGGTGTAGGTTTAGTTGGTGCGGGTTGGATGGGTAGTGGATTTGGGGTGGTAGTCGTTCACGGTGAAATGAGAAATGAGAGAGGGGGATTAACTGATCAAATTAATTAAGGAAGGGATGAGATGAGATGGACGGTCCAGATGCAATCTGGGAGTGAGATGGAGGGCTGAGATTAAAAGAGGGGATAAATTGTATTTTAACCCATTAATGGAAGCATGATCCAGATTTAGAGCCCCAAATCAAGGGATGAGTGACACTTGTCACTCATCCAAGGGTTCAGATTCAATAATCACTATTCAATATTTTATTATTATTTTAATCCCGGTTCGTTCGGTAAACCGAGCCCGATTCCTTGACCATAACTTCGTCGTCGTAACTCCGATTTCGGCATGCCGCCTGTCGTTGGATTCGTATCGACGATACCTACGTAACGGTCCTTGGCCCTCGCCCATCGGACCTCCCGGTCAGAAAGTCAACATTTGGCCCCTAATAAGCCAAATTACCAAAATACCCCTCAACTTCCGAACACCATAACTTTCTCTACGAATGTCGAAATCGAACGTGCCACCTGTCTATGAACTCGTGACGTCCCGAACTACGTCACGGTCATCGGTCAAAGTCCATTTGACCGCCCGAACAAAAAGTCAACATTTTGCCCACGACCAGGGGCAAAACGGTCATTTCGCACAATTTGTCCGATTCCGCCCTACTAACCACCGTTCAACCTCACTAATCAAGATTAGTCACTAAACTAATCCCGGAATTCGGGACGGGTCGTTACACTTGGGCTTAGGGTATTCAAGCCCGCTAGGCCCGATAGGCCCGAGCCCGATAAAGCCCGGTAAGCCCAGCCCGACCCGCCCAAGTAAACCTGACCCATAAGCCCGAAAATATAAAATAAATATAAATTAAGAATTGATACCCAGTCCAATCTTGTTACTACTATTATAGCCAAAATCTAAAACTCTAACCAAATCTCAACCTAGTGTCATTTAAAAGCCCAATGCCCAAACCAAATCCTAACCCTAAATTCAAAAAAACTCACTAGGTCAATGACTCTCTTATCGACCTCCTTATCCTATCTCGGCTTTATGGTCGAAAAGTTAAGTCAATTCTCCAAATCCAATAGTACTCCTCCTTAGCTTATTTCAATATTCGATAATAATATTTAAGTTCAACTCATTTTTTTTTTACAATTAGGTAGGTACAAATGGGCTTAGTAGGCCCGGCCCAAGTGGGCTTAGTAGGCCCGACCCGTAAAGCCCGATAAAAGCCCGGCCCAAACCCGACCCGACAAAGGGCATGGGCTTTCATATTTATGATCAAGCCCGCCCGACCTGGCCCAGTATTTTTTAAATTATGAAATAGGCCCGGCCCGGCCCGGCCCAAGCCCAAAAATTTTGGGCCGGGCTTGCCCGACCCGGCCCAATGACGAGGCCTAGCTCACATCTCCTTCATCTCCTTTCTTTTCCCACATAAACTTCCTCACATTTCTCTCATCCCACATTTTCATCTTATTATCATTTCCTTTCACGAATCCTTTACCATATTTATTCTTCATCTCACCTAAAATCCAGAAACTGTTGTAAATAGTATAGGATGTAACTATTCATATAAGGGTACAAAGTGCATTTAGCCATTTGTGAAAGGGTATATATGTCTTTATTTATTGTACTAAACTCTAATCCTATTTCTATATAAAGATTAGGGTTACTAATTAATAACCAGTCCTGAACTTTTTTTTTTCCTGAAACCAGTCCTGAATTTATTTCACAACACGTTATCAGCATGACTCTACCCAACTGAGAATTTAATTTTCTTGATCTTCCGACCGAATACCCCCTCTATCTTTCTCCGTCTCGCTCTGCCAAATTGGCACTCCAGAAAAAGGAAATTTTGTGTTTCTCTTGATTTTCCTCTTAATCTTCCTCCTCTCTAGTAGAAGGAATTGGTCAAATTTTGACAACCCATTTAAAGTTCAAATTCCTAATCCCCATTACCTAGATACCAATTCCAGAAGAGCGTCCAAATTATGAAGAGCATCAAAATTGTGATTCACCCTTTTAATCACAACCTTCCTATACTCTTCAAAACTATGAAGAGCGCCCAAATTATGATTCACCCCCAACACCGTCTCAATCTCAAGCCCTCCTTCAAACTCCCAATCTGACTGTCTCAATCTCAAGCCCTACTTCACAACGCCAATCGTAGGGTCTCCAGCAACAACTTCCAAAATCCTATCTAACATTACTCCAGCAACAACTTCTGCATCTCGACTGCATCCCAATAACAAGAAGGAATACCAATTCCAATTCCGCATCGCAAGCCCATTTCGTGAAGATGGAACGAAGATCTGCAAATAGTCCGCGCAACCACCACTCTCGCACGACCGCAGCCATTTGCAACTGGGCAGTGTAGAATTATGGAACTTTACTTTGGTGGGGAGTGACCGACGACCGGACCTCTCCTCGGTGAGTTTGTGGTGAGCATGGAGATAATGAACTTGGGATCCATGGTAGTGAGGTGAGCTTGTCACGCCTAGATAGATCGACCAAAGTCCATGGCTGGGTGTTCGTGGAGCACTCTTCAACCCAAATAAGTCCTCTTGAATTTTAAGATTATTTTTTACATGTTGATATGATATATGAAGCTAGATTGCATATTCTTATTATTGAATTATATGGATTGAATTGATCATTCACGGCATGAACTAAATGTGGATATTTGTGAGGTTTGAAACTATAGTTTTTCTCGGCTTAAAGCCGTGTGGGGCAATTAGATATTTAAGGGATTAAATCATGGACTGGGCATGTTTCGATGGGATGATAATCATGGATTAATGTGTGTTTGCTATTTGGTTAGCTAGGGAATTTATTTATTTATTTTTGGGACAATGGTTAGCTAGGGAATTTAATTCACACCATTTTGTGATTGTTTTGATGTTTGATAATCATATGTTGATGATGCCATGATGACATAACGAAAAATCAATGATGATGAAGCTATAATGATGTTATGCTATTATATATGATATATGATGATGGTATACATATGATGTCGTGATGATATGATGGTGATATATGATGATGATCATGAAGATATGTTATGATTATGATGATGATGGTATGACGATAATGATATAGTAGATGATGAATTCATGATGTTATGATGTATGATGATAAAATTAGATGATGATGATAATATATATGATACATGACAGGACCCTTCCCGAAAATACACCGATTCGCGTGAAAAGGCCCTGCTCCCGTCTGACACAACAACTTAAGATACCAAAAATACCCTTAGTCCAGAAAATTAATCATGCATAAAAGTCACACTAAGGATAAATCTACGTGTCAATAATAACGGATTTTTAAACAAGGGTTTTAAAAGCACTAGATAAACACATAATGAAAACTAGATTCCTACTTCAGTTCAAAAAGAGTGCACAGTTCAACTTGATGGTGCCTCAACCTCAAACCAGCCCTCGTCCTCAAAGTAGTCTGAAGGGTAAGAAAACCATTAAAACCCGTGAGTGGACAAAAATACAACAAGTTGGAAAACCATTTCTCAGAATATTTCTTTGGCCCTCCTTTTTGGGAAAACATGCATGCATAACAGGAAGAGATAATGGAAAAAAAAAACAGTACTAAATAGGCATAATTCTACGATAAAATAAGAGTCAATTAGCAGAGCATACAATACCATCTATGAATACCTATCTCACCTGCTGTGCAATATAGATAAACTTTTGAAAAAATACATTTGTTCGGGCTTCGCCCAAAATCCATAAGTTTCTTCAAATAGTCACAATCACCTGTATCCAACAATCAATACAGAAATACCAAAACTCATCACATTATAGAAATCATCTTCCCGTATTTAACAACTCCATATCAGTCTAAAACATTTCACAAATCAAGTATAAACAATTAAATATGCATGCATCAAGTTTAGGAAAGCAAATGTCCACTCACAGTCTTATCAATAGCTCAATCCCGAGCAGGATGCTCCTCAGAAGTTCCTGAAGCGTTCTCGCCTGTCAAAGCAATACACGGGGGTTACCAACAATCCATATAAGTGCATATGTAAACACCCCCCCCCCCCCCCCCCCCCTCTACATACCCTGGAACAGTAACCGCCCATAAAACGTGTTTCCAGAGAAGAAAAAGTCCCCAAACTACCCTTTAAAGACCTTCAATCATCCTGAAACCACAACCATTGAATTCAGGATGTCGAAACCTTTTGAACAAGCCTGATCTCACCTCGAGATTCGCACCCACGCACCCTCATGCGCCAGTCAAAGTTCTGGTCAAATCTTCATGCACCGCCCCACGCTCATGACCTCAGTTGCTGATGTCAGCCCTACACTAATGTGGCACTGATAACCTCTGAAATCCCCTGCCACGTGTTAATTGTTGATGTCATCATAATGTCACATGAGTCCGTATGCTGACGCCATTCTCTGAAAAATATTTGACAACCTCTGACACGTGTCAGATGACATCATGCTGACATCATATTCTCGCTGGAGAAGATGACTAGACTTCCACGGTCGCCGTCGCGGCTGCTGCTGTCGACTGGCTGGTAACTGCCATTAAAGCTTCAAACTTCAAAACTCCATATTCAACGTTCAATAGTAAAAAATCATCTACTCAATCCCAGGAACTCAAATCCAAGCTCAGAATCTCGAAAAAAATAAATGGAAATTGAGATATGAAGCTCGAAAGTTTCGGGTTTCCTTCTTGGTTGTGTTCCCCGCCATTCCTCGCCTCTCTTTCTTCAAAATACATGGAAGTGGTGGTTCTAATATTTGTTCAATGTGGGTATTGGAGTATCACAGTGAGAGAGAGTGTAGGGAAAATAGGTTGTTTGTGTGTAGAGTTCAGATCTTCCCAGCCAATGAAAAGTTAAGGAAAGCCCCCAGGTATTTGACACATGGCATCCCTCTCCCAAAATATCACATTTTCACTTCTTCCCATAATGCCCCTTCCCAAATTAGTAAGTAATTCAAAACCCTAGCGGAAAATGGTCCAATTTATCCGTAAACACTCAAAAATTTCCATAAAAATTATTTAAAAATTTGTTCCGGCCGTTACAATCTACCCTCTTAAAGTAATTTCGTCCGCGAAATTCGTACCTATCATTCAAAGAGGTAAAGACGTTGGTCATGCATCAACGTCTCGGGTTCCCACGTGGCCTCTTCCATGTTAGAGTTTCGCCACAACACCTTAACCAGTGGAATATTCTTTCCCCGAAGCACCTTGTCCTTCCGGTCCAAGATCATAACTGGCTGCTTCTCGTAACTCAAATCCTCTCTGAGTCCGATGGGTTGCTCCTCCAGTACATGTGATTCATTGTACAAATACTTACGGAGCATATAGACATGAAACACATCATGGATACGAGAAAGTTTTGAAGGCAAGGCCAGCCGATAAGCCACCAAACCGATCGTCTCAATAATCTTGTAGGGTCCTATGATCTGAGGACTCAACTTCCCTCGTTGTCCAAATCGTACCACTCCCTTCTAGAGAGACAACTTTAAAAAGACCCAATCTCTGACTTTAAACTCTAGGTCCCGGGTGCGACGATCCACATAACTCTTTTGACGATCCTGCGCCACCTTCAAATTTTCTTTGATGACTTGGACCTTTTCAATTGTCATGTCTAGATACTTTGTGGTTGTAGTCTCTTTTCCCCCACCTCAGTCCAACAAAGAGGTGTCCTGCACTGACGGTCATAAAGTGCCTCAAAAAGGGGCCATCCCAATGCTAGCCTAGAAACTGTTATTGTTAGCAAATTCTATCATGGGCAGGTAAGTATCCCAAATCCCATTGAACTATAGTACACACGCCCTCAACATGTCTTCCAATGTCTGAATAGTTCTCTCAGACTACCTGTCATTCTGAGGATAAAAAGTTATGCTGAAGTGTGTCCAGGTTCCTAGAGGTTGTGGGAACGCCTGCCAAAATCTCGAAGTGAACTTTGGATCACAATCTGAAAAAATGGATTCAGGTAACCCATGTAACCGAACAATCTGGTCTATGAATAATTAAGCTAATTGGTCTAACTAGTACCCTGTCCGTACCGACAGAAAGTGTGCTGATTTCGTAAGTCGATCTACAATGACCCAGATACCAGTATGACCCTTTTGGGTCCTAGGAAGCCTAATCACAAAATCCATGGTAAGATGGTCCCATTTCCATTCCGGAATAGGAAGTGGATGCAATCTCTTATAGGGTGTTTGCCTCTTCGCCTTAACCTCCTGGTACACTAAACATCTACTCACAAGCTCAGCAATATCTCGTTTCATTCCGGACCACCAATAATACTCCTGCAGCGTTCGATACATCTTGGTTCCTCTAAGGTGCATAGCATAAGAATGTGATTACCTGAGTGAGAAACCCCAGAGTAAGTGTTTAGTTGGAAACCGTGAGTTGGGGTTGTGGTAAGATAGACGTCGTGGCTTGGGCCGACCTACGGCCAAACCGGAGACTGTGCTACTAGGTGCAGCCGAGGCAGTAGATGGTTGGTGGGTGACTCTGGACGAGTCCAGTGTGATAAGGACGTTTGGTTCAGCACTGTGTTACTCAGAGATGTGGAGTACGAGAGACGTCAGTTTCCCGACTCGAGTGTAGATTGAGGGTTTCGACTCGATAGAAACAGAGGCTCGGGATTGGTGTGCTGTGACCACTAGGATGAAAGGATGTGCCACGAGCTGAGATGCTTGTAAATGGAGTCAAGGTTGTGGCCAGTTGTGAGGTGATGGGGTTTGGTAGGAACCACTAACCGAGTGGGGATAGGTGATGACCATTGGTAGGTCGTGAATTAGAACAAACGGTCAGGATGTCGTTAGTTTATCAGAGTAGCGCAACAGAAGCACGGTAGACCTAGGCTTCATGTTGGATCGGGCTAGGATTGAAGGGTCGGGGTTGACCGCTCGTGAGGTTGGTGCGAGTAGATTTTACCCCTGACATGTTGGTATATGTCGGCCGGTGCCGAGGGTGACACTGAGTGAGTGGCGACTTCGAGAGTTGTAACTGGGGAGCTCGAGGTCAGTGATTGAGGATTGAGGATGCCAAGAGTGGAACCTCAGGCAGGATGTGATGCGATCATCAGAATGAGTGATAATTGATACCCTTTTTTTGGATATGCATACACAGTGATTAACCGACATGTGAGTGGTTTGGGTGCGGACACGTGGTCGTGATCCGTAGAAGTTGAGGGTCGCCTAAGGATAGTGGAGTCGACGTTTGGACAGTTTGTCCAATGGTGGTATTTGAGTTGCGGATTGAGTTTTATAGTTGGGGAAAAGGTGGACACCCTTCCAACCTAGCTGGAATCTCAGAATCAGGTGGTTCTGAGCTGGACATTTGATTGTGTGGTGGATACTCTAGAGTTGAGTTGGGAAACTCGTGGTTGAACTGCTCGGATTTGTAAACCCCTTTTAAGCGTGGACACTTGTGTTATGTTCCGAAGTAGAAAAGTACTTGGTGATGCCGAGTGTAGGGAGTGTTAGGAGATGGTGTTAAGAGGGACTATAGTCGTTGTGATGGCATGGTTGAGGACCATTGTGAGTTCCGTTGAAGGATGATGGAAGGAAATGGAAAATGAGTGACTATAACTGATCGATATGAGGTTATTGAAGAGAACCCACAATCTAGACGTGCGGTATATAAGTCGATTGGATTGGATGCAGTGGTTTGAAACCTAGTCAGTATGATAAGATGACAAGACAGAGGTTGGATATGTTGGACATACAGTTGAGGAAAGTGCTCTGTGGTGCGTACCTAGTGATAGTCGAGCTGTGAGAGTCGGTTGGTGTGGTATTGGGACTATCGCGGGAACGAGATGGATTTGCGATGACCCCAGTGTGATCGTCCCGATGAACTAAAGTTGGTTGAGTTGATTCATTGAGTAAGATATGGTGATAGTTGGGCACTGTCAGGACATATTAGATTTGGCAGATAATGGACACCGGGTAGGAGACCCAAGTGTAAGCTTAATTGGATTTCCCCCAGTGAGTTACGGAAGTACGAGATTCAGAATTTCGGGGACAAAATTTTTTAAGGGTGGTAGATTGTAAAGACCCGTCCTATAAATCGGGATTAGATTAGTGGTTATCACGGATTAGTGAGGTTAAGCAGTAATTAGTTGGACGATTTCGGGTGGAAGGTGCGGAATGACTATTTTGCCCCTCGAATGGTCAAATTGGTGACTTTTAGATTGGGCGGTCAAATGGACTTTGACCGATGACCGTGACGTAGTTCGGGATGTCACGAGTCCGTAGACAAGTGGCACGTCCGATTCCGACATCCGAGGAGGAAGTTATGATGTTCGGAAGGTTGAGGGTACTTTCGTAATTTGGTTAAAAATGAGGAATTTGTTGACTTTTTGCACAACAAGTTTTCTTCACGCAAACCAAGGACCGTTCGAAAGATCTCGATGTCCTGAGTACAACGACAGGCGGCACGCCTTCACTGGACATCGGAGGGATTAGCTATGAGTCTAGAAATACGAAGGGTAAATTGGTAATTTGTACAATTGAGGGTAAACTGGTCATTTCCTGCCTAGGGAATTGTGCGCAATGGGAAATGGACACTTGGCAGTTGTTGGAAAAGGTGGCCACATGATTTGTGACGCGTGTCTCTGGATGGTCTTAGAAGCATCGTTCACCGTGAAGAATAGAGAGAAAATAGGGGAGTGTGATGGTCGTGCTGTCCAGGGGAGTGAAGAAACAGAGTCCAATTTATGTTATGATGGTGAGAAACAGAGACAGAGAGAGATGAGTGTGGAGGGGACACGGCCCAGGGACTGTCGTGGACGGTGGTCTTCGACTCACGAGGAACAGGGGACAGTGATCCCATCTATTCGAATCCTCAGCAATCGAATGAGTCCTATGAACAAAAAGTGGAAAGGAGATTGAGACAGACTCAATGGGCTCGAAAGTCAACGCCTAAGATGGATTTTAAGGTAAATTGTTGTGGATTTCTAAGAACCCAAAACATGGCACTATTAGTTTTACACGTTCTTACTCATATTTATTGATTGGATGCGGGTCTGGAGAACATAAGGATTTGAATAAGCTTGAAAGGAGGGAAAATGGTGGTCGCACTCGCAAAAACAGAGAAGGACGATTTGGACTTGTGTTTCTCGATTTGGAAGGTAACCAATTAATCCCAAGTTCTTATTTTGATCATGTAAATGCATAGGAAAGGGATGGACGAAATTAATGGGCAAATTAGGATTTAAAAAGATTAAAAATTGGACAGAACCATGAACACCGGTTCAAAACCGGATCGGATTTGCAGACCGGTTCAGACCGGTCGAACTAATGTTGAATACGATGAACAGTGACTGGCGCGTGAGGACCACGCGTAATCACTTCAGGCGGAGCGTGTGGGCGTGTGGCACGCCTTTTGAGGAAGGTTCCAACACGAATTTTAAATTATTCGATGTAATGAACATTTTGGCACTGGTTTCTAGTCAATCGAACATCGTCTCGATATGTTTTGGGATGTTCGAAGGTTTTAGGGCTCAGTTAAAAATAGTTAAAAATACTGGAAAATTATGGGGCTTTAGTATGACCTTTGTGAAGTAGTTAGTGACCTTAGTATGGGATTTGGACAGGTTGGGAACGCCGAGGATAGCAGAATGGCCAGAAACGACGTAAGTGCGCCCGTATCGAGGCGACGCCGGAATGGTCTGTGAGTGGACTTTGCTTTCTAACTCTTGATGCATGCATATATATTTTTAATATGTTTTCATACGTGATTCTATGATTTTCTTTATTATCTTAATGGTTTACAGTTTTACACGTTTTTCGAGGTTTTTTTACGGAATTTCACGTTTTTTGAGATTTCGTACGATCTTATGATTTGACTGTGGTTTTAACGATTTGATTTCGGGATTTGGAATACGATTTGATTTCAATGATTTGAAAAGGATTTCAGAAAAGTGATTTCGGGCTTAGAGCCCTGTTCATTAGATTTCAATTTTGAAACTGGATTTTGGATTTGGTTTCGAAGTTTGGAAAAGAAGTCTGGATTTGGTTTCGGGACAGTGGTTCCAGATGCTAGCTTACGGAATCATTGTTTCGAATTCGACTGTGGATTTTCTGTGGTTTTCACTGATTGAATGAAAAATGGTTTTGGGTTTAAAGACCCGGAAAAAGAGAAAAACCCACTGGATCTGGTTTTGAGTTTAAAGACTCGGATTGATTGATGGGGGGAGGGCGCTGGATTGATGTGTTTTGAGTTTAAAGACACGGTGATTGTGATACCCCCCGAGGCCTATGATTGTGTTTTGAGCTTAAAGACTCGTTGATATCCCGGGAAGGCCTGGCTATTGCGCATTGTGTTTTGAGTTTAAAGACTCGGACGCACTTGAGATCCAGTAAACTTCTATGATTGATTTTTCACTGGTTTTTCTCTAGTTTTTATGCGGTGGCCCAGATGAATTGGATTTGATGAGTTTTGGGACTGAGTTTCCGGATTTGAGATTGACTTGAGATTTGAGGCTGAGGCCTGGATTTGAATGATGAATTTGATTCGGGTTTTCGTTGATGGTTTCTGATGTGACATGGTTTCATGACTTGAATTTGATATGCATGCATTGGTTTTTTTTTAAATGGAGGGTATAAATGTATTTGGTTTATTGAACCGTTTTTGAACTATACTTTATTTTTTTCCACTCACAGTCTTTTGTGTTTTCGATACCCTCCAGGTTGTTGCGGCGCGGGCTGTCGGTCGAGAGAGATGGAGACATCACACGTACGATCCACAGTAGTCTCTACATACTCTCGGAAGTTTGGAAGTTTTTGGACGGTCGGATTGAAAAATCTCTTGTCCGACTTACGTGTCACATGGAGGTTGGACGTTCGTTTAGCCTTCGTATCATGCGTAAGTTAGACGGGAGCAAGATTTAGCCCTTAATCCCGGGGGATTGGGGGTGGGCCCTGATAGGGATCATGTTCTTGGGACTATCACGATCACGATGGACTAAGTTTGGAAGTTGGAACGTGCAGGTGGTGGTCGTGGTGAGGAAGGAAATCTTGGCCGAAACTTTTGATGCTTATATCTTCAAATCCAGGTAGATTTTCTCAATTTTGGTTTCATTTTTGGATTCCATGGCTCGAGTAGATGAATTTCCATACAAAGTTTATCAAATTTGGTTGAGAAATGAGTGAGTTATGAAGATTTGAAAATTGGGATAAAATGGGGTTTTCCAGCCGCCAGTGATGGCGGCGCTGGTCGTCGTCTCCGGTGAGGCCGATGATGTCAGCATTAACCTGGTTGACGGCAATGTTGACTTTGATCGTTGACTTTTCTGACGTCCGTGTTGACTTTTTTATGATGTCAGCGTTGACTTTTGCTGACGTCAGCAATGAGTCTTTGGATGACGTCAACATTGACTTTTACTGACGTCAGCGTTTACTTTGATGGCGCCAGCATTGATCGTTGATTGGACTTTGACCGGTACATGGGGGCATACGGGCACGAATTTCGAGGTCAAACTGATCTTGTTCGAACAGTTTCGACGTTCTGAATTCAATAGTGGTGGTTTCAGGACGTTCAGAGATTGTTTGATAGGCCAAATGGGAGTTTTTCTGCTCGGGAAGTGTGTTCAGGACACGTTCTCGGTTCTGAAACTTTTTACGGTTTTATATTTAGACTTATATAGGTTGATAGTGACCCTTGGGTGTGATTTGGACAAGCCTGGATGCCCCGAAGGCTTGGGATTAGCTTATGAATCATGGTTTAAGCGTACGGCAGTACTGTGAGTAGATAGTTTCTTTCATAACTCTGATGCATGCATATGTATATGTTTTTACTGAATTTGTGATATGATTTATCATGATTAAAATTATGATTTCGATTGCTGGACAAATGTTGGACTTAAATGTGTTATGCTCATATGCCTGGATTTGTATAATGATTGGTTTGTGTATACTTTCATTATGGTTTTATGATTCTTGATTTTATATTGGTTTTGGAAAACCGAGATTTGGGCATGGTGTCCTAGAGTCAACTGTTTTGGGCTGGTGCCCGTGTGATAACTGTTTTGAGTAATTGTCGTGTATTACAGTATGTTGTACTTTGGGTTTTGTATGCTGAATTGGTTACCTCAGGCGATTGGATTGCCATTTCCGGAGTTGGACTCTGTAGATTCCCAGCTATGGGCTCGGATGTAAAAGGGGTGGACCCACAAGTACCGACGGGGTTGAACCCTGTAGATCCTGTACTCTCCTACCGGTAGTGCACATGAGATGCTAGTTGGACTAGCCGCTGGTTGGACCAGCATGATGAGGTTTGACATTGAGCTGGCTGGGCTAGCAAGAGCAGGTTGGGTATGTACTTTGGATTACGATTTTTATGATGATTATGTGTTAAATTTTCAAAGCGGCTTAGAGCCAACGATTTCAGTAGCATGTGAGCTTGTGGACCTTTTATCTTGATGTGATTTTTGGGTTGGAACTAGGGTGTTATATAGAAACTGGGGTTTTATTTGAAAGAAATGTTTTATTGGCTATGCATGCATGTTTTCTAAAACGGAGGGTTAAAAGATGTGTTTCGTAAAATGGTTTTCCAATATTATATTTTATGTCCACTCACACTTTATTTTTGGTTTTGACACCCTCCAGGTTGGTTGCGGACGCAGGTTGCATGGAGTTTGAGGCATCATAGTGAGTACGTACTCTGATTTATCTAATCAAGTTGTGGTAGTATCCTTAGTCTAACAAGTAGATAGGATATTTATATTGATTGCAATGGTAAATTGGTCCTTTTATGAGGACGTGTCAGATGAGAGCACGACTCTCCCTGCTAATCCCGGAGGATTAGGGGGTAAGGCTTGTCAAAACTGGCTAATAATGCTCCATGGTCATTTATCCCAAGCACGACCCTCTCCTTCCAAAGTTCTAACAACAAAGGTAACTGAACAGTATGGACGTGAGACAGCGAGCATTCAGCTTTCCTACTCAAGGCATCAGTCACTACATTTGCCTTTCCAAGATGATATTTGATAGTACAGTCATAGTTTTTTTATCAATTCTAGCCATCTCCTCTGCCTCGATTTTAATTCTCTCTAAGTGAACAAATACTTAAGCCCCTGGTGATCGGTAAGGATCCTGCACATCTCCCCATATAAATAATGCCTCCAAATCTTTAGAGCATGCACCACTGTCGCAATCTCTTAGTCATGGGTAGGGTAATTCCTCTTGTGGGGTTTTAATTTCCTAGATGCATATGCAATAACCCTCCCATGTTGCATCTGCACACTACCTAAACCTTGCAGGGATACGTCAGTATAGACCTCAAACTCCCCATTGTTGTTCAAAAAGGCCAAAAATAGAGCCGTAGTTAAACTTTTCTTCAATTCTTGAAAGCTCCTTTCACACAGATCGTCCCAAATAAAATCAACTCCCTTCCGAGTGAACCACGTCAATGGGGCTGCAATCTTGGAGAAAACCTCTACAAAACGTCTATAATACCCTGTAAGTCAGATAAAACTCCTCACATCCGTTACCGTAGTCGGTTGACGCCAATTTACAACTGCCACGGTTTTCTGAGGATCTACACTAATCCCCTCAGTTGATATCACATGACCTAAAAGCCAACACTAGCCAACCAAAACTAACACTTACTCAACTTGGCATACAGCTGCTCCCTCCTGAGTGTATTCAGAACTATCCTCATATGTTTCTCATGCACCTTTACACTCCTATAATACACTAGAATATCATCAATGAGCATAATCACAAAGCGATCCAAATACTTTCAGAAGACTCGATTCATCAAATCCATAAATGTGGCTGGGACATTTGTCAACCCAAAAAGTATAACTAAAAACTCATAATGCCCATATCAAGTTCGAAAAACGGTCTTAAGAGTATCTGATTCCTTGATCCTTAACTGATGATAGCCAGATTGAAGGTCAATTTTGGAAAATTACCTTGCACCCTTTAGTTGGTCGAACAAATAATCAATCCGCAGTAGTGGATACTTGTTCAGCACTGTTACCTTGTTTAGCCGTCTATAATCCACGCAGAGTCTCAAAATACCGTCTTTCTTTCGCACAAATAGCATTGGGGCTCTCCAAGGCGACATACTCGGTCGAATGAACCCCAACTCCACTAACTACTGCAGTTGTACCTTCAATTCCTTCAACTCTGTCGGTGCCATCCGATACGGCAGTTGACATGACCCACCCTAATTCCCCCGGGATTAATGGCTAGGTCATGCTCCCGTCTAACTTACGCGTGACACGAAGGCTAAACCGACGTCCAACCTCCATGTGACACGTAAGTCGGACAATGGATTTTTCCAACCGAACCTTTCAAACCTTTCGAACTTCCCAGAGCGCGCAGACTCTACTGTGGATCGCATGTGTGATGTCTCCGTCTCTCTCTACCAACAGCCCACACCGCAACAACCCGGAGGGTATCGAAAAAACAAAAGACTGTGAGTGGACAAAAATAAAGAATAAGTTTAGAAAATAGTAATCAGAAAGACATTTATACCCTCCGTTTAAAAACCAATGCATGCATAATCAACTCATGTCAGAAAACCATGCATACTCAATTACGAAAACCGAACTTATTTCTTTTTATCAAATCCCGAGCATCAGCCCAAAACCATCAAAATCCATAACATCCGGGTCATTGCCCAAAACATCGGAAAACCATTATTGAAAACCATCATTATCAAGTTCTCATCGAAATCCAAACACATTTGAAATCCATTTCAACCAATCGAACCTACTGGATCTATCCGAGTCTTTAAACTCCCGAGTCTTTAAACTCAATCCGGGCCCGCCCCGTCATAATCATATCCGAGTCTTTAAACCCAATAACCAGATCCAGCAAATCCAATCCAAAACCATTTTAAAACCATTTCTAAATCCATGTCCAAATCCGAATTCAAAATCACCATTTTGAATTTCAAGCCGAATCCGAAATCAACATCCCGAATCCAAATCCAGAATCATATCCATAATCCATTTCCAAATCTGAATCCAAAACCATCATTTCGTAAGCTAGCATCCGGAATAATCATTCCGAACCCAAATTCGGAAATCCACTTTCAAGTTCCAAAATCGAATCCTGAATCGTCATCCTGAAATTTGATTCCAAAACCCGAAATCTCGTTCATCAAAACCACTTTTCTGAACTGGGTCACTTTTACAAAATCCATTTTAAATCATTGAAATCAAATCATATTTCAAATCCCAAAATCAAATCATCAAAACCATGTTCAAATCACAAGATCAATCGTAATCTCGTAAAACGTATAATTATGTAACTATCTCGAATACGTGCAAAACCGTAAATCATTAATATCAATTCACAAATATAGAAATCACGTATAGAAAACATATAAAAACATATATGCATGCATCATAAGTTAGAAACCAGAGTCTACTCACAGACCATTTATGTCATCGCCTCGATACACGTGCACTTATGTCGTTCCCGGATAATTTGCTATCACCGGCTTTCCCGAACCTGTCCAAATCTCATAATAAGGTCACTAACTACTTCATTAAGCTTCTACTAAAGCCCCGTAATTTTCCCAAATTTTTAACTATTTTTAACCGAGCCCTAAAACCTTCGGATATCTCGAAACATATCGAGATGATGTCCGATCGATTCAAAACCAGTGCCAAAATGTTTGTTACATCGAATATTTTAAAAGTCATGTTGGAAACTTCCCCAAAAGAGGCCCCACCCGCCCTCACGCGCCTGCACTATTCATTGTATCCTTCCTCTCGTCAACCTAGTTCAGACCGGTTCGAACCGGTCGGTTCAATTGGACCAGTGCACATGGTTTTCGTCCATTTTTCCATCTTTTCATAGCCCGTTTAACCCTATACCTTCGTCCAGTCATTTCCTACGCATCTACGGCCTTAAATCATAAAAAGGAAACCAATATCATACCTTCTCAATTCTTGTTTACAACTCATCTTTTCCTCTTGTCTCTGGCCATCACAGGCTACCTCCAGCGTCCGTTCGATGCTCAATAGTTTCCTCTAAGCATCCAAAACCTCACCTAAACACCCAGTTCGAACAACAACCAATAAATCAAATGGTTCGAGTTTAATTTTGAACAGAGGATTCACGGCAAACTTACCCCACCACAGCCTTCGTACCATGTCGTGGCCACCATTAGCCTCCCCTTGACTTCCTCTTCAACTTTCCTTCACAATCCATCAGCAATTGATGAGGTTTTCAGGTGTTGAAGAAGTTGAGTTCACAACCTCACTGTACTCTGTTTTCCAGGATTCCCGGCCACGGTCCACGGCGGTCGTCCAGGTCACACCGTCACAGCCCTCACTCTACCCTCTCCACTGACCAGTACTCATCCAAGGTCGAGGGGTTCAAGGGAATTGGGTAGCCTGATCAAGCTCTGTTCTCAGCTCACGGCTAAACCGGGCAACCATTTTTAAAACCAATTAAGTCGGTTAACCAAAGTTCCACAGACCTCTAGACATGGGACACGTGTTACAATCTCAAAACACCACCATTCCAAAGCAGCCAAGTGTCCACCTATTACTGGGCACAGATCCCTATGCAACGAATGACCAGAATGCCCCCCAAAGGACAAATTACCATTTTACCCTTAGTGGTTTTAGACCAAAATCCGAACTTACCGACGTCCTATGACTATGTGCCGCTTGTCGTTGTACTCAGAGCATCGAGACCTACCTAACGATCCTCGAAATACGTGATAATTCCATGTTGTGTAAAAAGTCAACAAATTGCCCATTTTTAACCAAATTACCAAATTACCTTTAAACTTCCGATCATCATAACTTTCTCCTCGGATGTCGGAATCGGACGTGCCACCTGTCTATGAACTCGTGAGGTCCCAAACTACGTCACAGTCATCGATCAAAGTCCATTTAATCGCCTAAACCAAAAGTCAACATTTTTGCCCATTCCAAGGGAAAACCCGTCATTTTGCACCGTCCGTCCAAAATCGTCTAACTAACTACTGATTAACCTCACTAATCCATCATTAACCACTAATCTAATCCCGATTTCCAGGACAAGTCGTTACAGCAGTTGCGAAACAAGTTGAATACCTGGAAGAATTTGGATTGTAAACTCTACCTCCCTCTGGGGTGGCAACCCCGGTAAATCCTCCGGAAACACATCCAAAAAATCTCGTATAACCTGTATCACTTCTAAACGTGCGGAGACATCTGATGGCATCACAACATGGGCCAAATACTCATGACAACCACTTCTCAACAACTTTTCAGCTTCCAAAGCCGAAACAACCCCTGAATGCAGTATTCTTTGATCCCCACGGAAAACGAACAGTGGCAAGTCAGGACTACGAAAGACAACGATCTTCTCAAAGAACTCGGCAGAGGCATGATGAGTAGTCAACCAGTCCATCCCTAGAATCACGTCAAAGTCATAGATGTTCAAAGGAATCAAGTCGGTCCTTAAGATCAAAACCCTCTATCCAAATCAAGCAGTTTCAGACCACCGTGCTAGCAACTAGCATAGTCCCTGCCGGAGTACTGATACCTATATCCTAACCTAATGGGGTCAACTCCCGGTTAGCAAATAGTGTAAACCTTCTAGAAATGAAAGAGTGTGTGGCCCTGGGATCCATCAACACTTGTGCGTCTCGACCAAAGATAGATAAAGTACCTGTCACTACTCCAGGTGATGTATGAGCCTCCTGCTAAGTACCTGCAAACACGTGGGCTCGTCCTTCTGCGAGTCATCCGCGTCCCCTCCAGCCATCATCATACATGCCGCTTCCGCAGTCGGATGTCTGACTCTAACTCCCAACAACTACGATCGGATACTACAGGGTGTCTATAGGGCAACTGTTCGTGGGGATGGTATATGGAAAACTATTTCACAATTCATCTCAAAACCATTCAAAGGGCTATGCTCGGGGTTTTCCATAAAACCATCATAAATCCAAATCCATTTGGGGTCCCCAGCCCGAAATCACATTATAAATCATAACTGGGCCTCATGCCCGAATTCGTAAACCAACGAGCCCCCAGCCTGATCATGTAACTCAAATGGGCCTACACCCGATTTCTCATTAAATCAAATGGACTCCAAGTTCGATGGTTTCCAACCAAATGGCTCTCATGCCCAATTCCATCTTTCCAAAACCATTCTATTAAACCATCATAGAAAACACTGCACATATAGGCACGATATAAAATCAGAAATCTCGAAATACGTGCAAATACGGAAATCACCAAGACATCACCACATATGCACTCAAGGAATCTCAAAGCATGTATTTAAAACACATATAAAACATTTATGCATGCATCAATTTAGAAATCAAGGTCCACTCACAGACCGTCCTAGCTACCGCCTCGATATACGCGTCATAAGCCTTTCCTGGCCAATCACCATCTCCGGGACTCCCAAATCTGTCCAAATCATACTAGAGGGTTATTAACTACCTTAATAACCTCTCATTAAAGCCCCCTAATTTTCTGGAATTTTTAAACGTATTTAAAATCAAGCCTAAACCTTCGGACATCCCAAACTATATCGAAATGATGTCTGATTGACTCGAAACTTATCCCAAAATATTCGTTACATCAAAAGGATGATTTCACATGTTGAAGTGATCCCCAAACAGTGCTTCACATGCCCCCACGCACCGCCCAAAGGTGCTGCACGTGGAGCTCACGCGCCACTGCACAGTACCGTCTTTAACCTCGTGTGAACTAGTCTGAACCGGTTCATTGGTTCGTCCGATCCGACCGAACCGGCGTGACCGGTTCAGTCCATTTTCTCCCTCATTTTTCATCCTTTTTCCTCCTCTTTCCACCAATCCTCTTTCCACCAATCCTCTCTAATCTATCCTAGGGATTGTTCTATGCAATCAAACTGAAGAAACAATCCTAAAACTCATTGGTTCAATTAAACCATTTAAAGCCCAATCTTTCCTCCCACGGTCTGAGCACATCTAAGGGTCAAAACTACCTCCTAATGGTTCCATTAAGCTCCTAAGATGCTTAAAAACATGTTTGGAGGTTTGATTCGAGCTTACCTTGACAGGACCCGTCCCAACTGGACCTCGATAACCGTGCCCGGTCCTGCTCCTGTCTGACAAGTCAACTGAAGTCCCGAAATTACCCCTCAGCACCTATCAGACAATGGATGACAGGACCCGTCCCAACTGGACCTCGATAACCGTGCTTGATCCTGCTCCCGTCTGACAAGTCAACTGAAGTCCCGAAATTACCCCTCAGCACCTATCAGACAAGGGGTTATCCCCGCTTATGCCTCTGCCTCTCGGTTAGCCCCAAACGTCGTGTCACGGCCTGGAGGGTCATCAAAAACAGAAAAGTGTGAGTGGACAAAAATATATTCGTTTAAACACATTTTAAAAGACATCATTTACCCTCCAGTTTATCAAACCTGCATGCATAGGGAAAAACATATGAAACACAATCACCGGCCTTCCAACCAAACCCCATAACAAATCAAATTTCTGGCTCTCAGGCCAAACATACGAAAACATAATCACCTGGCCACACATACCAGAACTCGTACACAATACCAGTACGTAATCACAACCAAACGATCACACAATTCATCAAGCAATTCGCACCATTCACGAGTGCACAAACCACCATATAATCACATCCGCACTACGCGTAGGCCATAACCCCGAGCATTAGCCGTCTGGGAACACCCCGAGCTTCGGCTATCTGGGAACACATATCACCCCGAGTATCAGCCGTCTGGGAACACCCCTAGCTTCGACTGCCTGGGAATACTCACAATCATATCCCTGAGCTTCGGTCGTCTGGGAATTCCCCTAGCTTCGACCGTCTGGGTATTCACAATCACAATGCAAATCATCCTGGGATCATATCCCAAAACATCTCAATCAAATCCTTAACTTCAAACCAAGTCAAAAGCCTTACCAACCGGGACTCAAGCTGTCAGGACCCGTCCCAAATATTGCCTCGATACCCGGGATGAACCCTGCTCCCGTCTGACAATCACACTTACAGTACCAAAAAAAAATAACGTTCATACAACTATAAGCATAACTATCAGACGAAGGAGTAAAATATATACAACAGTCAGTCAGAGCATAGTTCTACAAAATGGGCACAAAAGTCCTACAATGCTAGTCTCGCAACGGAAGAACGTCAGAAGCTCTATGCCTCGATATCTGCCTCAACGCTCACCCCAGCGCTATCACCACGACCTGGAGGGAAAAAAATTTAAACCAAAAGATGTGAGTGGACTAAAAGAAAAAAACAGAAAGTTGAAAACCGTTTATTTTCAAATCAACGCTAAGAAACTAGAACACTCTGTTCCCTCCGTTTTGGAAATCACATGTCTAACTCAGTGATTAAATAATTCTAAACTAAGAAACATCATAAGAAACAGAAACACTATAAAATATCATAAGAAACAGATACACTGTAAAATACCATAAGAAACAGAAACACTATAAAACGGATATAGAAATCATAGCATCAGCATCAAATCATCATTTCCGATCAAACCTGCTGGACCTATCCGAGTCTTTAAACTCAATCAGGCCTTAAATGAAATCCGAGTCTTTAAACTCCCGAGTCTTTAAACTCAATAGGCCTATGGGGGTAATATCAACATATCCAAGTCTTTAAACTCCCGAGTCTTTAAACTCAATCCGGGCCCGTCCCCCGTCAATATCAATCCGGGTCTTTAAACCCAATATCTAGATCCAGCAAATCCAATCCATATCCAGTGTAAAACCAATTCGAAGTCTATCGCCAAACTCGAATTCGAAATCCCCGGTTCGAAGCCCTTCCGGCGTTCCGAACCGACATTCCGAACCCAAATCTGGAAATCCATTCTTATACCCAGAAATCACACATAATCACAAATCATATTTCATAACCCATTGATTATCATCAGAAAACATTTATAGGTTGAAATCGCAATATGGCATCAAAATCCGAAAACCATCTTTTTCTCGAAAAACATGCAAAATCTCGGAAATGTCTCGAAAAACGTGCAAACTCATCAATCACATATAATCATCATTCAAAAGCATAAAAACATATTTAAGCTCATAAAACGTCAACAAAATAGTTAGGCATGCTCGAAAGAAAGAAAGAGTCCACTCACAAATCAGAACAAGTCAGTCGCGCTCCGTGCGCTCCTCGACCGTCTCGGGTGCCTCCCGTCCTGTCAAAATGCACCAAATAGGGTCACAAATACATCAAGGATCCTAATCCTAATTTCCCCAATTTTTCGGGAATTAAAATAATATTTTAATCCTAGACCCTAAACCATCCGGATTCCCGAACAACCTCCTAACATCGTCCGATTCACCCGAAATTTATACCATTGGACTCCTTAGGACATTTAGAACCAAAACCATGTTGGAAGCTTGGCCGGATTCCTCCCCACGCGCCTCCACGCGCCGCCCAAAGTGGCTGCGCGTGGGCCTCACGCGCCTGCTACAGTGCCACCGTCTTCCTCGATCGAACCCGGTTCACACCAGGGCTGCAACCCAGACCGGCGAGAGCCAATCTCCGCCGTTCGGCCACCATTTCATCTCCTCTCTTTTGCTATAGCTTCGTCCAGGCACCAGGAATTCATCCCCCTCACTCTCCTGGTTCGACTCAATCCACAGCTTCACGACTAAAGCTCGAAAGAAACCACAAACAACCCCTGTTTTCCTTCCCGGCCGTCCAGTGCTTCCCCCCTCACGGTGGCGATTCCAACCTCTTCCTAGGACTTCACTGAGTCACTCCCAACTCACAGAAACCTTCGATTCACCCCTGAAGTCCACGACTTCCCGTTTGAACTCACGGCCAAAACAGAGTACAGAGTACTCGCCGTTGCCTGAACTCCGCCGTGTACTCCCCATTCACGGCGACCGTCACAACCCACTCCTAGGACCTCCCTAAACATCACTGCACTCGCCAATCCCCTCGATTCTCATCCTACCTTCACGACTTTCAAATTGAAAAACACGGGAAAAAACAGAGGAAGAACACTTACCCTTCGATTCCGTCTCCGCCGCAAGCGCCGCCGCGTACCACGGTGCTTGTTGGTCTCCCTGCAACCTCCTACGGCTCCCACTGCCTTGGTTTGAGCCACCACACAGCGTAGCCACCACCCCAGTCTCACGGCCTCTCTGTTTCCCCCAAAAACTTAGCCGTCCACCGTTTAGCCTCCGTGCACGGTTGCAGCTCCAAACCGTGATCAATAGCTCACCCTCGTCTCTCTTCCACTTCCACCAATCACTCTTCACTCACTCACCCCTGGAATCGATCACTGTCTCCCAAAATCTCACCCTCTGTTTCTCTGTGTTTCAAACGATTGCACGGTTCAAATTTGTGCAAAGTGTGGCCGTGCACACTTGAGAACGGCCTGGAACCATCCAGTGTCCCCCACGTGTCCAGCATCCATAGGTCAGCACAAAATATCCCTGCCACTTGCCCTTATCTGATTGGGCTAAGGGAAATGACCAAAATACCCCTCTTGCACAAATTACCATTTTACCCTCACACTTTCCAGACCCGTAAATATTTCATCTGACGTCCGATGACAGCGTGCCGCCTGTCGTTGTACTCAGGACGTCAAGACCTATCTAATGGTCCTCGGTCTACGTGAAAATTACAAATCCTCCAAAAAGTCAACATTTTCCTCATTTAAATCAAAATTACGGTAACGCCCCCAATCTTCCGAACGTCATAACTTTTTCTCCGATTGTCCGAATCGAACCTGCCACCTGTCTACGGACTCGTGACGTCCCAAACTACGTCACGGTCAAGGGTTAACACTCATCCAATCGGTAATTCAAAAAGTCAACTTTTGGCCTACTATTCACAAGGGCAAAACCATCCTTTTATACAAAACTTTTACAAGATTACATTTTTTCCCTTCCCGAAGGTACGGGTTGTTACACAAGCCCAAATATCATTTATATGTAAATCCGTAAAATCAATTGAAAACATTATAATAATTCAGAAATCATCCTTGCCTTACCAATTCATCAAAATATCCATTTTGAAACCATTTTGACTCCGGGCCTAGCCCAAAATATCATTTGCACATGTCTCGTAAAACGTGCCCGAAATACCAATTAAAATAATCATTAAATCATAAATAATCATCCAAACAAATCATGACATCATGGCAAACCAAATCATGCAATCAACCATATAAAACATTTAACTATGCATGCATATCAATTTAGAAAACAAACGTCCACTCACATACCGTCCAAAACGCTCGCTTCCCGAACTGCACGCGTTTCCGTAATTTCCGACACTTGCCAGGAATCCCGAATCCTGTCCAAAGTCATTACTCAGGGTCACTAGGGACTTAATTATCATCATACTAATTTATCATAATTTTCTGGGAATTTAATATTAATTAAATACGTAACATAAACCTTCGGACCCTCGAAACATTATCGAGACGGTGTCCGATTGACTCGAAACCAAAGCCAAAATGTTCATTACATTAAATATGACAAGTTTCATGTTGACCTCACCTCGAAATTCCCCCGCACGCGCCAACGTGAGTGGCTGCGCGTGGAAGCCACGCGCCAGCTACAGTACCGTGAACAGTCGTCATCCCAACCTGTCTGACTGGTAAACGGGTCCGGTTAGCCCGCGGTGTGACCCGACTGGGATCCTGTCCATTTCTAGTTAATTCCTGTAATTGATTACTCTAATTGCATCGTCATAGACCCACTTTAAGTTCTGTAATTCGACTTACATCAATTCTTACCTCAATCCCGTCGACTTTGAGTTTGAAATATCAAAGAACCTGCACTCACTGTTCATCTTCGAATTGCATCAATTGCCATCAAATTCGTGAAATTGGTTCACTCAGAAGCTTCGTAGGAATCATAGAAACATACGTCCATGTCCAATTTCATTGTTTAACTCCTCCAATCCCACGACTCTATCTTCAAAAATTCCAACTCCCACGAGGTCTGTTCTTGATCAAAATGACACCAATTACCGTAGTTTTTTATGGGGTTCAGCTCGCCTTGAGCTCAGGAGACTCAATTCAAGGTCAATTGGAGAAAATAACATCTGATTTGAAAAACCCGAAATCGGGAGATGAGAAGGGTCATGAATTCGGGTCCAAAATGCTTAGTTTCCGTTCCTCTTTGTTTTGTTTCTTATTCTCTCCTGCAACCTCTCTCAAAAACCGTCAATTAATCGAGCATGGAGAGTTGTTGCCTGCTTCAATTTTTGAAGGTTTATCTCTTCTGTATATGATCAAAAATAACAGTAGACATCAGACATCAATACGTATTTGAAGAAATCCCCATCACCCTTTTTGCCACTAATTCCCATCTAATGGTGACAGATGTCACTCAAAGACCTAGCCTACTCATCAAATTGGCTGAATCAGCCATCAGCCGCACTAACTAATTAAACCCAGTCAAATTACCATTTTACCCTTCTTTACCAAATTACTATTTTTCCCTTCACTTTCTCACGCCCGTAACTTTTTCATCCGAACCCCGATTGACGCATGCCGCCTGTCTACGGATTCAGCGTCTCGAGATCTACCCAAGGGTACTTACGAAAGGTCCAAACATGGTCCCGATCAAAAAGTCAACAAATGGCCCATTTTGACCAATTTACCAAATTACCCTCAAACTTCCGCACGTCATAACTTTTTCCTCGAATGTCGGAATCGGGCGTGCCACCTGTCTTTGAACTCGTGACGTCCCGAACTACGTTACAGTCATCGTTCAAAGTCCGTTTGACCGCTCGAATAAAAAATCAACCGTTCGCCCAATTCTAGGGGCAAAATTGTCATTTTCCTTCAAATTTTCCGATTTTTTCCCTTTTTGAATTTCCGGGTCATTACATACCTGGCAGGAAATTGAATTCAGTGGCTAGCCACCGAAAACTCCTCACGTCCGTTCCACCGCCGTGCTTGCACCACCATGTCTCAACCTCCCAAACATTATTAGGTCATCAGGAACAGCCCCCAAACATCTAAAACCAAAAATCCAAAACTTTGAACGTAAAACGTACCTCCATGGTTTCCAGGCCACCGTGCACGACGGTCCTCGATCTCGCCACCGTCCCACTCGTCTCGACCTCCTGTCCCTCTTTCCTTCATGGTTCACAATCATCAGATGAGGTTGAGGGGTGTTTGTGAGGGATGGGGTTGCACGGTTTTGGTTCGAATAGATGAAACAGATGAGGATGGAGGGTGGGTGCATGCATCTGTGTAATGGGAGTAATGGATGAGTGACACTTGTCACTCATCCATTGGGCCTGTTTCAAAATATATGGGCCCACTGAGGACAAAAGTCCACATGTCTCGTAACTTGTGCAATAGTTTCTCAGAACTTTCGTGAACTGTATCTTTTCTGTCGAACGTCCGATTTTGACGTGCCGCCTGTCTATGGACTCATATCGACCAGATCTACGTAATGGTCCTCGGCCCTCGGGCATCGGACCTTCCAAGTCAAAAGTCAAATTTTTACCCTCGTTTAGGGGTAAAATTGTAATTTCGCCCTGAACGTCCGTTAATCATCGACTAATCAGAGATTAGTCATGTTAATCCATAATTAATCCTTAAAATCAGAGACGAGTCGTTACATGACGTCAGCCCCACGCTGACGTGGTACTAACAACCTCTGACATCCCATGCCACGTAGCACCTACCACGTGTCAATTGCTGACGTCATCATGATGTCACATGTTGACGTCATCATGATGTCACATGCTAGCAACATGGTAAGAAATCACATAGAAATCAAAGGAGGAAAAGTTAGGATAGTAATTAATTATAAAAGATTAAACAAAAAACTAGTATTTGATGGATATTTTATTCCCAAAAAGAATTTTTGGCAGATAAAACTAACTAAATAATCAAAAGCCTTAACTGCCTTTAGGACACCTAGTGGATATTACCAATAGACTGTTACACCTTTTGGCCTAAACATAGCGCTACAAATATATCAACGTGGATGAATAAAATCTTTAAAGACTATAAAGATTTTTGTGTACTTTACATTGATGATATACTTGTGTTCTCTAAAACAAAGGAGGATCACAAGTGTCATTTACAAATCTTGTGTAAAACATTCCAAAATCATGAAATAATCATTTCTCCTAAAAACATATAAGTAGAAAATGAGTTAATAGATTTTCTAGATTTTATAAAATAAAAAAATAAAAACAAAACTTAAAAATAAAGTTCCTCTTTTAGAAAAATTAAAAACATATCAAAAACTTAATTGGACACAAAAAGATTCAAAAATTAATTAGAAGTATAAAAAATGACCTAACAAAGATCCCACATGTTTATTTCCTAAGACAGGTGATACACTGATTTTATAAACAGATGCCTCCGATTTATGTTGGGGATGTGCTCTAAAAACCATTCCAAAAGGACATTGGAATGATAGAGATTTGCCATTAACATAAAATGGTATTAAGCCATTAAAAGACAAAATAACTAAAAGACTTCAAAAAATAAGAATTAAATTGTGGATATAATTCTGGTAAATTCAAACCAAATGAAGTAAAATGTATCACTCTTGAAAAAGGACTTTTGGTTATTAATCTTGCCATAAAAAGATTTCATATTTATTTGGTAGCATACATAAGTTTTTATCCCCGGAACTGATAATCAAGAAGTTCATAATTTCGTAATTAATAAAAGAACCATAACCGATGGTCGACGATTGAAATGGTATCATATTATTTCCCAGTATAGTTTTGAAATTGAACACTTGAAGGGAACTAATAATTTTATTGCATATTTTTTTCAACAGAGAAGATCATTAAAACAAGTTATTTATATTATGCAGGAAATGGATAAGGGCAAACAACCCTCGAATACAGTATTAGGGAAAAAAACCTTCTACTTAAAAGATATATGTTGTACATCAATAGTTCCAACTAAAAATCTACAATAATTGGTATGCTTGCAATACACAGGTAAATAAATATCATAGAACATGTTATGAAAGCTTTGACACTTATGAAGCAACTGCAAAAGCTTTCGACAGTCATCTGAATGCCAACAAATGATAAGAAATTTCAATTACGAAGTAAAAGACTTCTTCAATCCTAGAATAGACAACGGCCTATATGAGGAAATAAATGGAATATGGAAATCCCATATCCATAAGGAAAATAAAGGGTTCAAGAGACACATGACCCAATTATTTTCCAAATTAGTTGAAAAAATAGCTAATTTTTAAAACATTTTAAAAGAAAAGAAAGAATAGGTTTCTTTAGTAAAGGAAGTTTTGTTAAAAATGTTCAAATTCCAAATCATCAAGAAAATGGATTGGAATGAAGGTTAAAATTTTGGAAAAACTAACACATTTTTTCAATTAACTGAAATTCTTCAAAATGAGCATATGGATTCAATTTTTCAGAAAAAAAGAAGAATTTGTCTGTTTGAACTTGCTTGCCAAATAATACCTCCTGAAGTTTTTTGCAACGTAAAAGAAAAAATTGTGGACCATCACGAGAGAATTATGAATTTATATTTTCGAACCCACAAAAATATAAATTTGGTAGATAACTTTCTAAGACTTTCCTTTATTCTAACAGATAAACAATGAGATGTTGATACTATTGGTTGGAGAATTACTAACAAGATAATTTCTCAAAGTTTTAATTTTCATCATTTAAAAGATTTCCCGGTATTTATCAAAATAATTGTGTATGACATGGTAAAGAATTTTAAATGGAGCAAATATTTGACATTCTCTATAACAAGCACATTGGGCTGGAAAGAAAGAGAAATTTTTTTTCCAGCCATATAAAATTTTGGTGCCCTTAGAGTCAATTGACAATGACATTTTGTAAGAAAATCTTCTTGAAACAAAACAAATTGCTTTGAGTATCAATCCCACAACACAATGGCTTGATAGCTTTATCCATATATCAAAAGTTGCTAGATACTTTATAGATTTCAGAAATTTGGTTAAAGAAATCGATGGACGAACAATCTTTGTGACACATTTGCATTTTAACAAAACATTTTCTGAATAGCCGAACAATTTCTGAATAACAGAAAACAAAAGCAATGGAGTTGGTTAAAAAATTAGCCAACAACATGAGTGAATTAGACTTCTCAATGGAACTAAAAATGCTTGCAGAAAAATGGGAAGTGCACAGACTAAATGAAAACTTAATGACCATCTGTTCATATAATAAAGATGATGTTCAATATAAAATTTTGAACAATCTGATGAAAGTGTAAATGATCCAAAATAAGCAAATTTCATCTTAAAAAAACATATGAACCACCCATCTCTACCAACGTATTTAATACTAACCAAACCTACCTACCAAAAATAAATACTTGTCTTCATCTTTTGGCAAAAAACTAAAAGATCAATCTAATCCAAGGAGAGAAGCCAAAGGTGGAGAAAAAAAGAGGAGAAGATAAATACTTGTCTTCATCTTTTGGAAAAAAAACTAAAAGATCAATCTAATCCAAGGAGAGAAACCAAAGGTGGAGAAAAAAAGAGGAGAAGATAAATACTTGTCTTCATCTTTTGGCAAAAAAACTAAAAGATCAATCTAATCCAAGGAGAGAAACCAAAGGTGGAGAAAAAAAGAGGAGAAGATAAATACATGTCTTCATGTTTTGGCAAAAAACTAAAAGATCAATCTAATCCAAGGAGAGAAACCAAAGGTGGAGAAAAAAAGAGGAGAAAAAGAAAGGAAAGATAAAAGAGATGTGACGGAAAAGAACACTTCATCAGAAACGGAACTCTCCAAAAAATAGGAAATCTGAGTGAAATGTCTAAAAAATTAATCACTTAAACCAATTAATATCATTTTATTAATTAATTATCATTGATTACACACATTCCACTTTTTGGATTCGGTTAGAATGACGACAATATGATGTCACATACTCCAATCATAGCATCAGACACATCGTCCAAGCCATCTCCCTGCCAAATGGATAGCCAAGTGGACAGTTTACACTCTAACAATAACAGCCCAATATACTATATGGTTCCAATCACTGTGTTGATTATATTTTTCCTTTTCGTAATGAATAATTGCTGCAAGGATGTGATCGTTATGAGTCACCATTGATGAAAATATTGACAATATCGCCGATATCTCGGTCGATGTATTAGAAATATTGGCAGGCGGCATGTAAGAGGGGGGAAGAAATTAAGCGAAATATCGATATTTTTCCTTGTTTTAAGACCATTGATCTCCTTATTTCATTAAAACGATCGAGATAGAAACAAATTTCATGAAAATCGGACATAAAACGATGGAGTTACAGTCGGGTCATGTCGCGCGGGTCAAAAAACTCGAATCTCAGACCCGCGTGAGTTAGGAGATGACTGGTTTTAAGTTAATTAATATGGTTTATATATTAGTGGGCTGCTATATTTTTAACTGAGCATCTTAACTCAGTTAGTTGTGGACTGTTCTTGCCCTTTATTAATTGGCCAGGTGCACGCAAGGCTGCAATTTTTTTTTTCATTTTTTCTTTATTTTCTTTCAATTTTATTTGTCATTTTTTTGCAATTTTAAATATTTTTTTCCCTTTTCGTTTTTTCTTTATTTTCTTTCAATTTTATTTGTCATTTTTTTTTTCAATTTTAAATATATCAATCTTTTCCAACTTTTGAACAAAAATTGACTTTTTCATCATTTTTTTCAATTTCACATATATTTATTCATTTTATAATTTTTCTTCCATTTAAATTTTTTTATGCTTATTGTTATGGTTTTAATTATATTAATATTCAATTATAGTAATTCACTTCAATTTATGTTTATGTTAAAATTTTTATATTATTAGTTATAGGCAGAATTTTATTGTATCATATTATTCATTATATATTTATTATATCATAGTCATTTTATAGTTTTTATTAGTCATATATAACCATCATTGGATACTTAAGTTTTCTACAAAATTTCACTCCAAATTTCCAACTTTTAGATCGAATTTCCATCATTTTTGTTGACCGTAATCGATATCGATATTTGGGACGAGATATCCACAAATTTGACTAACGATATATCCGTCGATATCGATATTTTTATCCATGGTTACGACTTATGAGTCTACAAGTCATGCAGGCAACGATTGAGAGATCTCTCATTCCCAAAACCTTCAGACTTCAGCCACACCTTTTGAAACTATAGAAGCCAAGTCAAGTTTGAAGTTTCAACATAGACTTTTTAAGTCTTTGCCGCAAGTCAACAGCGAAGACGATGACATCATCTTATTGTGATGTGGTGCATTTATGTTATTAATGTACTGAATACACCACGTAATCAAGGTATAATACAGTAATGATTTCTCATGCCCAATATTTCCACCAAGACCATCACACACGGAAGTAGCTCAAGCCATTTGGAATCTAAAACTTTCTATGGACTATATGCCATTTGGAATCTAAAACTTTCTATGGACTATATGCTCTTGGGAAAGATACTTAAACAAATAGATAATTATAACCCAAGGATCAAACTTTCAAACTTTGAAAATATATTAAATAAATTAAATGGGCAGAAATTAAGCGAAAATAAATATAGGAAAGTAAATATCGAAGTTTAACGAGATTTCTCAATATGCCTACGTTTTCTGACAATAACTCTAAAATTCTTTTATTATAAATAATGTTATTACAACCAAGGATGAAAATATCGATATCGACGGATATATCGCTAGTCGACCCAAGTATATTTACGGTCAACAAAAATGATGGAAATTTGGTCTAAAAGTTAGAAATTTGGAATGAAACTTTGGGAAAAACTTAAGTACCCAATAATGGCTATATAGGACTAATAAACACTATAAAATGACTTTGATATAATAAATATATGATAGAATATAAGTCTGGCGATAACTAACAGTAGAAAACCTTAAATATAAACGTAAAATAAAACTTAATTTTATTGATAATGTTGCACTATGAATACTTTACGTATTTAACTTCATTAAAAACAAGTAGAGTGTCTACTAAATTGAAAACTGGATTGGTCTCCATCTACCAAGACACAAAAATTTTGCCAAGTGATGCTATTTGACCAAGTGAAAAATAATTAGACTATGATAATGACAAATAATAATACTAATAAAATTATTTCAATTAGAACATATATTCTAAGTTAGACTTTGATGATGATAAAAAATTAAGGAGAAAAAACACATATATTCTAAATTTTAATATATATTCTAAAATAAAATATATATTCTAAATCAAAACAAATATTACCAAATATATGAATTAAGCCATATTTTATATTACAACATACATTACTAAAACATACTTTACCTAATAATACATTTTGAATTAAAAAAAACAGTTTAAGGCTTAATCGTTTTTTGATATTTGGTAATATATGGTAATATATGTTTAATATTTGATATTTGATATTTACCAAATACTAAAACATGTTTCACTAAATAATATATGTTTGAAAATGAATACCACTCATTAAATAATATATGGTATTCCTTAACCATAAAAAAAAGGGTTAAAAAAGTTAATAATAAATGATATAATTTTCATGACAAATAATTAAATAATATATGTAAATAATTAAAAAAAAGTTAAGTTAATGAAATGAAACCGAAACGCAGCGTTTCGTTTCATTCCCTTTTTTCTTTACTCAACCTCAACAGAGATCGATTAAATTTGGGGAAAATGTGAGGGACGTGATGTAACACCCCGGAAATTCGAGGATTTTAATATTGTAATTTAATATATGAATTGACGTTTTTACCCTTGTGAATGGATGGCCAAATTGTTGACTTTTTGATTGGTGGGTCAAATGGACTTTGACCAGTGACCGTGACGTAGTTCGGGACGTCACGAGTTCATAGACAGGTGGCACGTCCAATTCGGACGATCAGGGAAAAAGTTATGACTATCGGAAGTTCAGGGGCATTACCGTAATTTGGACTTTAGGGGCGAAAATGTTGACTTTTCGTTTGGTAACTAATTTTCACATGACTCAAGGACCGTTAGGTAGGTCTCGATGTCCTGAGTCCGTAAACAGGCGGCACGCCGAAATCGGACTTCGTACGAGGAAGTTATGGTTAGAAACGTGAAATCGAGAGGTTCGCGTCTCGGTTTTCATGTCGAATATTTTATTCTGATATTCTGATTGGAGGACACCTGGATGAGTGACAAGTGTCACTCACCCATTGGCTAGATTGGATCAAATCCACTATGGGTTTAAATACCATTAAAACCAACTTTTAATTCCAGCCATTGATCTAAAACCTCCAGATTTCATCCCAACCATTGATCTCATCCCTGAGATCAAATCTGGACCATCCATTTTGTGTGAACAGATTCCCTCCATTTCTATATATTTTCCTACCCGACACCACATTCTGCCCATTTCAACCATCACACCTGCATAGCACCTGGTTCCTGCGTTGTGAGTGGCTGGACTGGACTGGTGAGGCGGCAGACGGCAGTGATCACGGCGGCGGACGGCGGCGAGGCAGGCAGTCCTCAAAACCCGAAACGGTTTGAAAAACTCAGAATTTGAAACTTGATTTCCAACGTGTGTCTTTGATTTCTATTAACCCTAATTGATTCTAGGGACTAATAGGAACCTCAAGGGCTTGTTTTCGTGAGCTGAGAAGGCTTGAACGGAGGCTAAACGGCGACGGGAAAAACCGGGTTCTGTTCATCGAGGTAAGTCTCTGATCCAGTGCTTGTTTGATGATTTTAATTAGCTAGAACTATTTCTGGGATTGAGACGAGTAATTAGGAACAAACCTGAACAAAAATGGTTGAGAATTGAGGGATTGGTGACCGGGTCTTGATCGCGGGCCTGATCGACCCAGTTGCAGAGAAACGGGTCGACCCGTCTGAGGACAGGGGTGATGACGTGGCACTCTGTCAGACCTGTCAGTGATGTGGACCACTCTTGTGTCGACACGTGTCACATGTCAGTGCACAGTCAGCACTGACATGTCAGTGACGTGGCCCAATCAGGGACTGCCACGTGTCACTGACATGTCAATGACGTGGACCAATGCCGTTGACAGGACCCGCCCCGATCCCACAGGGACCACAAGGGGACGTGCCCTGCTCCCGTCTGACACCCAATAATTCATACCAATTTTAACCTCAAAACATTTAAAAGCATAAATAACCAAATTAAAGTCATACATAAAATCCGAATTAAACGAATGTCAGACAAGGGATATAATCCAAAATTACAAATTTGCGAGCACGACTCTAAAGTAATCCTGCGGGTACACCGCCCAGCAGGGGTTCAGGTACGCAGAAGTAGATCTATGCCTCAGCCTCTGGCTCCTCCTCTACCTCAGTTTCCCGACCTGGAGGGGTTATCAAACAGTAAGGGTGAGTGGACCGAAACACAAGTTTATGAAATCGTTTGATAAGTAAAACATATAATTTACCCCTCCGTTTTCCAAATATGCGTGCACCATAATTCCAAAATCATAAACCATAGAATATGAACCATAAGGCATATAGCAAAACCATAACCATAATTTTAGTTGCTGCACTATACACTCCAATCCCGACATCCCTGATGTCTGACGTCCCTGACGTCCAATAGGTCACAATCACAAGGCTACGCGTGCCACTCGGGTCTCAATTTCCGAGTTCAATCCCCGAACCCCGTTCGGGTACAGCATCCCCGATGCTTAGCGTCATAGACGCTGGACGTACTAGACGTCCGTGACCTCTCCGGGGTACCTCATCCGGAGGAGACAATATAATATGGAAGGATCTATACAGTGCAGTAACAAATACATTTTATTGATATCCACATGCAAACATATATATACATAGATAGAATCCGAACCAATCATTCAGTTTCATCGGACGGGTCTCAAGCCCAAATACCGTGAAACGTGCCATAACCATATTTTCCATATCATCAAAACCATCATTGTTTTAGCATGTGAATAAGTATAATAAAACCAGAAAACATTTATGCACACAAGGGTTTAAGAAAATGGCCCACTCACAGTACAATCCTGCTAGAAACCGAACGTATACCCTCGTCCTGGTACAAATGTACAATCCCTGTCAAATCCAAGTATTCGTAAAGGTCAAATTAAACCCCCAACATTCAACCATGAAAGCCTAGGTCGAAACCGACCCGGGAAAGCCGCCCGAACGCGCTTCCCAAGGCAATAAACCTTATTTTGACCAACTTAATGATCTCCGATCGACCCGAAACCACCGCCATTGGATCCGGATCGTCGAAACCTAAAGAATGGTGGTGGTCCCACCAGAAACACTGTTCACACGCGCCCCCACGCGCCGGTCAACGTGGCGGTCAACGCAGGAACAGTTCCTGCTGACGTCATCGCTGACGTCACTGCTGACGTCAGCATGACGTCATGCTGACGTCATCTGACAGCTGTCAGGTCTGACGTGTCAGACTCTGCCAGGTGCCACGTGTCAACATCCAATTGGTCCACCTCACTGATCTGTCAGACCACGTGTCAGATCTGACATGTGCCACGTGTCAGCACGGCACTGGTCCACGTCACTGACATGTCAGTGACACGTGGCAGTCCCTGACTGGTCCACGTCACTGACATGTCAGTGCTGACTGTGCACTGACATGTGACACGTGTCGGCTCACGGTTGGTCCACGTCACCTGACAGTCTGACAGGGTGCCACGTCATCACCTCTGTCCTCAGACGGGTTGACCCGTATCTCTGCAACTTGGGTCGAACAGACCCGCGATCACGACCCGGTCACCATTTCTTCTACACCCAACCATTTTCACTCTGGTTTGTTCCTAGATGTTCGTCTTATACCCAGGAACAGTTCTAGCTAATTAAAATCAATAAACAAGGGCTGAATCAAAGACTTACCTCGATGAACAGACCCGGGTTCCCGTCGCCGTTTGCACTCCGTTCAGGCTACCTCCGGTCGTGAACTCAAGCCCAGAAGGTTCCTATAAGTCCCTAGAGTCGATTAGGATTAATAGGAAACAAAACTAAACGTGGGAATTCGAGTTACCAAAATCTGAGTTTTAGAAACCGTTTCGGGTTTTCCGGTTTTCCCCCCACGCCGCCGTCCTCCGCCGTGCTCACTGCCACCGTTCAGCCTCGCCGGCAAGTCCCCAATACACAGACACAGAGAGTGGATGGTTTGCTGGAAAGGTTGGATCGAAATGGCAGAATGTGCTCTGCGGGTATGAATTATAAAGAAATGGAGGGAAGGAAATGGATGGCTCAGATTGAATCTCCAGATTAGATCAAGGGCTGAGATCTGATCTGGGGTTTTCAATCCAAAGGCTGACATTAAAAGCTGGTTCAAATGTTTAATTAATCCAATAGTGGATCTGATCCAATCTAGCCAATGGGTGAGTGACACTTGTCACTCCCCAGGTGTCCTTCAATCAGAATTTCTGAATATAATATTCGACACGAAAACCGAGACACGAACTTCCCGAATTCACGTTTCTGACCATAACTTCCTCGTACGAAGTCCGATTTCGGCGTGCCGCCTGTCTACGGACTCAGGACGTCGAGGCCTACCCAACGGTCCTTGAGTCAACTGAAAATTAGTTGTCAAAAGAAAAGTCAACATTTTCCCCCGAGAGTCCAAATTACGGTAATGCCCCTGAACTTCCGATAGCCATAACTTTTTCCCTGATCGTCCGAAATGGACGTGCCACCTGTCTATGAACTCGTGACGTCTCGAACTACGTCACGGTCATAGGTCAAAGTCCATTTAGTTCCTCAATCAAAAAGTCAACAATTTGACCATACCATTCACAGGGGTAAAATCGTCAATTCACACAAAAAAATTACAATATGGAAATCCTCGAATTTCCGGGGTGTTACAACCTTCCCCCCTTAAGAAATTTCGTCCCGAAATTTCAAAGAAACAAATGAGGAAATTGTTCTCGCATCTGAGCCTCAGGCTCCCATGTGGCTTCTTCCACATCCTGGTTTCTCCAGAGAATTTTCACGAGAGGGATCGTCTTTCGACGTAGTACCTTGTCCTTCCGATCCAAGATCTGTACTGGTTGTTCTTCAAAGCTCAAATCCTCCCGTAGTTCGACAGGTTGTTCCCTAAGTACATGAGAAGCATCACGTACGTACATCCGCAACATCGATACGTGGAAAACATCGTGAACTCTTGATAGTTCTGGGGGTAGTGCCAATCTGTATGCAACTCTGCCAATTCTCTCCACGATTTCATAAGGTCCGATAAAACGCGGACTCAGTTTCCCCCGTCGGCCAAAACGGATAATCCCCCTCCACGGAGACAACTTCAGGAAGACAAAATCTCCCACTTCAAACTCCAAGTCTCGAATCCGTCGGTCGGCATAACTCTTCTGGCGATCCTGTGCCACCTTCAATCTTTCCTTGATCACGCGAACAGTTTCCATGGTTAAGTCCATTATCTCCGGCCCTACAGCCGCTCGCTCCCCTACCTCCGTCCAGCAGATAGGTGTCCTGCACTGTCGGCCATACAGTGCCTCATAAGGTGCCATCCCGATGCTTGCCTGATAGCTGTTGTTGTAAGCGAATTCCATCAATGGCAAATGAGTATCCCAAGAGTCTTGAAACTGTAGTACACATGACCTCATCATGTCCTCCAGGGTTTGAATGGTTCTCTCAGACTGTCCATCGGTCTGTGGATGGAAAGCAGTACTGAAACGTAGGTTTGTTCCCAAGGTAGCTTGCAAACTCCGCCAGAACCTGGAAGTGAAACGCGGATCACGATCGGACACGATTGATTCCGGCGTACCATGAAGTCGTATGATTTCCTTCACAAACAGCTGAGCCAGTCGGTTAGGTTTATAGGTTTCCAGAACTGGCAGAAAATGGGCTGATTTGGTTAACCGATCCACGATCACCCATACTCCGTCCACTCCACTCTGAGTCCTCGGTAACTTAAAGACGAAGTCCATGGTGATGTGATCCCACTTCCACTCAGGAATCGGAAGTGGCTGCATAGCCCCATACGGTCTCTGCCGTTCCGCCTTAACCTGCTGACAGGTTAAGCATTTGCTCACGAACTCAGCAATATCCTTCTTCATTCCTGGCCACCAATAATGGTTCCGGAGGGTACGGTACATCTTTGTACCTCCCGGATGCATAGCATAGGCCGAACTGTGGGCCTCTTCAAGTATCTCGGCCCGTAACTCTGCCACTGCAGGTACGCACAAACGGCCCAATTTCACCAGTGCTCCATCGTCCCGGATGGTAAAATCCTGTCACCCATCCGCATCGACCTCAATTCTGTAAATACAGAGTATCGGATCCTGCAGTTGTGCTTCAATGATCCGATCAATCAGTACTGGTCGCACATGGAAGCTGGCCAACAAAGCTCCATGCTCGTCAGTACCCAAAATAACTCCCGCCTTCCGGAGTTCCACCAGCAAGGGAAGATACACCACCCCAAGGTGTGCAATAGTTCCTGCTGATTTCCTGCTGAGTGCATCCGCCACCACATTGGCCTTACCCGGATGGTACTCGATCGTACAGTCATAGTCCTTCAGTAGCTCCAACCATCTCCGTTGTCTCATGTTGAGCTCCTTCTGAGTGAATAAATATTTAAGACTCTGGTGGTCGGTGTATATTCGACACGTTGCGCCTAACAGATAATGTCTCCAGATCTTGAGAGCATGAACCACCGCTGCCAACTCCAAATCATGGGTAGGGTAGTTCAACTCATGGGTCTTCAGCTGCCGGGATGCATAGGCGATAACCTTGCCAGTTTGCATCAACACGCAGCCTAGACCTTGCAGCGATGCATCACTGAAGACCACAAACTCTCCACTGTCATCCGGCAATGCAAGGACAGGTGCAGTGGTCAATCGATCTTTCAACTCTTGAAAGCTCCGATCGCACTGCTCGTCCCAGATAAACTTTACTCCCTTTCGAGTCAAACGAGTCAATGGTGCAGCAATTTTGGAGAAACCCTCCACGAATCTCCGGTAGTAACCTGCCAATCCGACGAAACTCCGCACCTCGGTCACTGTTGTCGGTTTAGCCCAGTTGGTCACCGCTTCTGTTTTCTGGGGATCCACGCAAATCCCATCCGTCGATATCACGTGTCCCAGAAAACCAATACTGCTCAGCCAAAACTGACACTTACTCAGCTTGGCATACAATTGTTCTTGTCTCAGTTTCTCCAAGACCAGCCGTAGATGTTCTTCATGTGCACGGGCACTCCTCGAGTATACCAAAATATCATCGATGAACACAATCACGAACTTATCCAGGTAGGGTCGGAAGACCCGGTTCATCAGATCCATGAATGCTGCTGGAGCATTCGTCAAACCAAATGGCATAACAAGGAACTCGTAGTGCCCGTAACGGGTTCGAAAAGCAGTTTTCGGAATATCCTCCTCCGAAATCCTCAGTTGGTGATACCCAGATCGCAAATCAATTTTCGAGAAGCACTGAGCTCCCCGCAACTGGTCGAAAAGGTCATCAATCCTGGGTAGAGGATACTGGTTCCTCAATGTCACCTTGTTGAGTTGTCGATAATCAATACATAAACGGAGACTTCCTTCCTTCTTCTTCACGAACAACACCGGTGCTCCCCACGGTGAAGTGCTCGGTCGGACATACCCCAAATCTACCAACTCCTGCAATTGAGTCTTGAGTTCCCGTAACTCGGCCGGCGCCATCCGGTATGGTGCCTGGGATATAGGTCGGGTACCCGGGAGTAGTTCAATAGTAAACTCAATCTCCCGCGATGGTGGCAATCCAGGTAAGTCTTCCGGGAATACGTCCGGAAACTCACAGACCACCGGTATTTCATCGATAACCGGAGTATCGACCCGCTTCGACACGACATGCGCCAGATAACCCTGGCATCCCTTCCGTAGAAGTTTGGTAGCAGTAAGTGACGAAATCACTTCAGGAGGCGAACCATCACGTTCCCCCTGAAAGATAACTTCCGGCAAACCCGGGCTCCGCAAAATTACTTGCTTGCTACAGCAGTCGATGAGCGATCCGTGCTCCGACAGCCAATCCATCCCTAGGATTATATCGAAGTCGTGGATATCCAGAATAATTAAGTCTGCTGGTAAATCCACATCCTCAATTCTTACCGGGCACCTCCGAATCACCTGATTCACAAGGTACACGGTACCCATCGGGGTGCCAACACCCATTTCGCAATCTAAGGCTGATACCACACAATCAAGCAAACCAGCACAACTCCTCGAAATAAAAGAATGTGTAGCCCCCGCATCCATTAATACACGTACAAGAAAATTAAGGATATGTAGTGTACCTGTGACCACGCCTGGAGCAGTCCTCGCCTGCTGCTGGGTCATTGCAAACACTTGGGCCCTCGGCCCTCCGTTCCGTCCGCGCCCGCGCGCGCCACGTCCAGCACCACGGTCACCTCCCTGACCGCGACCTCCGTTAGTGTGGGACGCCGTGCTCTGCACCACACTCGAGCCCCCAGCGTCGTTGTTTTTGGACAACTGCGGACAATCGCAGGCATAGTGGCCTTCCTCTCCGCAAGCAAAACAAGTTACTGGCCTTGGCCTGCCCGAATGCCCACCAGATGCACCACTCCAAGATGAGTGCTGCCCAGAGTTGTGTCCAGATCCTCTGCCCTGAGAGCCTCCACGTCGACCCGACCAGCCACGACCCTTGAAGGATGAGGGTGCTCCTCTGTAGCTCCCTCCCCTGTTGTTCTTCCGGCCTGATGGCCCATGGTGTGGGCGATCCTGACGTCGCCCCTCCCCCGAAGGTTGTCGTGATTGGTGTGCCGCCAGACTGGCCTCGACACGCACCGCTGCGTCGACCATATCCCTCAGAGAAGCATGAGTGGTAGCAGTCACACTGGCCCGGATCTCCCCTCGGAGTCCAAGCTCAAACCGCTGGCATTTGTCCTCCTCCGTGCTTACGAATGAGGCAGCGAACCGGGAAAGTCTCCCGAAAGTTTGCTCGTAGTCTGAAACAGACATGTCACCCTGCTCCAGCCGCAGGAATTCCGCCTCCCGCGCCGCGCGAAAAGATCGCGGGTAGTACTGGTCCAGAAACCTGGAACGAAAAGCTTCCCAGGTAGTGGTATGGACAGACCACCCGGACATTTCGAGTCCATGCCACCACTGGTAGGCTCCTCCCTCCAGTAAGAAGGCCGCCAGAGTCACTCGTTCGCCCGGAGGGCAGTGCATCACCGAGAAGATCCTCTCCCACTTGGTGATCCAGTCGTGAGCATCCTCGGGGTTTGATCCCCCGCAGAAAGGAGTGGCTCCCAAACGTTGAGCCCTTTCGATGCTCGCGCATTCCATCTCTCTTTCTAGATCCTCGTCCGTTCGAGTATGCGGAATTCTCCTAGGAGGCATAACCAACTGTCAAGAGGCATAGATCAGAAAACAATATTCTTAAAAGTCGAAAAGTAACTAGTACTAATCGCTAGTCTAGCATGCAGACCAATACCCTAGTACTGACCACAACCTAGTGCTTTGATACCAAGCTGACAGGACCCGCCCCGATCCCACAGGGACCACAAGGGGACGTGCCCTGCTCCCGTCTGACACCCAATAATTCATACCAATTTTAACCTCAAAACATTTAAAAGCATAAATAACCAAATTAAAGTCATACATAAAATCCGAATTAAACGAATGTCAGACAAGGGATATAATCCAAAATTACAAATTTGCGAGCACGACTCTAAAGTAATCCTGCGGGTACACCGCCCAGCAGGGGTTCAGGTACGCAGAAGTAGATCTATGCCTCAGCCTCTGGCTCCTCCTCTACCTCAGTTTCCCGACCTGGAGGGGTTATCAAACAGTAAGGGTGAGTGGACCGAAACACAAGTTTATGAAATCGTTTGATAAGTAAAACATATAATTTACCCCTCCGTTTTCCAAATATGCGTGCACCATAATTCCAAAATCATAAACCATAGAATATGAACCATAAGGCATATAGCAAAACCATAACCATAATTTTAGTTGCTGCACTATACACTCCAATCCCGACATCCCTGATGTCTGACGTCCCTGACGTCCAATAGGTCACAATCACAAGGCTACGCGTGCCACTCGGGTCTCAATTTCCGAGTTCAATCCCCGAACCCCGTTCGGGTACAGCATCCCCGATGCTTAGCGTCATAGACGCTGGACGTACTAGACGTCCGTGACCTCTCCGGGGTACCTCATCCGGAGGAGACAATATAATATGGAAGGATCTATACAGTGCAGTAACAAATACATTTTATTGATATCCACATGCAAACATATATATACATAGATAGAATCCGAACCAATCATTCAGTTTCATCGGACGGGTCTCAAGCCCAAATACCGTGAAACGTGCCATAACCATATTTTCCATATCATCAAAACCATCATTGTTTTAGCATGTGAATAAGTATAATAAAACCAGAAAACATTTATGCACACAAGGGTTTAAGAAAATGGCCCACTCACAGTACAATCCTGCTAGAAACCGAACGTATACCCTCGTCCTGGTACAAATGTACAATCCCTGTCAAATCCAAGTATTCGTAAAGGTCAAATTAAACCCCCAGCATTCAACCATGAAAGCCTAGGTCGAAACCGACCCGGGAAAGCCGCCCGAACGCGCTTCCCAAGGCAATAAACCTTATTTTGACCAACTTAATGATCTCCGATCGACCCGAAACCACCGCCATTGGATCCGGATCGTCGAAACCTAAAGAATGGTGGTGGTCCCACCAGAAACACTGTTCACACGCGCCCCCACGCGCCGGTCAACGTGGCGGTCAACGCAGGAACAGTTCCTGCTGACGTCATCGCTGACGTCACTGCTGACGTCAGCATGACGTCATGCTGACGTCATCTGACAGCTGTCAGGTCTGACGTGTCAGACTCTGCCAGGTGCCACGTGTCAACATCCAATTGGTCCACCTCACTGATCTGTCAGACCACGTGTCAGATCTGACATGTGCCACGTGTCAGCACGGCACTGGTCCACGTCACTGACATGTCAGTGACACGTGGCAGTCCCTGACTGGTCCACGTCACTGACATGTCAGTGCTGACTGTGCACTGACATGTGACACGTGTCGGCTCACGGTTGGTCCACGTCACCTGACAGTCTGACAGGGTGCCACGTCATCACCTCTGTCCTCAGACGGGTTGACCCGTATCTCTGCAACTTGGGTCGAACAGACCCGCGATCACGACCCGGTCACCATTTCTTCTACACCCAACCATTTTCACTCTGGTTTGTTCCTAGATGTTCGTCTTATACCCAGGAACAGTTCTAGCTAATTAAAATCAATAAACAAGGGCTGAATCAAAGACTTACCTCGATGAACAGACCCGGGTTCCCGTCGCCGTTTGCACTCCGTTCAGGCTACCTCCGGTCGTGAACTCAAGCCCAGAAGGTTCCTATAAGTCCCTAGAGTCGATTAGGATTAATAGGAAACAAAACTAAACGTGGGAATTCGAGTTACCAAAATCTGAGTTTTAGAAACCGTTTCGGGTTTTCCGGTTTTCCCCCCACGCCGCCGTCCTCCGCCGTGCTCACTGCCACCGTTCAGCCTCGCCGGCAAGTCCCCAATACACAGACACAGAGAGTGGATGGTTTGCTGGAAAGGTTGGATCGAAATGGCAGAATGTGCTCTGCGGGTATGAATTATAAAGAAATGGAGGGAAGGAAATGGATGGCTCAGATTGAATCTCCAGATTAGATCAAGGGCTGAGATCTGATCTGGGGTTTTCAATCCAAAGGCTGACATTAAAAGCTGGTTCAAATGTTTAATTAATCCAATAGTGGATCTGATCCAATCTAGCCAATGGGTGAGTGACACTTGTCACTCCCCAGGTGTCCTTCAATCAGAATTTCTGAATATAATATTCGACACGAAAACCGAGACACGAACTTCCCGAATTCACGTTTCTGACCATAACTTCCTCGTACGAAGTCCGATTTCGGCGTGCCGCCTGTCTACGGACTCAGGACGTCGAGGCCTACCCAACGGTCCTTGAGTCAACTGAAAATTAGTTGTCAAAAGAAAAGTCAACATTTTCCCCCGAGAGTCCAAATTACGGTAATGCCCCTGAACTTCCGATAGCCATAACTTTTTCCCTGATCGTCCGAAATGGACGTGCCACCTGTCTATGAACTCGTGACGTCTCGAACTACGTCACGGTCATAGGTCAAAGTCCATTTAGTTCCTCAATCAAAAAGTCAACAATTTGACCATACCATTCACAGGGGTAAAATCGTCAATTCACACAAAAAAATTACAATATGGAAATCCTCGAATTTCCGGGGTGTTACAGCCGTGCTGACACGTGGCACATGTCAGATCTGACACGTGGCCTGACAGATCAGTGGGGTGGACCAATCGGGTGTTGACACATGGCACCTGTCAGAGTCTGACATGTCAGACCTGACAGCTGTCAGATGACGTCAGCCGTGACGTCAGCGGTGACCTCAGTAGGGACTGTTCCTGCGTTGACAGACGCGTTGACCGGCGCGTGGGGGGCGCGTGTGAACAGTGTTTTTGGTGGCACCACCACCATTCTTTAGGTTTCGATGATCCGGATCCAATGGCGGTGGTTTCGGGTCGATCGGAGATCATTAATATAGTCAAAATGAGGTTTATTGCCTCGGGAAGCGCGTTTGGGCGGCTTTGCCGGGCCGGTTTCGGTCTAGGGTTTCATGGTTAAATGTTAGGGGTTTGTATTGACCTTTACGTATACTTTGGACATGACAGGGATTGTACAATTGTACCAGAACGAGGGTATACGTTCGGTTTTCAGCATGATTGTACTGTGAGTGGGCCGTTTTCCTTAAACCCTTGCGTGCATAAATGTTTTCTGGTTTACTTATTTATATTCACATGCTAAAAAAAACAAATAACGGTTTTGATGATATGGAAATTATGGTTATGGCACGTTTCACGGTACTTGGGCATGAGACCCGTCTAATGAAACGTAACGGTCGGTTCGGATTTTATCGATGTATACATATATGTTTTGCATGTGGATATCAATAAAATGTATTTAATACTGCACTGTATAGATCCATTCTTATGATACTATCTCCTCCGGATGAGGTACCCCGGAGTGGTCACGGACGTCTAGAACGTCCAGCGTCTATGACGCTAAGCATCGGGGATGCTGTACCCGAACGGGGTTCGGGGATTGAACTCGGAATTGAGACCCGAGTGGCACGCGTAGCCTTGAGATTGTGACCTTATTGGACGTCAGGGACGTCAGACATCGGGGATATCAAGATCGGAATGTATAGTGCAGTGGCTAAAATTATATTTATGGTTTTATTATATGCCTTATGATACATCTTATATGACTTATGGTTTTAAATTCTGATGCATGCATGTTTGGAAAACAGAGGGATAAATTATATGTTTTACTTACTAAACGATTTTATAAACTTGAGTTTCGACCCACTCACCCTTGATGTTTTGGTAACCCCTCCAGGTCGTGCTAATGAGGTAGAGGAGGAACCTGAGGCTGAGGCATAGATCTACTTCTGCGTACCTGAACCCCTGTTGGGTGGTGTACCCGCAGGTTTATGTTAGAGTCGTGCTCGCAACTTGTGATTTGGATTTCATCCCTTGTCTGACATCTGTTTATTTCGAACTTGATGTAAAACTTTAAATTGGTTTTTTTTTTATGCATTTGAACGTTTAAGGTTAAAATTGGAACATTATTTTGGTGTCAGACGGGAGCAGGGCACGTCCCCATGTGGTCCCAGAGAGGATCGGGGCGGGTCCTGTCACGTGAGGAGCGAGGCTAAGAGATCTCCCGTCGTCCTTGGTGAGTGAGGTGAGGCAGCAACTGTGACCATGAGGGCGAGAGGAAGCGAGCCACATAGAGGACGAGACTAGAGGGGTGGAGCGGCCGTCGAGGGTTGAGCCATGGAGGAGTAGCTGAGTAGGGGTTGAGAGAAGCGGAGAAAGAAACAGAGGTTCGGTTCGTTTGAGTGCTTTCCGACCGTCGACAGATTCGAGAAGGAATGCTTCGAGGTTTTCTTCCAAGTTTGCCTCCAATTTATGCCCTCCCGAAGAGTCGAAGGTATGTTTGTTGGAAAGAATTCCTGTGAGTCCGTGAGTGAGTTTTCTGTGTTTGATTGAGTGATTGCAATCCTTGTTTGTTTTCTTCCCAATTTATGTTCGTCCCTGACCAACATATTAATTGGATGTTTGAAATTGTGAATGGTTGGTTGTGTAGGGTTGAATAATTGCCCCAATTTCTGTTCATCCTTGGATATTTTTGTTCAATCCGTGAATGATATTTATATTTCTGTTCATGGTTCTTATTTTTGTTCGAATATCTATTTCATTTTCATTTTCATTTTCAAAACCCAATTTCATTTTCTAGGGGAAATCTGCCCCCAAAAGTGAATATTTCGGCGAATATCGGCGATATTGGTCGATATTGGCCGAAACATTCGATTTTGAGGGAAGATTTTCCTTCCCCCTTTTTATTGCAAGAATAGGAGTTGCTTATTCTGCAGATTTGCTGCAGAACGGACGGAGATGAGCAAAGTTGTAGCTGAATTGTGTCTAATAAGGAATCTACTAATTGGCACCAGAAGGCCAAAAGAGCATATTTGAAGAGCCATAATGATCATGGCCATATCACGTTGTATACGTGTCTAATGATGGATGTGCTGATTATGCCTACAATTATTTAGGATCCTGATGGTGCTATTTTTCCTGATTTTTAAAATGCAAATATTTTCTTATCTGTTGTTTTTCTTTTCAGATATTTTCTACATAAGTTTGAATAAATTATTACCTTATGCATATGGATGTTTATTGATATTTAGAATCTATTTCTTTCAGTTGTCTATTGTTATATATTTTCATTTTTCTTGATGTACGTAAACTACCAAATTCTCGTAGAAAAGTCCATTATCTGTTTCTGCAAGAGCTGATTTTTCAACTGACTTGACGTAAGAGCTAATTTTTTGTCTACTTCTGATATTTCAACACTGAATTAGTCTCTTTTTTCAAGGATATTTTTCTGGAAAATCATTGGCAACGTGGAAATTGCATCCATGTTCTTGTTCTTCATTGACTATGACTTATTTCTAATTTCTAATTAATAATCGAATAGTATTTAATGATTAATAAGTTATTTCCATGACTGAGTCTCTGAGTGATGAGGGATCGTCATAACCACTATTGCTCAAGCAACTTCAAGCCTTTGCATCAATTGCTTCCGGGAACCATCACAGCCACTTTTTATCCAATCATTTTTTGTGTTTGTTTTTTTTTAATTGTTTCCTTCATTACAACTGCAAGAACGATATGTCATTTCATCATTTTCGAAGAGAGAGACTCGCTAGCTTGATCTATATTTCAACGGTGTCAATTTTCATGCCTTTGTCTCTCCAAATGACCACTTCATCCTTATCTTTGTCTTTAGAAGGAAATGAATTGGACCGGCTATCCTTGCTTGCTTTTAAAGCAGATGTCTTGAGTGATGGCATGGAAAAACTTAACTCCTGGAATGAAACCCTACACATATGTGAATGGCATGGGATTACTTGTGGCCGAAGACACCAGAGAGTCACAGTGTTGGACCTGCAATCAATGCAACTCAAAGGTCAGCTATCTCCCCACATTGGAAACCTGAGTTTCCTCAAGACACTAAACCTCCAAAACAATAACTTCAGCAACAACATTCCTCAAGAAATTGGGCATTTGTTTCGGCTGCAGAGGTTGCAACTTGATAACAACTCCTTCAGTGGTGAAATTCCATTCAACATATCACATTGCTCCAACCTCCGATACCTTAGCTTGTTTGGAAACGCGCTCAAGGGAAAACTTCCAAATGAAATTGGCTCATTGTCAGAGCTTCAGGTACTTAATTTGGGAACTAATAATTTTAGTGGGGAAATCCCATCTGCTTTTTCAAATCTTTCTTCCCTTGAGATGTTATCTATCGAACAAAATAATCTGCATGGTGGCATTCCAAATAGCCTTGGCCAGTTGAAAAGGTTAAAATTTCTTGCATTGGGTACAAATAATTTGAATGGAACCATCCCTCCTTCCATATACAACCTCTCTTCAATTGAATACATTTCTATGCTTAGAAACCAACTTCATGGAACTCTGCCTCCCGGCTTAGGCCACACCATATTTCCAAACCTCGAAGCCTTTTCTTTCCATATAAACCTTTTCACTGGGCCACTACCAATTACAATTTCCAATGCTTCCAACCTCTCATTATTTGGGATCTCAGATAATAAGTTTACAGGAAAAGTTCCGAGTCTAGAAAGGATGCCAAATCTGTTTCGTGTAGAAATGGACTCAAACATTCTTGGAAATAATGAGGATGGTGACTTGGATTTTCTCTTTTCTCTTACCAATTGTACCAATTTAGAAATTTTAGAGATCAGTGACAACAATTTTGGAGGAGTGCTACCAGAATCTATCAGCAATCTCTCAACAAAGCTCAGGCAAATTGGATTTGGAAGAAACCAGATAAGCGGAACCATTCCCACTGGAATTGGAAATCTCATCAACTTGGGGGTTCTTGACTTTGAGGCAAACCAATTGGCAGGCCCTAACCAAGCTCAATAAGTAAACTAAATAAACTTTTTAGACTTTTTTTGAATCACAGTCAGCTATCAGGCATTATCCCATCTTCTTTAGGCAATCTAACAGTGTTAGAAAGATTAAATCTCATGTCAAACAACTTACAAGGAAGTATACCGAGAGTCTAGGTGAATGCACGAATTTGCTTGCTTTGGTTCTGTCTCAAAACAATCTCACCGGTCAAATTCCAAAAGAAGTCATGGGGTTGTCATATTTGTCACAAGTTTTGGATCTGTCCAGTAACCATTTGACAGGTTCCATTCCCATCGAAGCTAGTCGCTTGGTAAATCTTGCTTCGTTGAATCTTTCAGGAAACAAATTATCTGGTGAGATTCCAGGTCTATGGAATTGCGAGAGTTTGGAGATTTTGCATTTGGAAGGAAACTTGTTGGAAGGGACCATCCCCGAAAGTTTGAGTTCTTTGAGAGGACTTGAAGATGTTGACCTTTCTCGAAACAAATTGTCTGGAAAAATTCCCAACTACTTGACGAGTTTCAGATTGTTGCTGAATTTGAACCTATCATTTAATGAACTGGAAGGTGCAGTACCAATTGAAGGAGTTTTCAAGAATATAACCACGATTTCTATCGTCGGAAACAGACATCTTTGTGGAGGTTCAGCTCAGTTACGATTGCTCCCATGCATTTCTGAGAAACCCAAGAAAAAACTATTTCCATGGAAGGGACTAGAAATCTTACTTGCTTGTGGGGGTGGTATTGGGGCTGTCATAATCTTGTGCTTTCTGCTTATTCATCTAGCCAGAAAAGCATTGCGCAATGCGCTTCTTTATCGATCAAGAAGAGCAAGAGCACGTAAGTCAACTTCAAGAACATCATGGGTGAATTCGTTTTCAGCCTTGAAAGTTTCATATGGAGATCTGCTTAAAGCAACTAATGGGTTCTCTTCCCAGAATTTGATTGGTTCGGGTAGTTTTGGGTATGTGTACAGAGGAATTCTCCATGATGAAGAGAGAATTGTCGCAGTGAAAGTATTCAAATCTCGGACATCAACAGAAAGTTTCTTAGCTGAATGTGAAGCCTTGAAAAGCATCAGGCACCGAAATCTTGTGAAACTATTAACCTTGTGCTCAAGTATCGATTTCCAAGGAAATGAGTTCAAAGCACTGGTTTACGAGTTCATGACGAATGGAAGCCTGGAACAGTGGTTGCATACTTCAGTTCATATATTGGCCGGTACACCCATCGTGCAGGGATACTTGAACCTCCTTCAGAGAGTAAACATTGCCATAGACGTAGCGAATGCTCTGAATTATTTGCACAACCACTCTCACATACCGATAGTTCATTGTGATTTGAAGCCCAGCAACATTCTCTTGGAAGGGGACATGACTGCATGCGTTGGTGATTTCGGTTTAGCAAGGTACCTCCCTTCGTGTTCGCTTCCTTCACAGTCACAGCAGAGGACTTCTAATGTTATAAATGGTTCCATAGGCTATATTGCCCCAGGTACTAATTAATCTCATAGTTTCTTACCAAAAAAAAAATGTTACTTTCTATATATTTGTGTTTGAATTATTAATTACCTGTGTGATTGATATGTTTTGTGTAAACAAAAAACAAATGGTAGAGTATGGCATGGGAAATGAGGTGTCAACGAATGGAGATGTGTATAGCTATGGAATTTTGTTATTGGAGATGCTTACAGGAAAGAGACCTACGAATGAAATTTTCAAAGATGGTCTGAACTTGCACAACTTTGTCCGGATGGCTTTGCCTGACCGTGTAGAAGACATATGCGATCCGTTGCTTCTTCTCAGAAAAGAAAGCAAGGGGAATGGTTTGCAAGATGATCAAAGACGAAGAGTTGAGGAGTGTTTTGTTATCATTGCTGAGATAGGAGTTGCTTGTTCTGCGGATTTGCCTAGCGAGCGAATGAGCATTGACAATGTTGTAGATGGACTGTGTTTAGTTAGGGACGTACTGACTGGAACGTGAGTTCCTAGAAAGCTTATGATCAGGGCCTAGAAAGTCAAATGAGCTATAATAGTGATCTCCTTTCTCGTATATGATAATTATTATGTTAGCTCAAACAGTAGTTATTTTTCTAAGTTCTAAAAACCACTATATGATGCTGTAATCGAATTGTAAAATTATTTGGTGTGATTCTCAATTCAATGAAGTCATTCTCTTGTCCTCGGTTTCTTTTTTTCAAGCAAATCCTATCGTGGTATTGTTACCATTAGGCTAACGCCCATTCTTGATCCTCATCTTTCAATTATTTATTCCTACTTCTTAATGTTATTTGAATTTTTAAACGAATCTAGTATTAAATATTTACAATTGACAGAGAAATAATAATGTAACATAAAAAAACACAGATAAAATTTGAAGCAAATATCCAAAATATGTGTTGATGCTTAGATCCTCTTAATCCAAATTGTACTTGAAGTTTGAAACGGCCTTAAACTTACATCAGCACAAATACGAACAACACCAAAATAAACAAAACAAAAATTGAGATGTTGAACTCTTTTTCACAATTCAACATCTCATGCCAAACATTGATGGTGTTATGTTAAGTAGAGGGGAGCTGATTTTCATTCCTTTATTTAATTTTTTATTTAATAGTATGTACTTCATTTAATTTAGTGTAGAACATAAAAAATAAAGTGTAAAAATAAGCTCTCTAAATCGATTGTTAAAATATTGAGATAAAATTGGGTAGGTATAGGCGTTGGTGTAGGTGTAAGTACAAGTGTGAAAGAATTAATGAAACTAGCTGAATTTTTATCGCAATTCAGGTGTTTTTTACTTGAGATGCAATTCAAATGTGTGAAAGAATTAACGATATTTTCATCATTGCTCTCATGTTAATTGTCAAATGCCAAACGGGGGAGGGGTTAAATAGTTTGGGAAAAAATAGAGGTAAAATGAAGGTGGGGTGTGAAAGAATGAAATTAGGAAAGGAAGGGGTAAAAGGGTCAACGACATAGCAGAAAATGATTGGAACAGCGAATGGCGGGGGAGGGAACCCGAGCCATGGACCCGGTCTCATGTCTTGTAAGTTGTAACTTTGAACTTTCCACTCCGCATAAAATCTAACGGCCCATATTTCGTCTTCCTCTCCCTCACCCATCATCCTCTTTCTTACTCTTTAACTCACTCCATTTCCTTCGCCCACTCTAACAATCTGCCTCTCGCCTTCGATCTCCCTCCCTCACATTCACCACACAGGTCAGTGTCTTCACTTCGCTCCTTACATAACGATTTCAATATGTGATTTCTCTTTTGGTGTTTCTTGTGATCTCATGCCTGCATTGTTTGGTCTGAAAGTTTCCTTTTTTTCCTTTTTTTTTTTGTGTTTGAATTTTTCGCCAGTCTGGATTTCAATCCCCTCACTTTCACTGTTTTCTATCCCTTTTTATGAACTAAATGGAGACCATGGATTTCCCATTTCTTTATATTCATTATAGGTTTGATGGGTGATCGAGAGCTCATTTTTCTGGTTTTTCTGAATTTTTGTTGCCTCGAACCAGGGATGGCCAGTGGGTATCCATCAGGTGTTAGGGATGGTGGTTTTTGGGGTGATGTTGATTCTTTTTCTTTTAGTGATGTTGATGGTGATTGATGGTAGGGGTACTCATGGGTACCCATTACCCGTCCCTATCTCAAACTTATTGCCTACTGTTTGTTTGTTGCATTTTCTTTGGTGGTACGCTATTTCACCATTGGCATTTGATCCAATTCTTTTTTTTTTTTTATCGTGACAGTAATGTTTTGGGTAAGATTCTTTCTTTACTAGTCACTGATACTTTTTTATTTCCCTGGACATCTTTCATCTTGCAAACCTTCTTTAAAGAATCAAACTTTTCTCTTTCTGTTTTCTGGTCCTCTTTATGTTTGCATAATGGTGTTGTTTGTGTGTCTCACTTGTAACCATAACTCGCTGAGTTTCTTTCCCTTGCTTTCGAGCAGTCTTTCTTAAGTTTGTTTTTGTATAATGATCACGGCATCTTATGCATGAACATTGAGTTTTACTGTATATCATTGGATAATTAAGCTGCAAGAGAAAATCTTCGGTAAATAAATTGGGACATTTGTAGCATGGTGCGCTGCTATTTTGGTTTATCTCGCTTTCTTTATATGTATCAAAGGATGCAATTGTTGTTAGCCAAAAAACGAGAGGCAACTAATGTAACTGGTTGTGGTGTACCTAGCAGGTAGAAGAAGATGGCAGATGGTGAGGACATTCAGCCACTCGTGTGTGATAATGGAACGGGAATGGTCAAGGTATGAAGTTTAGGGGTGTTTGGAAACAATTTCAATATGATAAGCAGAACATGGTTTGGATGTTTGTGGTTTCTCTGCTTTCTTTCGTGGTCACTGAATCTTAACCTTCAATGAAATGGTACTTTTTAGGCTGGATTTGCTGGAGACGATGCTCCACGAGCTGTGTTCCCTAGCATTGTAGGCCGCCCTCGTCACACAGGTGTCATGGTTGGCATGGGCCAGAAAGATGCTTATGTTGGTGATGAGGCTCAATCCAAGCGTGGTATATTAACTTTGAAATACCCTATTGAGCACGGTATTGTGAGCAACTGGGATGACATGGAGAAAATTTGGCATCACACCTTCTATAATGAGCTTCGTGTTGCCCCAGAAGAGCATCCAGTTCTTCTAACTGAGGCCCCTCTGAATCCCAAGGCTAATCGTGAGAAGATGACCCAAATAATGTTTGAGACCTTCAACACTCCTGCTATGTATGTGGCCATTCAAGCTGTTCTTTCCCTATATGCAAGTGGTCGTACAACTGGTAAGCATATGGATTAGTCTTTCATGCAGCAAGGGTGTGTGTTTGAAGTCTGGTGTCCAATACCAAAATGTGACATGCGTGATTGTTTTTGTCCATGTGTCTCGACCTTGAAGTGGCATGCTTGATTGTCTTGAAATTATAGTTTTGGAAATGTATTTATTGGACTCTAGTTATTGTTATCTTTCTTCTCATGTTTACTCATGGGTGTTTCGGCTTTGCTATGAAGGTATTGTGCTCGACTCCGGTGATGGTGTTAGCCATACAGTCCCCATATATGAGGGGTATGCTCTCCCTCATGCCATCCTTCGCCTTGACCTTGCTGGTCGCGACCTTACTGATCACTTGATGAAAATTCTTACGGAGCGTGGATATTCCTTCACTACCACAGCTGAGCGGGAAATTGTTAGGGATATGAAGGAAAAACTGTCTTACATTGCCCTTGACTATGAGCAGGAGATGGAGACTTCAAAAACCAGCTCTTCAGTTGAGAAGAGCTACGAGTTACCAGATGGGCAGGTCATTACCATTGGTGCAGAGCGATTCCGATGCCCTGAAGTTCTTTACCAACCATCAATGATCGGAATGGAAGCAGCAGGCATTCACGAAACCACTTACAACTCCATCATGAAGTGCGATGTTGATATCAGGAAAGACCTGTATGGCAACATTGTACTCTCTGGTGGCTCAACCATGTTTCCAGGCATTGCTGATAGAATGAGCAAGGAAATTACTGCTCTGGCCCCAAGCAGCATGAAGATCAAGGTGGTGGCACCCCCTGAGAGGAAGTACAGTGTCTGGATTGGAGGCTCCATCTTAGCTTCCCTCAGTACCTTCCAGCAGGTTTGTATTCATTTCTGCATTTCAATATTGAGTTCCAAGTAAATCTTGAATGATATCTGATTAGATTTTCGACTTGTTTTCTTGATTGCAGATGTGGATTGCGAAAGCAGAGTACGATGAATCTGGGCCATCTATTGTCCACAGGAAATGCTTCTAAAATGTATGACAATAGAAGGCAAGCATGCAGCACTTGTGTCGGACTTTGTTATCCTTCTATGTTATTCTCTTGTTGGTGTTATGACTTTGAGAAGCCAGGAGTCAAATTATAGAATGGGTTCATTCTTTCATTGTTATTCGTTGTTTTCATCATATTTTTTGCCTCTATGTTACTGCACTGGTTATCATCTTGCAAATTGATGCCATCGGTTTGAAGTATGTTTCTCCAGTTCAGGTAACACCTTACAGAGATTCATTCCCCAATTCGGTCACTGTAACATGTGTGTATACTCAAATTACCGTATCAAATATTCAAACATATACAAACAACCTCATTCAAACATATACAAACTCGGCTGTCTGCAGCTCGTTCTCACAAAATGGGTGATTCACTATGTTGAGTTGCATTTCATATTTTGAGTTGATGTCGGGATCATCAATTTTCTGTGGTTTCTTCATGTTTTCCTTCATTAAAATGTTGTCATTTGAGCTGAAGGCCTTATTTCCAGGACTCTGGTGATCGTTGTAGTGAGAATTACATCTATTAAATGTCTTAGAAGACAAGTCCTTCAAGCTCGAATCTACAAAAGAATTCTGTAAGCTGAAACTCCCGAACCCTTCAATTCCACGCGTAAGATTCCTAGCTTTGGCCCTCTCTTCTCTGAAAAATGGCCGATCGTCAACCAGTTTCACTACTCTTTCAGACAGCTTTCTCACACTCAAGCCCCAGTTAAACCTGTATCCAAACACAGGCTCATCAAACGATGAATGCAGACAATGAAGATTCATGTAAGATTATAAATTCCTACCCTTTCTCATCAGTATATTGAAACCTTCCCATCTCCTTCATAGCATCTTTATCGTCCTGAAACTCCTCAGCAATTCTCAATGGCCCATGGCTTAGCAGATGTTCCAATAGAATCAAAGCCTTGTATGAACCTCTCCAACTCCTTCTATCAAAGTTCAACAACCTGGCATGGTAACAAAGACAAATCCAAAACTTAGTTAAAATTTGTATTATGAAAAAGATTAGTAGCTTAACAAGCCAATGAACACCTCTTGTGTATAATCTCCACAACCCTCCAATAATCATCAACTTCGAAGGCAGCCTGGGATATTATTCTACTGGTACACGTGTCCGGTGGCCATGGAGTTTCGTTTGTGGCTTCTTCAGTCATTCTGTTAGCCAGACATGGATTAAAATGAACCAATCTAAATGAAGCTCTAAGCATGGTGATATAAGCAACAGAAAACTCACAGTTCTGCTGGTGTTACGTCAGTCAGCACCAAACGAGCGGTTTTGATCTTCTCTTTCAAGAAGGTAGAGGCTTGCTTCTTCAGTTCATAGAACAGAGGACTGCTCATGTTTGCTGTTTTTCGTTTGGAACGATCGACATTCATGCTTTGAAATATTTGTAAGGTGACAAAAGTTTCAATGGATTTTGTTCTCAGCTTTGTTGTACGTAAGAAATGCAACTACTCCATTGCCTCAACAAACACTAACAACTCTCTAAAAGTTGTGTTTTGCGTATGTAATGAGAAGATTAGGGTCAGTTATTATTACTTGGTTAAGAGCAAAGATAAAGTTTACAACTTTCAATTTTGACCTGAGAGGAGGTTTGCATCACTAGGAAAATCAGAGGCAACTCTGCATGTTTTAAGCTGTTGATAGGTCGACTTCATGCAATTTTTGACCAAAACGTAGAGCAAAACTTGAAACGAAATGCAAGTTTAAACAATTATTAAGAAACAAGAAGCTAGATACCAGCCAAGCATGACTGTGAAATAGTTAGTGGCCACCTGTTGTTAGTGCCCACCTGGATTTCAAATTTTTTTTCCATCAATTTTTCTCCTTACTATGAGCATTTTGGAGGCTATAATTATGTATTAACACACCAGATTCGAATTTCGAACATTGGAAAGAACAAAAAAACACGGAGAAAACAGAAGTGCCAAAAAAAACATCCATCATTGGATTGAGAATACTACTCGAAGTCGGTGGTAATTTCTGTTGTGATAGTCGACGTATATACTTGCCCTACTTATTCCCATTCTCCAGCGATTTGCAATGTCCATTTCCGATAAATGCAATGCGATAAAAGTGGATTGAGGACACAGAATTTCCGGCACTAAAACTGAAATGGCTGATTATTTTTCATACGATTACAGTCGCGACCATCCAAAGTCGATAAAGTACATTGTAAACATGTGCATCCAGTTGTTTCTAAACGTATAACTCCAGCGAAGCCCACTCAAAAAAGTGATGCTAATCCGAAATCGAACCTGAAAATGTATGATTAGGAGAAACAAAGCAGTAGCCCCCAAGTGATTTTACAAATTAAGATCCCACTGTTAGATCATGGCGAGCCTAAACAGACCCCAAAATGAAAACCCTCTATATTGTTCTCTGTAAACGCTACGGAAGGAAAAGAACCAGTCGCCTTCTAGGTGTCTGATAGGGAATATTCGCTTTCCACTGGCTATGAAGGTGTAAAGAGGCGAAGAGGACTGCACTGCTTCTGATAAACATAAGTCACGGAGGATCAGCTACGAACTTGCCACATACCGGTTCTATATCCAACAGACATGAGCACAAGCTCCCAAAGCATATTTGGAATGCTTAAAGGGTTCACCTTTGATCCGGGAATTTCAGACCAGTTCACAGAAATCTCAACCATTGGAATTCGGAACCATTTGCACAGGTAAACCACCTCAACATCAAAGCACCACCTGATTATATAACATCAATGAAGCATAGAAACATATAGAATACGCATGTCGTCAGTCCAATCATTTTTGCAACGCAAAGGACTTGTTTCAAAACATCAACTTGGTACACCTATCAGATTTCATGATTTCTGAACATTATATGATTCACGTGGTACAATCTATGCATGTAAGTTCCTACCGCATTTTACCAAATTCTCTATAATCCAAAATGGATTTACCTCTTCAAACGGATATTAGTAAAAAGCTTCCTTGCAGCAGCCCTAGTGAATATTTTAAAGCCACACTGTGATGCATGAAGAATTCCACGTCAGAATACCAGTTAAATGCTTTTATTTTAGATTTGGTACCCTGTATATACAAAAAAGAAAAAGGCAGTAACCATGTATCCTATTCTAAAAGTGGAACGCAAAATCATACCTGCGTATCACGAATTCCTGGACCAGCAGCCAAAAGAACAACAAGATGGAAACCTTTCATCAAAAAATTGCGGTACCACTTCCGCTGAAAAATTATATAAACTGGTTCAATTAAAATACTTCAAAAAGTAATGATGACAAGAATTAAAATACACATATAGCTGCAAGCAGCATAGGACTCAACTGTAGCCAGGGCTTTTCCCTCAAGATGAGAACGAGAACCAAAGGCAGCAATTGGGATATCAGATATTCTAAAACCTGAATTATTATTAGGTGAGTCCCCAAACTTGAATTCCTCTTTGGCAACTGCATGGATCTGGAATGGAAAACATATAGTAGAAGCTTTGTTAGAATCTCCCCTAGGGGTGACCACATTTTAGATACAAAAAATCTACGAGGGTATAGTTGTGTGGTGGCAGTTGATACGAACCTGTTTTTCAAGTTTTTCTACATCATTCACCTTGGTTGCTCCATCAGCATCGAGCATTAGAAGTAGCTCACCACGCGAATGAAGCATTCCCTGTTTTAAAATGCTTTCACAAAGGTAAAAGCTCCAATCAATTATTGCCATGCATAAAGGAACATAAATATATACAAGGGACTGGTTCAGATTAAACTCACTTTTCTGATAGCTTCTCCCTTTCCGTGATTTCTACCAAGAAGGATTACCCTCACATTATCCACGGTGTATTTCTTTACAAATTTAAATGCTACTCCTTTTGTACCATCAACACTTCCATCATCAACAATCACCACCTGTCCACAAAAGTATTTCAGAAGTAATAACTTGAGCTGCACAAACAACCGGCACAGCTATCTCGTTACGTGTTTGGTTATTACCTGATTATTACAACCGCTTTTAATTACACACAAAAGTTCATGCATGAAGTTCTATATTTAGGCATTCTCTGGGAAGCAAATTATCTATGTTCATAACATCATTACTCTATCAGCAAGGATGCTAGATAAACAGCTGCCCAAAACCAATTAACATAGTCTAGCTAAAAGAATACCTCATAAGAAAACGACTTATCCTTTGCTGCTCGCTGTTGAAGATAGCTACAAAGTAAGATATGAATATCATTAAAATAATAACTCATGACTTTATCAAACATCCATACACAGTAGGTGCAGATTACACAGGGAAGCAAATCATAATACATTGTCAATTACAAGTGAAATACAATTAGCGAAGCTTCAACTTACTTCATTGTTTCCTCAAGCGCACCAGGAAGCCTAAGTTCTTCATTGAATGCGGGGACTATCAAAGATATATACTTTTCGGCCGGATCAAAAATGGAAGGACAAGGGACCTAAAACAAATGCTTCTAGAAGAGTCAGTAACGCTTCAAACAACCATTTCCGATTGAAATGACATGGTTGAATTAGATCACCATTGAAATAAAAAACGTAATTACAAAATTACGTGCATACTAAACCAATTTCATGAAAAACACCCAAAAACGCCAATTGAACCAAAAAAATTGAATCTTGAACCATAAAATTAATTTACTGCAATTTTGTTTTACCTGTTTCAACGACTTTGGGTCCTCGAAGATCGCGGGAGCTTCGACGTGCCTGTGATAATAAAATGAAAATATATGAAACAAAACGGTTAGAAGAACAGTTTTTTCATGGAATAAGATGGAGAGAATTGAAATGGGAACGGTAGAACGTACGCGTTGTTGTTTTTTCTGCGATAAGCTTCGAAGAAGACTGCAGAAACGAAAGCTAAGGCAACAATGAGAATGGGGGCGAACAGGAGCCCCACCATCGTCCAGACAATTGCAAACTCCATTGTTTTTATTTTTTTCAGGTCCGAAGTGGAGACGGTGGCTGCTCCTCCTCCTCTTCTTGCGATTAAAGGAAAAACCAAGTCCTGCACCAGCCGACTCTGTAGGCCAGTTTATAATCGTGGACGAAATGAACTTACGTCATTTATTAATCATATAACAAGACTGTGACAACAACAAGCCCGTCTAGCTCAGTTGGTAGAGCGCAAGGCTCTTAACCTTGTGGTCGAGGGTTCGAGCCCCTCGGTGGGCGCTATATAATTTTTTTGTTCTACATTGTCCCTCAAATGCTCTCGGTGGGTACGTCTCTTTTTTTTTTTTTCCTGTTATTTCCGCTAAGAACTTGACTTTCTATATATATATATAATGATTTTAACATTGTTCCAGAAATATAGTGCCTTTTTAAAATGGTAATTTCAAATTTTAAGATAGTACATTAGAGCGTATGAGTCTGTCTAGCTCAGTTGGTAGAGCGCAAAGCTCTTAACCTTATGGTCGTTGGTTTGAGTCCCTCGATGGGCGCTTTACAATTTTTTTTTCTACATTGTTCCTCAAATGCTCGATGGGAACGTTTCATTTTTTTCTGTTATTTTCGCTAAGAATTTGACTTTCTATATATATAAAATGATTTTAACATTGTTCGAACTTCGAGTAATATAGTGCCCTCTTAAAATGATAATTTCAATTTTCGAGATAGTGCATTAGAGGGTTCGAGTCCCCCGATGAGCGCTTTTCAATTTTTTTCTATTATTTCTAATAAGAAATTCACTTTCTGTTTATATAAAGTGACTCTAACATCGTCTAATTAGTACAATGCCATCTTGAAATGGTAATTTGAGCTTTCGAGATGGTACATTGTCCCTCACATCCAACTAGTACATTATACTCTTAATAATGATAATTTAAATCTTCTTAATAATTGTTGATACCATATCGACCGACCCGACCAAGACTTGAAAGATCACTCGAACCAAGCTCGGCCCACCATCATGGCCCATCACGGCATAGAAGGCCACCTGGACTAGGCCCATCAACAAAGCCCACGCTCAAAGCCCATTATTAGACTCATCACCTAAACCTAGATATTTCCTATAAATAGGGAGCTCCCTCCCTCATTTGGGGGATTCCACTCTCTCTCTGGAAAGGAGCTCTCCCTTCTCTCTACATTTTTACTCTTTCTTTAAGGCTCAAGGCCTCTTGTATCATGTACAAACACTTATATCATTAATGAGAATAGAGCAACGCCATGGACGTAACCCGATTTGGGCGAACCACGTACATCTCATGTCTCTTGGATGTGTGCGGTCTTCACGGACTAAGTTGGTCCATTTCTTGCATCAACAGTTTGGCGCCGTCTGTGGGAATCGATACAAGAAGTTATGTCGGTTATTTCTTATTTTCCTACCCGCTGAAACCCACAAATTCGAGACCATCATCCATGCCTTTCACACAAGGGAAAAATCTCTTCATCCGAATCTCTCTCATAATACGTGGGAGAAATTGAATGTTCAAAACCACTCTAAAGTGAATTGAATATTTGATCAAAACAAGCCACATGCAAAGCACACAATTTGTGTTCTCACAAAATCAGTAAACAGATATTTGGGGAAGCTCGCACGACTTCCTAGCCGGTTGGCATCAAGGTTCAATAATTCACATTTCAAAGGTTCATCAAGTTCTGTCCCGTCAGCTTATATGTCTCATTGAAGTTGTCAAATTAGCAAAGAGGAGGGGACCAGTGTGCAATTCTTAATTGCTTATCAGTGAATAGTCTCCCAAGTTCAGAGACCATGATGGGCTATATACATATTTAATATATATATATATATATATATATATATATATATATATTGGCTACTAGGTTGAAAAGGTGGGCATATCCCACGCAAGATGCAAGAATAAGTGAGGGCATGGTGGGCACCCACCATGTGAAACCACCTTTTCAATAAACATATATTATATTGTAACACATGTATATATGTAAGGGGAAGTAGAATTCTTCCTCTTGCTATCAAAGCCAACCCACAGGAAATCAACCGATCAACACTTCCTTCAAACCACGAACGGACTGAATGGGCTGACCAGGCAACAGGCACAATTCCACAGCAAAAAACCGCTCTACATGCTAAGTCCTTATCGAAGAAAATTCACATGAAGACAAGACCAGTTAGCCCAGGTAATTAATTTATCCATTACAATCGGCCATACTCAGAGAGGGCTCGCACGATGTCCTAACCGATCGGCCTCAACTTCAAAAAAAAAAATTATTATTATAAATCTTGTTCGTCCAGTCAAGGAGAGACTCCACACGGTGCCTATGCCGATCGGTTTCTTTCACCTCCAAATAAAAAAATCCATGATCATCCAACCTCTAGGTACACCAACATCTCATCTTGGTCGGCCTATTCCATCTACCTTGCTTAGCCATGAAGTGGGGAAGCTCGCACGACGACCAGGCCGATCGGCCTCCTACGTACGACAAGGTCATAAACATAAATCTTAGCCTTCATCCCCAACTTAATCATTGATGATCATCCACCTACTACACAACCACGCGATTGGCAGGCCGATCAACCACCATGTCAACCTGCAGGTTCATAAATCTATATTTACATATTTGTATGGAAGGAAGGGCGGACAACCAAGTTCAAACTAGAAGACTACAATAATTGGTTATGTAAAAGTGGGCATACCCCACTTGATATTATATACAAATATACATATGCATGGAATGCATGTTGTATGTTTGTTAAGGTCAACAATGTGAGAAGCCTTGGTGGGCACCCCCCACGTGAATCAATATCAACATGATATTATTCTATATACATATGGAAACTTGGCCTCAATATCTTCACCACACATCAGAATTTGTCCCCCTTTCTTTGAATTTTGGGCAACCAAGAAAAGTAATATTGATCGGCCATGGAGTATTAGAACCCCACCAATTCATATCAAGTGGGCCCCTATTGAAAAAAAAAAAAAAGTTGTTCTTGGTTCGGCTTCGTCTTCACCAGGGCAGGTCGGCCACCTCATCATGCGGGAGTACACTCAAGCTGACCGACCAAGGTGACATACACTCACCTTGGCCCAAATGGGTCTCGGTCCGTCTAACGACATCTCCTAGGCCGATCATCCACCTTATCATGCAAGGATCCGCGTAAGATGACCAACGAAAGTGACATACACATCTTAGCTCCAAGTGGTTCTTGATTGGTCCATGGGTATCTCGTAGGCCGATCGGCCACCTCATCGTGCGAGGATCCGCCAAGTTTGGCCGAAGGGACCTTGGTCGGCCAACCCTCACTTTGGTGGGCCAACCCTCCCTGCGGTCGGCCTACCACCATTGACGTGGTCTTCCTCTCTTCCACTCCAACGGACCCTTGGTCGGCCAACCCTCATTTTGGTCGGCCTACCACCTTGGCGTGCTCTTCCTCTCGTCCACCCAACGGACCCTTGATCGACCAACCCTCATTTTGGTCGGCCTACCCCCTTGGTCATCTAAGGCATCACAATGGGTGAGTTAATCTTTTCTTCTCACCCTTTACTATACATAAGTCATATTATTGAAACATCATACGCATCATTATGTGCACTCATGCTCATATCATTGCCCATGACATATGAGCATCATATTTACATCATGTGCACATGCACATCATTATGCTCACATCATCACCCATGGCACATAAGCATTATATCCACATCATTGGATCTTATCCATATGCCTCAGCATGCACGCATCATGAGCTCACAGGCATCCCCTGTATGAGGTCACATACCCTCACCTTGAAAATGGCTCTCGGTCAACCATGGACATTCCTCGCCGATCAGCCAAGTACAGTGCATCACACGAGTTTTCCTCCGCTTCCCCCCTCAACCGAGGACTTGGGGGACTAGATATAGTGCACCTACAGATTGATAAACAAAGTTGTTCAATCAGTGCAATCTTGCTACAAGTCCTCCCTTGAGGCAATCTACCTAAATCAACTTGGAGGATTTCCTCCGGGAAGCATGCTTCGATCGGCAAACGCTATCAAGTAGCTACCGATCGAATGCACAAGTTTACTTCCTCCGGGAAGCATGCTCCGATCAGCAAACGCTATCAGTAGCTACTGATCGGAGGTTCCATTCTACTTCCTCCGGGAGGCATGCTTCGATCGGCAAACGCTATCAAGTAGCTACCGATCGAATGCACGAGTTTACTTCCTCCGAGAAGCATGCTCCGATCAGCAAACGCTATCAGTAGCTACTGATCGGACGTTCCATTCTACTTCCTCCGGGAAGCATGCTTCGATCGGCAAACGCTATCAAGTAGCTACCGATCGAATGCACGAGTTTACTTCCTCCGGGAAGCATGCTTCGATCGGCAAACGCTATCAGGTAGCTACCGATCGAATGCACGAGTTTACTTCCTCCGGGAAGCATGCTCCAATCAGCAAACGCTATTAGTAGCTACTGATCGGACGTTCCATTCGACTTCCTCCGGGAAGCATACTTCGATCGGAAAATGCAACCAGTAGCTACTGATCTGATGCTCTGATCTGCATTCTGGGGACTAGGAGGTATACTTCTCCAAACGGTCGACATGCATCGGCCTGGATTACAAGTCCTCGACCGAGGAAATCCACCTCAGTCAATAACTTGGGGGACTTCTGTTGATACCATATCGACCGACCCGACCAAGACTTGAAAGATCACTCGAACCAAGCTCGGCCCACCATCATGGCCCATCACGGCATAGAAGGCCACCTGGACTAGGCCCATCAACAAAGCCCACGCTCAAAGCCCATTATTAGACTCATCACCTAAACCTAGATATTTCCTATAAATAGGGAGCTCCCTCCCTCATTTGGGGGATTCCACTCTCTCTCTGGAAAGGAGCTCTCCCTTCTCTCTACATTTTTACTCTTTCTTTAAGGCTCAAGGCCTCTTGTATCATGTACAAACACTTATATCATTAATGAGAATAGAGCAACGCCATGGACGTAACCCGATTTGGGCGAACCACGTACATCTCATGTCTCTTGGATGTGTGCGGTCTTCACGGACTAAGTTGGTCCATTTCTTGCATCAACAATAATATACTATATTGTCAATCTAAACATGCACCTTATCTCCCATAACACAAATGACAGAATGAAAAAGATCGATATACGAATTGTGAAAATAGAAAATTTCTGAAGATGCCTAAAACTTCAAATTGTTTCTTCCTGGTGCTTTAACTCGTTCTTTCACTTTTTTCTTAGTTAATTGAAGGGACTCTCTCTACCTTCATTTGTGCTTAGCATACTCCATAAATATTCACCAGTTGAACAAACCCAAAAAAAATGAATTAACCTGAGGCCGGATGTAATGACCCGTCCCGAATATCGGGATTGAATATTAATTAATCATGATTTAGAATGACTAATCGGGGATTAGTTGAGTGAAATCGGACGAAACGTGCAAAATGACCGTTTTGCCCCTAGCGTGGGCAAAATGTTGACTTTTAGTTCGGGCGGTCAAATGGACTTTGGCCGATGACTGTGACGTAGTTCGGGACGTTACGAGTTCATAGACAGGTGGCACGTTCGATTCCGACATTCGAGGTGAAAGTTATGATGTTCGATAGATGAGGGGTATTTTGGTAATTTGGCATATTAGGGGCCAAATGTTGACTTTTTGATCGGGAGGTCCGATGGACGAGGGCCAAGGACCGTTACGTAGGTCTCGTCGATACGAATCCAACGACAGGCGGCATGCCGAAATCGGAGATTCGACGACGAAGTTATGGTCACGGAATCGGACTCGATTAACCGAACGAACCGGGATTAAAATAATATTTTAATATAAACAGTACCCGGTGACTGTACACATTCGGATGAGTGACAAGTGTCACCCATCCCCTGAAATCTGGTCCATGTTTCCCTCCCAACACCATCATTACAACATCATCATTTATCCTTCATCATTTCCTCCATTTTCTCCTTAATTTTCTCCTTCTTTGTTCTTCTTACCCGTGAGCATTGAGCAGCAGAATTGGAGAGTGTTTGCTGCCATTCCTAACTGGTTTTGAGGGCAAAATCGAGTGTTTGTTGAGACTAACTCAACTGGGTAAACACGGGAGGTTGAGAGTGGCTAAAAACTAGGAATTCGAAATTGGGTTTTTGGGAGGAAAAATCAAATTGGATGAATTGAGCCTTGTTGATCGAAATTGGGTTCAGTTTCTGTCTTCTGGGATTACTACGATCCATTTTGTAGAAGGAACTAAGTGGAATTGAGGTCGAATTGAGGTAGAACTGAGGGAGGAAACTTTCAGAAATCTCGAGGTTGAGTCGAGGGAATTGAGGCTTTGCTTGACGAAATTGATGTGGGGATTGTGTTCCTGAAGATCCCACGATGCTTCTGGGTTCACCAATTGAAGGGAAACACTGGAGATTGATGAAGCTCCATGGATGCACAGTGTACGGATGTTCGAGTTTGAGTCGTGGCGTTTTAGCCACGAATTGATGCAATTGAGTTGGGGAAAATACTTACCTGAGTCCATTGAAGCTTACTGGTGAATCAATTGAACGAGATCAAGAAGCTTTGATGGTTTTCGAAGGATGAACAGTGGACGGATGTTCTTCGATTGATCATCTGTGATCGTGAGGTTAGAGGTAATGTTGCTTGTAATTAAGTCCACAGAACCCTAATTAGACTTGAATCGAAACTGACTGAATGTTCAATTGGTGGAACCAATGTCGAATTGACAGAAAACAAACCGGGTCGCCTCGCGGGTTAAATGGCCCGTTTTACAGACAAACGGGTTGGGACGGTGACACTGTAGCAGGCGCGTGGATTTCACGCGCAGCCACTCACGGCGGCGCGTGGGGGCGCGTCCGGCCTAGTCTCAAGGTGAGGTCAACATGACTTTTGATCCTCTCAGTGTAACGAACATTTTGACGTTGATTTCGGTGAAATCGGATATTGTTTCGATAATGTTCCGCGTATCCGAAGTTTTATATTACGTTAAAAATACGTATTTAAATCCCGGAAAAATTGGGGAAAATTATATGATATATTTTGAGATGTTAGTAACCCTCTATAATGATTTTGGACAGGAGTTGTGATTTCCAGATTTTACGGAAAAACGTGCAGCTCGGAAACGGACCGTTTTGGACGGTGTGTGTGAGTGGACTTTGTTTTCTAACCGTGATGCATGCATATATGATTTTTATGCCTTATTATATGATTTTATATGCTTGGGCATGATTTGTGCTTCAATCCGGTAATTTCTCGGTTTTATGATTATTATATTATTATTTTGGGCGATTTTCGAGAAATTACGAAATTTGGTAAAAATAATGTTTGGACTTGGTTTATGAGTCCGGGATGGAAATTGATTGAAAATAATGTATGGACTCGGATTATTGAGTCATGGATTGAAAGATGATGTGGTGACTCGGGAATGAGTCGAGGGTCAATTTCGTAGATTTACGTGAAAATGGCAACGGAGGTTGCAACGCATGGATTTGCGTGATAATGATATTTTGGGCATGATAACCCAAGTGAATAGTGATTTTGACTCGGTTTTGGAGTCACTTGTAAATTTGATGAAATTAATGATTTTTGTGATTTTATGATTATTTTAATCAGTCTTTTCGGGCACGTTTTACGAGGTACGTACAAATGATGTTTTGGACTAGGCCCGGAGTCTAAATGATTTCTAAAATGATGTTTTGACTTGGTTGGTGAGTCAATGATGATTTCCGGATTATTCTATTGATTTAAATGTGATTTTAACGGTTTATGTGTAAAAGGTATTTTGGGCTTGAGACCCAGTTGAGAATGACCTTGACTTGGTATGAAGTCAAGATTTGATTGAAATGTTTTGGGATGTAATTCCCGGGATGGTTTTCATTGTGATTGTGATATTCCCAGACGGTCGGTGCATGGGGGATTACCCAGACGACCGGAGCTTGGGGGATGTGATTGTAGGATCGGGAGTTGATCCTATGGTAGTCAGCTTCTCGGATGATACTGAGCCTGGATGTACCACTCGGAGGTGTCTGATCCTGGGGATGTGTTCGCCCAGAGGTGACTGAGCCCGAGGGGGTTGAGCCTAGAGGTGTTTATTCCCGAGAGAGTGACTGGATATTGGCCTACGCGTAGTGCAGCACTTGTGAGTAGTGCAGTTTGATTGATTTTGCACTTGTGAGTAGTGCAGATGTGATTGGTGATATTTTATGCACTCGTGAGTAGTGCGGATTGATTGGATTGATATATTTATTGTGCACTGGTAAGTAATGCTGATTGGTATTGATTGTGATGATGTACTGGTATTGAGTACGGGTTTTTGGTCCTTGTGGCCAGGTGATTATGTTTTCACATGTTTTGGCCTGAGAGCCGGGATTTGATGTTTTATAACATGAACTAATTTGGTGAACATGAGTGTTATGGACCATGGGAAAATATGTTTTAATTTTATCGGTCACTCATGTTTTACGATATGCATGCAAGTTTGTGAAAACTGGAGGGTAAGATTGTATTTTGATAAATGTTTTTATAAGAGGTCATTTTTGTCCACTCACACCATTTTCTGTTTTGTGACCCTCCAGGCCGTGGTACGACGTTCGGGACTGATCGTGAGGCAGTGACAGCAGCAGAAATCCGCGCAAACATCCCTTGTCTGGCAAGCACTGAAGGGGAGTTTCGGACCTTTAGTTGACTTGTCAGACGGGAGCAGGACCGGGTACGGTTTTTTTTTGACGTCCAGTTGGGACGGGTCCTGTCAAATTGGTATCAGAGCATTTGGTTCTTGATTTCTGTTGATACGTCATGCCTCCGAGTCGTGCGTCCCGTACACGGTCTGAAGATGGGAGGGGCGAGAGTAGTGTTAGTAAAGGCCCAGATATTGAGCGAGCTCGACGGTTGGGAGCCACTGTGTTTCGTGGTGATTCGGGACCGGATGGTGCCGAAGATTGGCTTACACGATTGGAGAGGATTTTTGAGGTTATGATATGTCCCCTGGAGGACATGGTACCCTTAGCCACTTTTCTCTTGGATGGCTATGCTTATAGGTGGTGGCATAGTTTACAGTTGACTGGCTGGGATGCCCGTACCTTGGCATGGGATGCATTCCGAGAGCGATTTTTGGATCAGTTTTATCCTCGCTCATTTCGGAACGCTAAGGAGGTTGAGTTTCTCCAATTGCAGCAAGGGAATCGGTCAGTGGTCGATTATGAACAGCAATTTTTGCACTTATCAAGTTTCGCTCCTCTGTATGTGGCTACTGAGGAGGATAAGTGTCGAAGGTTTGAGCAGGGATTGAGGAATGAGTTACGAGGTGCTGTAACTGTTGGCTCGTATTCTACCCTGAGGGAATTATCGGATGCTGCTATCCGAGTGGAGGCTACTATTTTACCTGTGCCAGAACAATCTTTGGGCTCTGGACGACGCCGAGAGCGTCAGGATACTGAACAGATGAGTCAGGAAACAACGAAGCGAGTTAGCCTTCATAATCTTGTGTCGCAATCCTCGGTGGGCATTCATACGGGTGGAACTTCAACCCAGTCGATAAGTAAGCGGCGTGGTGGGGCAAGTCGCCTCAGCACTGCCACTTGTCACTTTTGTAGGAAACTTGGACATTTACGAAGGAACTGCCCCGATCGACTTGACCGTAGGTCGGAATAATCGTATTGATACATGTTTTCGTGATACCTTGTAAATGGTTTGTATTGTCCATTTGTGTTGTAATATTGTATCATGTGTTTTGGGTGTGTCGGACTAGTGTGGGTCCGGATGGTTGTTTTTGTTCACAGTTTGGTTTGTAGATGGGCGTGTTGGGCCCGGAATAAACTTGACCCGGGGATGACTATTGGTGTTATTGTTTTGGGATCATCCTTGGTTTTCCCTAGGTGGATCGGGTTTGTGATGTCATGGACATTGGGCATTGTGACGATCTAGGATCGTGACGTTCATGGCCAGCTGACGTAGTGATGGATCTGGACCGTGATCCTGATGATCCAGTTGGGTAGAGAGTTTGTCACTCTTACTCCGGTATGTGAATCGTAAATGACGGGACTGAACTTCTTTTCGAAGTGGGGCCCTTTGTGGTATATTACACGAGTGAGTAGGTTTCTGAAGTAATCGAATTTTGTCAACCTTAACCGTGTAGTTGTTGGATTGGCTTCCTTATGAAGTCAACCGAGTATAATAAATGGGTAACCGATAGGTTCGGTTTTGGTGTGTCCGAGTGGACGTGAACGAGATTTCGGGTTTTGGAATCGAATTTCTGGGTGACGATTCAGGATTCGATTTTAGAACTTGAAAGTGGAATACTGGATTTGGGTGCGGAATGATTATTCCAAATGCTAGCTTACGGAATAATGATTTCGGATTCGGATTTGGACATGAATTAAAAATGTGATGTATGGGTTCGGATTCGGGATTTCTTACGAAATTGCGGATTCGAATAACTAGTTGATGGGTGGAGTTTCGATTTGTCTCTTGCTGATTTGGGCAAATGGACTCCATTATTTGAACATGTTTGGCTATGACCTAGGTGGTTGTAGTCTTGTCAATAGATAGATGTATGTACCTTGTTTATGGTTTGGGGTACGATACTTTGCAGACTTGTGGTGTCGGGTGACGATATACGGATTATACCAGTAGTACGTTGGTGAACGTGTTAGTAGTCGGCTTAATCCTGATACCATTGGATGGGTTGTGAACGTGAACTGGACATTGAACACGATGCACTGGGCAGATTGATTCTGATGATTGCAGTGATTGTTTGAGCAGGTGCTCTGAGCCATGGTTGGCTAGTATAACTCTAGTGTTGAGTTGTGTGATCACTGCTATGCTGGTGTTCAATGTGTTCCAGTTACACCGTCTGTTTGAGTGTGATGACGGTATGCATATACTCAGGATGAGTGAGTTGGTGGTTAGTGTGACCGCAAGTTGCTTTGCGGCGAAATGTTACCTTGTCGTGACCTTACCAGCATCTGGGATCACTGAGGGGGTGACAGTTGTTGATACTGCTGTTGATATTTGTCGCAGGATTGAGTTTGCCCTGCGAGGGGAGATCGTGTTGTTGATCTTGTGCTACATTGACGGACGTGGTGGTTTGATGTGTTGTCACTGATTTGTTACTGATTGGCGCTTTACTAGGGTGGTAAAGCTTGGTGGTGACAGTTTGGCTTGTGGTGTTAGCATGGACTGACAAGTGAGTTTTGGTGACTCTCTATGAGAGCGGATGTCAGGGCACATTAGTGACTACGTGGGGCAGTCAGGCTGAAGGAGTCAGCTTAGTGACGACATTGCCAATTTCTGGTGATTCATTTTCACTCGGGGTGGTCGAGTGTAGTCAGTACGACGTGCATCTGTGATGTGACGTCTGAGAGCAGACGAGTTCTGCATTGGCTAGTGGGTGTACAGGTGTACACGTGTTGAGAGGCCCATTTGTTTTCCACGAGGAGGATGTGGAATACAAGTAGTTGGAATTTCGGGGACGAAATTCTTTAAGGAGGGAAGGTTGTAATGACCCGTCCCGAATATCGGGATTGAATATTAATTAATCATGATTTAGAATGACTAATCGGGGATTAGTTGAGTGAAATCGGACGAAACGTGCAAAATGACCGTTTTGCCCCTAGCGTGGGCAAAATGTTGACTTTTAGTTCGGGCGGTCAAATGGACTTTGGCCGATGACTGTGACGTAGTTCGGGACGTTACGAGTTCATAGACAGGTGGCACGTTCGATTCCGACATTCGAGGTGAAAGTTATGATGTTCGATAGATGAGGGGTATTTTGGTAATTTGGCATATTAGGGGCCAAATGTTGACTTTTTGATCGGGAGGTCCGATGGACGAGGGCCAAGGACCGTTACGTAGGTCTCGTCGATACGAATCCAACGACAGGCGGCATGCCGAAATCGGAGATTCGACGACGAAGTTATGGTCACGGAATCGGACTCGATTAACCGAACGAACCGGGATTAAAATAATATTTTAATATAAACAGTACCCGGTGACTGTACACATTCGGATGAGTGACAAGTGTCACCCATCCCCTGAAATCTGGTCCATGTTTCCCTCCCAACACCATCATTACAACATCATCATTTATCCTTCATCATTTCCTCCATTTTCTCCTTAATTTTCTCCTTCTTTGTTCTTCTTACCCGTGAGCATTGAGCAGCAGAATTGGAGAGTGTTTGCTGCCATTCCTAACTGGTTTTGAGGGCAAAATCGAGTGTTTGTTGAGACTAACTCAACTGGGTAAACACGGGAGGTTGAGAGTGGCTAAAAACTAGGAATTCGAAATTGGGTTTTTGGGAGGAAAAATCAAATTGGATGAATTGAGCCTTGTTGATCGAAATTGGGTTCAGTTTCTGTCTTCTGGGATTACTACGATCCATTTTGTAGAAGGAACTAAGTGGAATTGAGGTCGAATTGAGGTAGAACTGAGGGAGGAAACTTTCAGAAATCTCGAGGTTGAGTCGAGGGAATTGAGGCTTTGCTTGACGAAATTGATGTGGGGATTGTGTTCCTGAAGATCCCACGATGCTTCTGGGTTCACCAATTGAAGGGAAACACTGGAGATTGATGAAGCTCCATGGATGCACAGTGTACGGATGTTCGAGTTTGAGTCGTGGCGTTTTAGCCACGAATTGATGCAATTGAGTTGGGGAAAATACTTACCTGAGTCCATTGAAGCTTACTGGTGAATCAATTGAACGAGATCAAGAAGCTTTGATGGTTTTCGAAGGATGAACAGTGGACGGATGTTCTTCGATTGATCATCTGTGATCGTGAGGTTAGAGGTAATGTTGCTTGTAATTAAGTCCACAGAACCCTAATTAGACTTGAATCGAAACTGACTGAATGTTCAATTGGTGGAACCAATGTCGAATTGACAGAAAACAAACCGGGTCGCCTCGCGGGTTAAATGGCCCGTTTTACAGACAAACGGGTTGGGACGGTGACACTGTAGCAGGCGCGTGGATTTCACGCGCAGCCACTCACGGCGGCGCGTGGGGGCGCGTCCGGCCTAGTCTCAAGGTGAGGTCAACATGACTTTTGATCCTCTCAGTGTAACGAACATTTTGACGTTGATTTCGGTGAAATCGGATATTGTTTCGATAATGTTCCGCGTATCCGAAGTTTTGTATTACGTTAAAAATACGTATTTAAATCCCGGAAAAATTGGGGAAAATTATATGATATATTTTGAGATGTTAGTAACCCTCTATAATGATTTTGGACAGGAGTTGTGATTTCCAGATTTTACGGAAAAACGTGCAGCTCGGAAACGGACCGTTTTGGACGGTGTGTGTGAGTGGACTTTGTTTTCTAACCGTGATGCATGCATATATGATTTTTATGCCTTATTATATGATTTTATATGCTTGGGCATGATTTGTGTTTCAATCCGGTAATTTCTCGGTTTTATGATTATTATATTATTATTTTGGGCGATTTTCGAGAAATTACGAAATTTGGTAAAAATAATGTTTGGACTTGGTTTATGAGTCCGGGATGGAAATTGATTGAAAATAATGTATGGACTCGGATTATTGAGTCATGGATTGAAAGATGATGTGGTGACTCGGGAATGAGTCGAGGGTCAATTTCGTAGATTTACGTGAAAATGGCAACGGAGGTTGCAACGCATGGATTTGCGTGATAATGATATTTTGGGCATGATAACCCAAGTGAATAGTGATTTTGACTCGGTTTTGGAGTCACTTGTAAATTTGATGAAATTAATGATTTTTGTGATTTTATGATTATTTTAATCAGTCTTTTCGGGCACGTTTTACGAGGTACGTACAAATGATGTTTTGGACTAGGCCCGGAGTCTAAATGATTTCTAAAATGATGTTTTGACTTGGTTGGTGAGTCAATGATGATTTCCGGATTATTCTATTGATTTAAATGTGATTTTAACGGTTTATGTGTAAAAGGTATTTTGGGCTTGAGACCCAGTTGAGAATGACCTTGACTTGGTATGAAGTCAAGATTTGATTGAAATGTTTTGGGATGTAATTCCCGGGATGGTTTTCATTGTGATTGTGATATTCCCAGACGGTCGGTGCATGGGGGATTACCCAGACGACCGGAGCTTGGGGGATGTGATTGTAGGATCGGGAGTTGATCCTATGGTAGTCAGCTTCTCGGATGATACTGAGCCTGGATGTACCACTCGGAGGTGTCTGATCCTGGGGATGTGTTCGCCCAGAGGTGACTGAGCCCGAGGGGGTTGAGCCCAGAGGTGTTTATTCCCGAGAGAGTGACTGGATATTGGCCTACGCGTAGTGCAGCACTTGTGAGTAGTGCAGTTTGATTGATTTTGCACTTGTGAGTAGTGCAGATGTGATTGGTGATATTTTATGCACTCGTGAGTAGTGCGGATTGATTGGATTGATATATTTATTGTGCACTGGTAAGTAATGCTGATTGGTATTGATTGTGATGATGTACTGGTATTGAGTACGGGTTTTTGGTCCTTGTGGCCAGGTGATTATGTTTTCACATGTTTTGGCCTGAGAGCCGGGATTTGATGTTTTATAACATGAACTAATTTGGTGAACATGAGTGTTATGGACCATGGGAAAATATGTTTTAATTTTATCGGTCACTCATGTTTTACGATATGCATGCAAGTTTGTGAAAACTGGAGGGTAAGATTGTATTTTGATAAATGTTTTTATAAGAGGTCATTTTTGTCCACTCACACCATTTTCTGTTTTGTGACCCTCCAGGCCGTGGTACGACGTTCGGGACTGATCGTGAGGCAGTGACAGCAGCAGAAATCCGCGCAAACATCCCTTGTCTGGCAAGCACTGAAGGGGAGTTTCGGACCTTTAGTTGACTTGTCAGACGGGAGCAGGACCGGGTACGGTTTTTTTTTGACGTCCAGTTGGGACGGGTCCTGTCACCGGATTTGATTTATACTTTCCTTAGAGCATCTACATCGGGCTCGGAAATTTTTTGGATAAATTTAACTTAAAATGACCAAAAAGTTATTAATAGCTACCAAGTTTTTACACCTATTAAAATCAAACTCTTTAAATTTTAACTAACTTTGTATATTAAATTCATTTTTTCAAATTTGAATATATGACAATATAATTTTTCTACGATGGCTAGTTTTTTTAAACAGCTACTTCTTAACGGCTAATGGGATGTTCAATCATTTTCTTCTTAATGCAGCTTAAAAATGTTAAGAGTTTACTTTCTGGTCAAGTGAATAAGAGACTCTTTCTACTCATTGCGTTGCTCTTTAACTAATTTGCAAAGTCGTCAATTACAAGCCTGTGGATTTGCTTTACCGTTTCTACCAACCCCGTCCCATCTCATCCAAATTGAACGTTCAACAAGCCTCTATTTTTGGCTCGAATTAAGGCCAGGAGTATGATTTGGTATCCCTTTCTTCCAAATCAGATGGCTGCCAAGTTTTTTTATTTTTTACAAGAGTTGATTGTCAACAAACGCTTTCATGTTGTCCTTGAACTTTATTTGGGGGTCGAGAACTATTCTGATGGTCATTTTCATTATTTTAACAATTCGATTTAGTGAATCAAAGCATAATTAACGAACAAAAACAAACATAGGAGTGCTAAATAAAAAAGAAAACTTTGAAAATCACTTCCTTTCTAAATATCTAGCGAGCAATGGCTTCGATAAAATCATCTTTCAAATCATCTTTCATAGTGATCTTGAAACGTTTTCTAGTTTGAGATTTTTATGAGTCATATGACAAGAGGAAATATTGGAAACTTTATGGTCCATGAGTTTATTTCTGGCTTCAATTCCGGCCCTAATCTTCCCAGCGTATGGAATGGAATTATCAAAGTCAATTCCATTATAGAAAAAGGAAAAGACAATTGATTTCTGTTCTAATATTAACTTGTAACTCAAGTAATTAGAAATAATTTTCACAATTCTTATAAAATATATGTTCAATTCTTCCGTCCAACACAAAAGGTTTATTGATACATTGCATGTGAGACGATATGATACTTTGTGGTGGTACACCGGCACATATTTTGCCCTAATTATGAGCCCAGCACAATGCACTGTATCCCACTTATTACCCCCACACATTTGTGATTTTTGCAAACAGTCGTATTGTACATAAAAGCAGGTTGAGTCAATTTGGCAACAAATGGGGGAGACAGAGATGTCCATCATTCCTTTGAAAAACAAAAGGTAGCTGAAAGATGGACCTTCTCTCAAGGCATGGCCATCATTAAAGAGCCACAACAATAGAATTCGATGTTAGGTAAAACATGGGTTCTCTCTTTTTTTTTTAAATATTTAACCGTCTTATTCATCCCTTTTTTTCCTCTAATTTGACGTCAGTATGTCGTCCATACATTTACGCACAAAATTAGATGAAAATGAGAAAAAACGGTTCATAAACTAAAACACCTTAACCAAATTGGCCAAATTAGAGGATGAAAAAGTGTTTCCTCTCACTTTCTTGTGGGCTATAAAAGCTTTGGAAGAGCTGGAGAAAATGGCCCTTCAACCAGACCCTGCCCCATATTCTTGCTTTTTCCATGATGCCAAACAGACCTTTTACTAACCTCCCTCGCCAGTCATCAGTCACCATACTCATCACATCATTATCATTATCATCATCATCATCTTTCATTTATGCACCATGTTGGTTGTTGTCCTCCATTTTTTCCTACATTTTACAGCCTATTATTAGTCACTCTAATTTTTATTTGTTTAGAGGAGCCTTTCAACCTCTCAAGTCTCAAGGAATACTAGCATTATACTTAATTACATAATAATATAGCAACAGACTAACAGAGCTTTGTAGCTTCGATGGATTCACTCACGGGGAATGGGCTTAAAATCTGGGCTCAGTTTACTAAATAACAGTGTCAGAATTTCAGAATCAGACATATATGTTGTTCAATATTTAATACTCTAATCTGCTGATGATCATGCAAACTCTTCCCTACCCAGTACAATTAAGCTAAAATTATTAATTTATAATTAATACATTAATTATAGATTATGAAGATGGAGTTGATGAACCAGAAGATTGAAAATTTATTTTGCTAATGTCAATAAAAAATTAAGAAAAAAAAGTTGGAAAATCTGTCACTTACCTCTGCTTCAGAATTTTGCAGCAGCAGCATGTGCCATTCTGTGAGATAAACATATTGGGAACCTGAATTTCAAATTATTTATACTAAAATACACAATTTCTTCCAAGGAAATTAAAAACAATATTCTCCAACAAATGAACCAATTCCCCATCTTAATAACAAACAAAAAAAAAACACAGGGGTCAGTCAACCCATTTAAGGAAAATTAAACCTAACATGAGATGATACTGTTCATGAAAATGAGAATTAAAAAAAAAAATATTAACTTGAAACTTGCTAGTGAGCCATGGCAACAGGATGATGAGCTGCATTTGCATTTGCATAGTTAATGGTTCTCTGGTTGGGCATGGCAAGCATGGCAGTGTGGTCCAAGAAATCTTGCAGAGCCACCACAGATTGCAAAATTGTTCTGAGATCATCACCACTTGAAAAAGTCAGGCTTCCAGTTCTCCTAACAGCATACACATAGAAAGTGATACACCCTTTTCTGAATTTGAACCTCGCCATCTCACAGCCACTCAAGCCTCTGATAAGCTTCTTGTTCACTTCCCCGAGTGGAATTTCTGGCGGCCAAAGGCGGTCCACGGCGGCCTTCATGGTCTGGGTTTCGAAAACGAAGAGAACCACTTTGGATTTCTTGGTGCCAAGGCCTAATGTGAGGGTGTGCCAGGCATGGTGGGCTAAGATTGTGAAGTTTGTGGGGAGGAAAGCAGTGGTGGAGGGAAAAGGAGTCTTATTGGGTTTGGTGGGTGGGAGAGAGAGGAGTTGGAGAAGCTCCAACGGCCGTGCACGGCGGATTGTGAAAGATTTGACTATGAATTGGCCACCAAAGCGGAGGCCTTTCACCTCGGAGACTGGCTTGAACGAGAAATCTGACGATGGTGGGGGTGGTGGTGTTTTCGTGGTTTGGTCATTTGGGTGTTGATGTTTTTGCTTCTTGTTATTCTTCTCTTTCTCTACCATGGTTTTTGGGGTGATTTGGGTTTTGGTTTTGGTTTGTATGATAAGTAAAGTGATGACCAAACCAATTTCTAGAGAGCTTTGATGGTATATTGTATTGGGTTTTATTAGTTTCTTTAGCTTTTTAGTTTGCTAAAGCTAATTAATTTAGTATTTTACATTATTAAACTTGATTGCCTTTATTTTATTTCAAGTAAATGAGAAGAAGAATTGTGAAACAGAACAATGTCAATGGCTCTTGATGTTGCCCTTTCATCTTTTCTCTTTCTATCTGGTTAGATAATTTGATTATTTACATAAGTAGCCGTATTAATCAATAATAACATTACATAATCAGTATGGTCCTTTATAGTTTTTACTTACCTTTGAATATGAATGATGCTGCGTTAAACTGTAAGAGCATGTACATAATTTATTTGACATAAAAATATATATTTTTATTTGCATTAATACTACAAGTTTATGTACTTATGTTATGTCCATGCAAAGTTGGAATAGGTGAGGTTGGTCCATGAAGATAGGATTTGGGTCACCAAAATAGAAAGCAACTTGGCAAAGCACCAAACTGATCTACTTTTGATTCATTTCAACTGACTTCTTTCTTGACTAAAAAGGCAGTTCATCTTTCCTCCTTTTATTACCAGACTTCAAAAACCTAACATGTGGAATTAGAAGATTTTGGGTTTACAGATGTTGATCACCGACGTCTAAGTAAGGTTTATGAGCTCACTAATAGAGGATTAATATAGGGACCACATTTTGGAGACCCCCTCCAATCATAATTGCACCCATTTGTTCAAAATCATCTATCCAAATAGGAGATGAGCCCTTAGTATTAGGTTTTAGTATAATATGTTTATAATATGTTTATAAACATAGAGCATTGAACTAAAATAGAAGGAGGAGGAATGTACACATTGAATTTGTCTCTCATATAGATCGAGAATTGAACCTTGAAATCCTATAAACGGACTTTTGATTTCCTTGGATAAACCCGAAAAAAAAAAGATCAATAAAGGAATCAAAACTCTGTACCAAAACCATGATAGTGAAGTACTACAAACAAGCAACAAATGAGGGATGTAGCGCGCGCAAGCTTTGATGGAGCAATGTCATGCGGCGTCAAAGCATACTAGGGTCCGTCAATCCTGTCATTTTCAAGAAACGAATGTAAGATTTTATATTAAACACCCCGGAAATTCGAGGATTTTAATATTGTAATTTAATGTGTGAATTGACGCTTTTACCCTTGTGATTGGTGTGGCCAAATTGTTGACTTTTGATTGGTGGGTTAAATGGACTTTGACCTATGACCGTGACGTAGTTCGGGATGTCACGAGTTCATAGACAGGTGGCACGTCCAATTCGGACGATCAGGGAAAAAGTTACGACTATCGGAAGTTCAGGGGCATTACCGTAATTTGGACGTTAGGGGCGAAAATGTTGACTTTTCGTTTGACAACTAATTTTCACGCGACTCAAGGACCGTTAGGTAGGTCTCGACGTCCTGAGTCCGTAGACAGGCGGCACGCCGAAATCGGACTTCGTATGGCTGAGTTATGGGTCTAGGAAGTGAGGGGCAGATTGGTAATTATTTGAACCAGGGGCATTTTGGTCATTTCGCCCTGGTTACTGTAGCAACCGCGGGGGACATGGACGGCACCACCATGTGCGGTGGTTCAGTGCACAATTGATTATGCTAATATGTGCTGGAAAGTCTGGGCTGTCTTTTGCTTTTGAACGTGGCCTAAACCGTCCAGCCTGCACGATCAAATTGTTAATTGGAATTCGAAGCTTTCGGGGGACAAATTTCAGTGGACAGATTGGACACCCACGAGCCTCTGGGACGGCTTGAAATTGTTTAAAACTGATTATATAGTGTATGAGCTTCACTCTGGTGTTGAAAAGACTGAAAATAGGAGTGGAACCAGAGAGAAACCATTTCGGGAATTTTTGGAGGGAAATCGGGTTTTTGATTTCTGGTGATCGTTGGACCAAACCAAGGTCTGGTTTAGTCTTCTGGGAGTGTTTGGAACTCAACCACATCGAAATCGATGGCCATCTACCACGGGTGAGCTAGGACTGTGGTTGTCGTGTTCAGAGAAATTTCAGAGGTTTGGACGACTACTTCCAGGTGAGTGTTGGTTCAATTGTTTGTGTTTTCCAGTTCGTTTTGATACTATGGTGCTTACTGTAAATTTAATTGGATTATGGTTTGGAAACCAGTGAGTTCTTGTGATTGACCCGTTTGGATGATCACGGGTCGAATGGCCATTTAAGGATTTGATTTGACTAATTAGTGTCTCAGAACTTAAATTGGATAGTTAATGAACATGTTAGGATCAAATTGGATTGAAATCGAGTAAGAATTGATGGGTATTCAACCGGGTCAAGCCGCGGGTGGCAGGCCCGTATTACAGACAAACGGGTGAAGGAGGTGACACTGTAGCTACAGTGTCATGCGCGTGACTTTCACGCGCAGCCACTTTGTGACAGGACCCATCCCAATCCCCCCGGGATTACCGTGGAATGTGCCCTGCTCCCGTCCAACAAGGGGTGTCAGACAAGGGATAACCAAGAGCCACTACCCAACGGGGCATCCAGAGTGCGCAAGGACCGATGGAGGAGGTGTGCAATGTCCCAGTCTCTGCTGCAATCGCATCCGTAATCAACCTGAAGGGCATTAAAACCAAAAGCTGTGAGTGGACAAAAACCAGTAAGTTCATCAAATACATTTATAAGACATTTATGCCCTCCAATAAAAACGTATGCATGCCACCAAAAACCAGTAACCAAAACGTTTGCTCAACCGAGCCATTAGGGCCTTAGCCCAAAAACCGTTAACCAAAAACCAAGTGTGGGAACTCAGCCCAAAACCGTGGAATACCACCACCATACATATTAAAACCATGTGGGTCACCACCCACGACCATAATTGAACATCAATTTAAAATCCGAAACCATTTAGGGTCCCTGACCCGACATACCATTTCATAACCAATAATCCATTTTATTCATTAATCCATATTTTTCCATTACCATCACCAGCATCCCAGATGCTTAGCGTCCCAGACGCTAGACGTCCCTGACGTCATATCTCACGGTTTCATAAGCTACGCGTGCTGCCCGGGGTCTCTCCGGGTCCATATATCTGACATCCCTGATGTCTGACGTCCCTGACGTCAATCATAGCAATCCTGCTCCTGAGTCATCATACGGTCCGGCTGCTCCGTATAATGACCCCTCGCAGGCAATGCACCGTGACTTCCCCAGTGTCCCAGACATCTGGAGGAGACCATCATATATCCTTGTATCCAGATGGTATATGGAAAACAGTTTTATTAAATCCTTTTATCACATCATTACCATTGGGCCCTGCCCGTAATTTCCATAAAACCACACAGTTCCATTTAGGGTCCTTGACCCAAAATCACAATTATTAAATATAGGGTCCCTGACCCGAAATCACCATTATAATCCAATTGGGCCTCATGCCCGATTTTTATGAACCACTGGGCCCACGGCCCGATTTGTAAACCAACTGGGCCCGCAGCCCGACTTATAAACCCACTGGGCCCACGGCCCAAATTCGTAAATCAACTGGGCCCCTGGCCCGATAACATAATTCAAATGGGTCTCAGCCCGATTTCATACCAACTGGGCCCCTGGCCCGATTTCATTAACCAACTGGGCCCCCGGCCCGATATTCAAATGGACTCCAAGTCCGAAATTTCCAAAACAAGTGGGCCTCAAGCCCGAGTTCATATTTCCAATTTCAAAACCATTTCATCACATTATATCCAAGTCATAAATATGGAAAATCCATGGAAAACCGGAAACCTCGATTTACGTGCAAGCACGTAAATCGCCTCGAAATACGTGAAACCGTACAATTTACCAATAACCAAATCAACATCACACAATCACAACCATAATCCATATAAAACATTTAAGCATGCATAGAATTTATAAAACCAAAGTCCACTCACAGACCGTTTTAACCGTGTGCCTCGATATGCGTGCCACCGGCCCTCCCGGGCCACACCACTATCACCGGGACTCCCAATCCTGTCCAAATCACATTAGAGGGTTACTAACCTCATTATTAACATCCTATCAAAGTCCCGTATTTTTCCCGAATTTTTACTTATTTTTAAACTTATTTTAAAACCTTCGGACATCCCGAACACTATCGAGACGGTGTCCGATCGACACGAAACCAATTCCAAAATGTCCGTTACATCGAATAGATTAAAAGTCATGTTGGAAGTTTCCCCAAAATACCCTTCACGCGCCCCCACGCGCCAGGTCAAGATTCAGGTCAGCAATGATGACGTCATGCTACAGTAACGGGTTCTGAAACCGGGTTTGTAACCGGGTCGCCGTCGACCCGCGGCTTGACCCGATCACAGATCGAGTTCCAGACCACCATTTTTGATGCGGTTTGATCCTATGGACTCGTCATAACCTCCTCTATGGTTCTGTGACATCCAAACTCATTTTTAGGTGGATTAAACTACCTGAAAACTGACGGGAAAATCGGCTGAGAACTCAGGTCATCCTCTCCGGCGACTCGTCGAGATTCCGGCCGTGGTTCATGGTCCAAAATGGTCGTCTAGGTTCCTAGGACATGTCTCAAAAACAAACAAACATTCATAACGTCAAAAACGGACGTTTCAAGGCAGGGAAGTAAATCGGGTCTTCACGGGTTTCTGGACTTACCGCCGCCGTGTCGCCGCCGTGGGCTGCCCAGTCGTGGTCTGAGTCGTCCTAAGGTTCCAGTGGTCCTATCCCTACGTTTGTTCGAGCCCAGATATGAAGGTTTGCACGGTTGGATGGTTTTGGGCCGATCGGGTTCCTCTCGGGTCTGGGGGGTTTTTCTGGGCTGCGCCGCCGTCCGTGGTGGTGGTGGCCGCACTAGGTGAAGGTGGTGGGTGGTGGTCGTCCTCTGGAGATTACCTGAGTGTGGAGTGATGTTGTGGGGTGATGATGTGCACGATCAAGGAGGGAAACCGTGCTCACGGTTTTGAGAGAAATGAATGTGAGAAATGAGTAGTCTGATGGTTTAAGAAATAAAAGAAGAGGAGATCAAGGGCTGGGATCAGTTTGAGTTGTAAATTCAATGGTGAGGATTTGAGGGGAGAAAATTAATTAATTAAATCAATGGCCAACCAAGATCCATGATTTAAGGATTGAAGGGGATGATGACATGTGTCACTCATCAAGGGTCCAGATTGGTTTGGTTAAAGTAATCAGATTTTATTATTATATTATTATTTTATTCCGAGTCTCGGTTAATCGCGTTTCACGTCCTTGACCAAAACGTCGTCGTCGGATCTCCGATTTCGGCATGCCGCCTGTCGTTGGATTCGTATCGACGATACCTACGTAACGGTCCTTGGCCCTCGCCCATCGGACCTCCCGGTCAGAAAGTCAACATTTGGCCCCTAATAAGCCAAATTACCAAAATACCCCTCAACTTCCGAACACCATAACTTTCTCTACGAATGTCGGAATCGAACGTGCCACCTGTCTATGAACTCGTGACGTCCCGAACTACGTCACGGTCATCGGTCAAAGTCCGTTTGACCGCCCGATCAAAAAGTCAACATTTTGCCCACGACCAGGGGCAAAACGGTCATTTTGCACATTTTGTCCGATTCCGCCCTACTAACCACCGTTCAACCTCACTAATCAAGATTAGTGACTAAACTAATCCCGGAATTCGGGACGGGTCGTTACAACCTTCCCTCCTTAATAAATTTCGTCCTCGAAATTCCAACCGATCTAATCTCAACGTACTTCCCTCCTTAATAAGTTTCGCTCTCGAAACTCGATTACCCTGATTCCACGAACACCCCGTGGAAAGTGGAATCGACCACGCAACACGTGTACACCCGCACACCAACTAACCAGGCAAAACTTGTCTGCACTCTACGTACCACTAATACTCAAAACGCAACGACTACATTCGACCCCGTCGAATGACTGAAACTACTTGTTTCGAATTTGACACCACTTGTCAAATCAACCCTCTCGTTGACGCAACAACTCGACGGTTCCTTTCCCACTCCCACTAGGAGTCAGCTGACCCCACTCAACAATCTATGTTGACACATCCTGACAAACTGTCACCACACAGTTGTTGTCAGTCGAAAACTGACACTAGACTCACTCGTGGCTACACATGCCACCAACGTACTCGACTCACCAATATCCTTACCGACATTGCACACGACCTGTGTGTAATTAGACACATCGGAATTACCATGACCCATTGCATAGTAATGTCCGGTCCACAACCAATCCCATGGTATCGGAACCAATCCGACTACCAACACGTTCACCAACACACCTCGGGTATATCCCGTATACCGTAACTAGACATCACAAGTCTACAAGGTATTGTACCTCGAACCATGTACGAAGTACACACATCTATCTAATGACCAGACTACAACCACCTAGGTCATAGCCGAACGCGTTCCAATACTGGAGTACGTTTGCCCAATCCAGCATGAGACAAAACGAAACTCCACCCAACATCTAGTTCCAATTCCGAATCCAAATCCGCAATTTCGTAAGAAATCCCGGATCCAAACCCAGACATCACAGTTTAACTCATTTCCAAATCCGAATCCGAAATCATTATTCCGTAAGCTAGCATTTGGAATAACCATTCCGTACCCAAATCCGGAAATATACTTTCAAGTTTCAAAATCGAATCCTGAATCGTCACCCAGAAATTCGATTCCAAATCCCGAAATCTCATCACAATTACCAAGACACACCAAAACCGAACCTATCGGTTACCCGTTCAATACACTTGATTGACTTCATAGGGAAGCCAATCCAACCTCCACACGTCTAAGGTTGACAAAATTCGACTACATCGAAAACCTATTCACCTGAGTAGAATACCGTACGGGCCCCACTTCAAAAAGAAGTTCAATTCCGTCATTACGACTCACATACCCAAGGTAAGAGTGATATACTCTCCCCCTATCTGAATCATCAAGATCACGACCCAGATAGACACTGTGTCCCTGACAATAACGTCAAAATCCTAGATCGCCACAACGATTGACAACCGACTCCGACAACTAGACAGATCAGTCAACGACGAGACACGTCGAGACTGCGGATTCTCACGGATTACCTTGTATCAGTCCTTGTCATTCCACCTAGGAAAACCAAGGATGATCCAAAATAATGACACCAATACTCATCCTACGTGGATGCAACAAAACTTACTGCACTCACCACGCCATGTACCCCAACATCGTCTGCCACCAACCAGAAAATGAAACATCTCGTTTACCTAGTTTCGAACACGTAGCTCCTCCCAATGACCTCGCAACACACAAGAACTCACCAACCAATACACGCTCAACGTACTGGTAACTACAGTCAATGTCTGCCAGGGCAGAAAGCAAGAAGTCAACCCCAATGACTTTGGAATACCAATCACCAAAAACGAGCACCACTCTCGTTCCCCAATCACAACTCTCCTCGACACTAAGATTCCTACCATGTTGGAAACAGACATGCTCCCAACAAGACGTCAAGTCTAACCACTAGACTTCCTACCTCCTCAATTCACTTGGACAACCCCGTGTCCACAATCAATCCGTTATTGTTCCGTTCGCACATCCTGACCTTTACCGGTTCGACACTCGGTTTCCCAAGTTCTCAATTACAAATTCCTACCTTTATACCACTAATGGTTTTCCTCGTCTTTTCCAGTTTTAATCATTTCCATGTACATTTTAGGGATATTTAAAAACATAAAATCGCACAAATTTTGGAGTTGCCAACAACTCCCCAAATCCACTAATCATCCCAAAATTCCTTAAGTCTTAATTATACCATTTTAATCCACTCATCACTGGTTATCTCACCACTATTGGGACTTATCCCAACACAGCAAAATCTTAACTGGATCCCATCCAGTCCATCACTCAACCACCACCGAATCTCAAGGACCGAACATACGTTCATCATGACGGAGTCACACCCAATTTGTGGCTCATCGTCAACACCATTACCGACACTAGCACCAGCGCTAGTACCAGCACCAACACACTACCAGCAACACTAGTATCAGCACACAGGCATCCATACTAGCATCAGCACAAAGGTACCAACCCCGCAAACATCCATACTGCACACCGTGTGCAAATACGACAACCCTGGATCTCCGTTCATACGGAACGACGATCCCGTACCTCACGACTATGGGTACCACTATTCTGACAATCCCTATCAGGAAAATGAACGTTCCCCGAACGTCCCCTGATCCCCAAGTATCAGAACCATACCAATTACCCTCGATAGCCAGTCATCTCCATATGACTTCCGACTAACTGTCATTGCTATCGAGATCCGCATCCACACATCACACCAATACCCGATCCAACACGGGATTCCATAATTTATTTCAGAACCGTATCCGTACATCGAATCCCATAGTTCTGCATAAACTCACCAGAGCCATCCACATGGTCATTCATGACCTCAGCCACTCGTCGCAGCACAAGTTCTCACCCGCTAATCACAATTAAGGTTTACCTTTTTAATACTAGGGTTCCACAATCACACCCTATGGTTCAACCGAACCAAACAGTTTTCCGTAATATAAAATCCACAACCTGACCGACCCCGCGGTCCTGACATCGAATAGACGTCAAATCCAATCCTACCATCCTATCAACGTGGGTTCCACCACTAGGTCATCGGCCAACTCCGATGAACCAACATCCCTCACACTAGAAACCACCACAAGGGTTCACATTTTAGACCATTACTCACATGAGGTTCCCCGAACCTAGCTGCACCTAGCAGCACAACAATCCAATATCACATGACCGAACCGACGGTCCCACAATACCAGTTCACCACAATCAACCCCACTTGGGTCGAATCACATTAACGCACGGCGTATCGGGCCAATCACACTCCATCCACTATCCAAACCCAAAAACTATCTATCAGGTTGATAACGAATTGCAGCCCAATGAGACATCACACCCTCGACCTGCGCGCACAAATAGAGCAACCGTGCTCTGATACCAAGTTGACAAGACCCATCCCAATCCCCCCGGGATTACCGTGGAATGTGCCCTGCTCCCGTCCAACAAGGGGTGTCAGACAAGGGATAACCAAGAGCCACTACCCAACGGGGCATCCAGAGTGCGCAAGGACCGATGGAGGAGGTGTGCAATGTCCCAGTCTCTGCTGCAATCGCATCCGTAATCAACCTGAAGGGCATTAAAACCAAAAGCTGTGAGTGGACAAAAACCAGTAAGTTCATCAAATACATTTATAAGACATTTATGCCCTCCAATAAAAACGTATGCATGCCACCAAAAACCAGTAACCAAAACGTTTGCTCAACCGAGCCATTAGGGCCTTAGCCCAAAAACCGTTAACCAAAAACCAAGTGTGGGAACTCAGCCCAAAACCGTGGAATACCACCACCATACATATTAAAACCATGTGGGTCACCACCCACGACCATAATTGAACATCAATTTAAAATCCGAAACCATTTAGGGTCCCTGACCCGACATACCATTTCATAACCAATAATCCATTTTATTCATTAATCCATATTTTTCCATTACCATCACCAGCATCCCAGATGCTTAGCGTCCCAGACGCTAGACGTCCCTGACGTCATATCTCACGGTTTCATAAGCTACGCGTGCTGCCCGGGGTCTCTCCGGGTCCATATATCTGACATCCCTGATGTCTGACGTCCCTGACGTCAATCATAGCAATCCTGCTCCTGAGTCATCATACGGTCCGGCTGCTCCGTATAATGACCCCTCGCAGGCAATGCACCGTGACTTCCCCAGTGTCCCAGACATCTGGAGGAGACCATCATATATCCTTGTATCCAGATGGTATATGGAAAACAGTTTTATTAAATCCTTTTATCACATCATTACCATTGGGCCCTGCCCGTAATTTCCATAAAACCACACAGTTCCATTTAGGGTCCTTGACCCAAAATCACAATTATTAAATATAGGGTCCCTGACCCGAAATCACCATTATAATCCAATTGGGCCTCATGCCCGATTTTTATGAACCACTGGGCCCACGGCCCGATTTGTAAACCAACTGGGCCCGCAGCCCGACTTATAAACCCACTGGGCCCACGGCCCAAATTCGTAAATCAACTGGGCCCCTGGCCCGATAACATAATTCAAATGGGTCTCAGCCCGATTTCATACCAACTGGGCCCCTGGCCCGATTTCATTAACCAACTGGGCCCCCGGCCCGATATTCAAATGGACTCCAAGTCCGAAATTTCCAAAACAAGTGGGCCTCAAGCCCGAGTTCATATTTCCAATTTCAAAACCATTTCATCACATTATATCCAAGTCATAAATATGGAAAATCCATGGAAAACCGGAAACCTCGATTTACGTGCAAGCACGTAAATCGCCTCGAAATACGTGAAACCGTACAATTTACCAATAACCAAATCAACATCACACAATCACAACCATAATCCATATAAAACATTTAAGCATGCATAGAATTTATAAAACCAAAGTCCACTCACAGACCGTTTTAACCGTGTGCCTCGATACGCGTGCCACCGGCCCTCCCGGGCCACACCACTATCACCGGGACTCCCAATCCTGTCCAAATCACATTAGAGGGTTACTAACCTCATTATTAACATCCTATCAAAGTCCCGTATTTTTCCCGAATTTTTACTTATTTTTAAACTTATTTTAAAACCTTCGGACATCCCGAACACTATCGAGACGGTGTCCGATCGACACGAAACCAATTCCAAAATGTCCGTTACATCGAATAGATTAAAAGTCATGTTGGAAGTTTCCCCAAAATACCCTTCACGCGCCCCCACGCGCCAGGTCAAGATTCAGGTCAGCAATGATGACGTCATGCTACAGTAACGGGTTCTGAAACCGGGTTTGTAACCGGGTCGCCGTCGACCCGCGGCTTGACCCGATCACAGATCGAGTTCCAGACCACCATTTTTGATGCGGTTTGATCCTATGGACTCGTCATAACCTCCTCTATGGTTCTGTGACATCCAAACTCATTTTTAGGTGGATTAAACTACCTGAAAACTGACGGGAAAATCGGCTGAGAACTCAGGTCATCCTCTCCGGCGACTCGTCGAGATTCCGGCCGTGGTTCATGGTCCAAAATGGTCGTCTAGGTTCCTAGGACATGTCTCAAAAACAAACAAACATTCATAACGTCAAAAACGGACGTTTCAAGGCAGGGAAGTAAATCGGGTCTTCACGGGTTTCTGGACTTACCGCCGCCGTGTCGCCGCCGTGGGCTGCCCAGTCGTGGTCTGAGTCGTCCTAAGGTTCCAGTGGTCCTATCCCTACGTTTGTTCGAGCCCAGATATGAAGGTTTGCACGGTTGGATGGTTTTGGGCCGATCGGGTTCCTCTCGGGTCTGGGGGGTTTTTCTGGGCTGCGCCGCCGTCCGTGGTGGTGGTGGCCGCACTAGGTGAAGGTGGTGGGTGGTGGTCGTCCTCTGGAGATTACCTGAGTGTGGAGTGATGTTGTGGGGTGATGATGTGCACGATCAAGGAGGGAAACCGTGCTCACGGTTTTGAGAGAAATGAATGTGAGAAATGAGTAGTCTGATGGTTTAAGAAATAAAAGAAGAGGAGATCAAGGGCTGGGATCAGTTTGAGTTGTAAATTCAATGGTGAGGATTTGAGGGGAGAAAATTAATTAATTAAATCAATGGCCAACCAAGATCCATGATTTAAGGATTGAAGGGGATGATGACATGTGTCACTCATCAAGGGTCCAGATTGGTTTGGTTAAAGTAATCAGATTTTATTATTATATTATTATTTTATTCCGAGTCTCGGTTAATCGCGTTTCACGTCCTTGACCAAAACGTCGTCGTCGGATCTCCGATTTCGGCATGCCGCCTGTCGTTGGATTCGTATCGACGATACCTACGTAACGGTCCTTGGCCCTCGCCCATCGGACCTCCCGGTCAGAAAGTCAACATTTGGCCCCTAATAAGCCAAATTACCAAAATACCCCTCAACTTCCGAACACCATAACTTTCTCTACGAATGTCGGAATCGAACGTGCCACCTGTCTATGAACTCGTGACGTCCCGAACTACGTCACGGTCATCGGTCAAAGTCCGTTTGACCGCACCGATCAAAAAGTCAACATTTTGCCCACGACCAGGGGCAAAACGGTCATTTTGCACATTTTGTCCGATTCCGCCCTACTAACCACCGTTCAACCTCACTAATCAAGATTAGTGACTAAACTAATCCCGGAATTCGGGACGGGTCGTTACACTTTGGGCGGCGCGTGAGGGCGCGTTGGACCTTATCTCCGATCACGATCAACATGACTTTTATTCCTCTCATTATTCTGAACATTTTTGGTGAATTAACCATGTTGATCTGAGATAGTTTGAAGGGTCAGTTTAGGGCCAGCTGCCTCGGGAAACGTGTCGACGGTTTCCCCGAACCAGTTTCTGTTTCGAAATTTCTTTTGAATAAATATTAAGGACTTGTAGTGACCCTTACATGTGAATTGAACTGACAGGAATTGTACGATAATCTCGGTACAGGTCCGTACGCGCAGATTCGCAGCGGAATCGTACAGTGAGTGGGCCCGTTTTCATAAAACCCTTGCATGCTTAAATGTTTTCTGATTTACTTATATGTTCACATGCTGGAATCGATAAATGGTTTTGATGATATTGAAATTTCGGTTATGGCACGTTTCACGGTATTTGGGCATGAGACCCGTCTGATGAAACATAACGATCGGGTCAGATTTTACCTATGTATACTCATATGTTTTGCATGTGGATATCAATAAAATGTATTTGGTACTGCACTGTATAGATCCTTCCATATGATACTGTCTCCTCCGGATGAGGTACCCCGGAGTGGTCACGGACGTCTAGAACGTCCAGCGTCTATGACGCTAAGCATCAGGGATGCTGTAACCAAACAAGGTTCGGGGATTGAACTCGGAATTGAGACCCGAGTGGCACGCGTAGCCTTGTGATTGTGACCTTATTGGAAGTCAGGGACGTCAGACATCAGGGATGTCGGGATTGAAGTGTATAGTGCAGTGGCTAAAATTATACTTATGGTTTTATTACATGCCTTATGATTCATGTGATATGATTTATGGTTTTAAATGATGATGCATGCATGTTTGGAAAACGGAGGGGTAAATTATATGTTTTACTTATCAAATGATTTTATAAACTTGAGTTTTGGTCCACTCACCCTTAATGTTTTGGTAACCCCTCCAGGTCATGATACTGAGGTAGAGGAGGAACCTGAGGCTGAGGCATAGATCTACTTCTGCGTACCTGAACCCCTGCTGGGTGGTTTACCCGCAGGTTTATGTTAGAGTCGTGCTCGCATCTTGTAATTTTGGATTTCATCCTTTGTCTGACATCTGTTTAATTCGGATTTGATGTATGACTTTAATTTGGTTATTTATGCATTTGATGTTTTGAGGTTAAAATTGGTATGAATTATTGGGTGTCAGACGGGAGCAGGGCACGCCCCCTTGTAGTCCCTGTGGGATTGGGGCGGGTCCTGTCAGTTGGGTAGGTTCTGAGACGCTGAATCAGTAGACAGGCAGTATGCGTCAATCGGAGGTCGGATGTGAAAGTTGCGGGTCTGCGAAGGCGAGGGGTATTTTGGTAATTAGCCAAGGAAAGGCAAAATGGTAATTTTGGGCAGCAGGGTAAATTAGGCGGTTAATTGGTTGATTCAGCCGTGTGGGTGTGCTTCCCTCAAGCAAAAACAGAGCATGATCTTAGGTGCCAATTGAACCCTTAGGCTGGGATTGTGAGAAATTAAATGAAATCCAGAGAGAAAAACGAAAGGATATTGAAGGATGAATGACGGGCTTCGAACCCAGTTGAGTGGACGTTTGTCTTATAAACTGATATGCATGCATAGTTAAATGTTTTACATGATTTATGGCATGATTTGATTTGCAATGACTGCTTGATGATTTGATACGATTATTTACGGGATTTAATGATTATTTTAATCAGTGTTTTGGGCATGTTTTTCGAGAAACTGTGAAATTGTTGTTTTGGGTGAAGACCCGAGATTTGAGATTGGTTTTGACTCGGATTATAAGTCGGGAAATTGATTTGATGAATTTGTAATGTTTTTAGGATATATTTTATGGATTTATGTGAAAATGGCAACTTAGGTTGCGGCTGCACGGATTTGCGTGAAAATGAGATTTTGGCATGAGACCCCGTGATAAATGGTTTTGACATGGTTTTAATGATGATTTCGAAATAAAGATTTTGATTTTGTATTGATGTTCAGTGCCCAAGATGTGTAATTCTTGGGTAGATTTCGGATGTGTAATTCCCGAAGTGACTCCGGATGCGTAATTCCCAGAGTGACCCCGGATGCGTAATTCCTGAAGGGACCGGATGTGTAATTCCCGGTGAGGCTGGATGTGTAATTCCCAACAGGGCTGGATGTGTAATTTCCAGCAGGGCTGGATGTGTAATTCCCAGCAGGATGATAACTCTGGATGTGTAATTCCCAGAGGACCCTCGGATGTGTAATTCCCGAGTTATGTACTTTATTTTATGATAAAATGATTTTATGAAATGATTCCTATGTTTGGCTTGAGAGCTGGGATTTGATATTTTTCATGTGATTTGGCTGGAAAGCCGGTGATTGTTATTCATATGTTTGATTCTATGCATGCATGGTTTGATAAACTGGAGGGTAAATGATGTATTTTGAAATGTATTTTTAAATGATATCATTTTTGTCCACTCACACCTTTCCTGTTTTGATGACCCTTCAAGCCGTGGCACGACGTTCGGGGCTGATCGAGAGGCGGAGGCATGAGCGGAAATCAGTGCAGTTATCCCTTGTCTGACAGGTGTTGAAGGGTAGTTTCGGGACTTCAGTTGACTTGTCAGACGGGAGTAGGACCGGGCACGGTTATCAAAGTCCAGTTGAGATGGGTCCTGTCAAAGATGGTGAAGCGGGTCGAGTCGAAATGATGGGGAAAAAGATAAGACATATGAGAATAAAGAACGAAAGAAAAAGATAAGATAGGGAGGAGAAATGAAAGGAAGAGGGGATGTTGCCGACCTCGAAGGGAATCAGGGACTAGGGTTTGGGTTCTCTGATTTTTACTTAGAGCATGTCTAATGCATGCAAAGTAGTCAGGGCTGGACAACAAATAGCCCCTAACCTGGGCTGTGCAAATTCTAATGGATTGGGGCAAGCCTGGGGGCTAGTCTGGCCTCTCCATGGCCTGGGATAGACTCCTAGCTAGAACCAACACCCATGTGTTGTTGTTCCCTCTCAACAGCTACAATATGCAACCAATGAAAGGTTGTCATGTGTTACTTTTCTTTCCAAAGTGTAGCCGTTTTTTGCTTGCTTTGTGTATTTGTGTGTTTTTTTTTAATAATGAGCATCCAAGTTCATAAAAAAAGATTTAATATTTTTTATAGGATAATGAGCATCATGTAAAGAATAATGAGCATTCGATGAACATTTTTCTATTTTATTTTATAATTATCCTTAAGAAAATAATTATAAAAAAATTGAATTCTTACCCCTTGTCCATTTCCATTAGAAACATAGCAAATAATTTTGGGCAAAATGTCATGAATACTATCATTTAATAGGGTAAATCTTACCTCTAATCTTTTGTCGTTACCTCTATCACTAGACATGCTTTTAGGGAGAGAGAATATATTATTTGTATGTATTTACTAATCATATTGATGAAACCCTTTCCTAACAAAAATTTGGACCTTCATTCGTATATGTAAATGATGCCTAAACGAAATTGATGGAGAGATAAGATAAGGTAGGCTTTGACAACCCAAAAGTCTTCCATATTGATTAAAGTGGCTTGGTTCCAAAAGCAGTAAAGCACCGTTGCCTTCAATCAATTCATGGGAAGGATATGCCACACCCTACACCCCTTACCCCTACACCACTACACCCCTTACCCCTACACCACTACACCCCTTACCCCTACACCACTACACCACAGGTTGTGAGTCTTGTGAGTCTTGTGAGAGGAGGAGGACCAACAGTCCAACACCAACTCAAAGTCTCAAAGCAGCAACAACTCTCACAAGAGATTCCAACAGAGGCAATAGGGGGCCTAGCCAATTTAATGTTTACATTACTTTGACATTTCCGAGCATAACAACATAAACAGCATTCACGTGTATAAATCAATATTTTACGAAGATAAATTAATAAAAATAAGTTAAATGGGAGTCTATCTGTCGATGTTTCATTGTTTCATCAACTTTTTAAACAAAATAAATAAATAATAATAAAAATTCCAAATTAAATGTTATAGAAGTGTAGATGCACGTCGGTTCCTGTAACAAGCTTTGATGTCTCCTATATATGGCCTATATTGAAGAAAATATATTACATTTCAGTGGAAATATCGGGACTAGCTGCTATTATGAAATAACTTCATATAAATATTAAGAAATACTAATCTGACCCACATAAATTTTTGTAGACTTGCATATATATATATATATATATATACCAAATTTACTATATGAAAAAGACAAATTGATATTGAGCCTATTCGATATATCACGTCAATCACATATCATTCCACTAAAAATTTTAGGTGTCCATTTTTATTTCAGTTTAAAAAATTAGAATAATTTACTCTTGGACATGCATTCCACCCCTTTTTTTTTTTTTTGAAAGCTAAATTCATTGATAATATGAGAAATACAATGACTTGGAGATGACAACATTTGGGAGGCTCATTAAAATCTCACTTTGAAACCTGGCTAATCCAGGAGAAATTCAGTAAGGAAAAAAAGTGATACAGCCCTACAATTACATCAACAACGAAAATCATCTAGAAACATCATACTCAATAAGAACCTCTAACTGAGTTTCTCTCTCCTTGTGAGAGTCCCCCATCTCCTCCGTGAGAGCCATTTTCAACCGGGCTATCAGAGTACGCCAGGATCCGGAGGAGGTATGTGATTTCTCGGTCTCTGCTACAGTCCACATCCAATGTCAACCTGAAGGGCAGTCAAAACATTAAAAACTGTGAGTGGACAAAACCAAAGTTTATAAAAACATTTTAACTAGAAGACATTTGTACCCTTCACTAAAAAGCATGCATGCATTCGAAAACCATTTAACCAAAGAAATCATATGTGGGAACTAAGCCCAAATCAGAAATAAACCAAGGTCGAAAAGACCACAATGAAATCAACCAGACTGAAACCAAATACACGAGCCACTGTTCAAATCCTGTGCACACATGTGCACACCACATATCATATATCATATAGCTCATAAGCATACATCATATATACATATAATTCACACAACCAATCCTGCCACGGTTTCCAAAGCTACGCGCGTGCTACCCATGTCTCAATCCGAGTTTTCTCAAAGTCAAGATCAATGTCCGCAGACCACTGACCCTACCCGAGGTAATAGTAATCATAGCCTTCCTGAGAGTAAGGAACCCAACTGGGGGGTGACTCCACTCAGTCGGTGCTCTGTGACTACTCCGGGGTCCACCCACGCCAATGACCCTCCCCGGAGGAGATAATAGAAGTACAGGAAGGTATATGAATACATATATATACATAACATAAACATTTATGCCCGGTTCCCTTGAACCGTCATGATCCATAACATCCATTAACCAGGGTTCATGCCGGTTCCCATAAACCGTCATGAACCAGAATGACCTGACAAAGGTTCATGCCGGTTCCCATAAACCGTCATGAACCACAATGACCTTTCCAGAGTTCATGCTGGTTCCCATAAACCATCATGAACTTGGAAATCCATCTAGGGTCCCTGACCCGAAATCATCAGTGTAAAACAACTAGGTCTCGTGCCCGAACATATGACATCAACTGGCACCGTGCCCGATAGCTAAGGGTCAGTCACGACTCCGATCATAGTGATGCGTGCAACCATCCATCCAGGACCGCCCTCAATCCTGATATGTCGCCGTGAACGAATCAACTGACGCGACCACCACAAGATCATGGTGCACTCCTCATCGATCGCTATCCTGAACCGTCAGCACTCCGAAGTTGAGCCTCCCCAGGCTGCCCGACCACGAATCGTGCATCGTGACCTCTCCGGAAGAAACACATCCCAATCCGGAGGCGAGCGTCATATCGCCGATCGCATTGCACATAGCACTCGACGCGACCACGATTTAGATCCGAAGGTCGTAAATAGCGTCATATGCCCGAGACAAAACCAAATGGGTCTCATATCTGAGTTTATCCTTTTAGAAATCCAAAACCTTTTCATTTAGACCAATAAAGAAATACAGACCCGTATAAGCACCGTATAAGGCCGAAACCTCGAACTACGTGCTTATACGTAACCACATAAAAATGCACCCATGACATCATCAAACATGTAATAAAACAGATAATAAACATTTATACATGCACCAATTTAGAAAACAAGGTCCACTCACAGACCGTCCGAGCTGCCGCCTCGATTTACGTGCCATACGGCTCCCCGAGCCGATCACCATCACCGGGACTCCCAAACCTGTCCAAATTTTAATAGAAGGTTACTAACTACTTAATTAGCCTCCTACCAAAGCCCCGAAATTTTCCCAAACTTTTAACTATTTTTAAGTCGACCCTAAACCTTCCGACACCCCGAAACATATCGAGACGGTGTCCGATTGACACGAACCCAGTCCCAAAATGTTCGTTACATCGAATAGAAGATTTCCCATGTTGAACACTTTTCCAAATTATGGGCCACGTGCCCTCACGGGCCCCTAGAAGGCCGAAAACACTGTTCATCGTCATCCTCCTCAGAACTGAACCAGTTACTATTCACGGGCACTGTTCACCGCACGGTTTTCTCGGGTTTTCGGACTAATTCGGGGTCCGTTTGGTCCCATTTTAATCCCTAAATTCCTATTTCTTCATTTCCTATCTAACCCAATCCCTAAAACTAAGAAAAACCACCCGAAACAGAGCTTCCATTCGCCATCAATGGTGGTCGGATTTTCTCCGGCCGTTCACGGCCATTTCCGGCCTTCTCAAGCCCCAAAACTAATCCCATTCTACTCCTAGGGTCCCCAGAAACCTAACCTAATTAAAGAAATCGATTTAAAACCATTAAAACTCAAATTTGGATTTTTGGACAAAACTCACCTTACGGGTTGCTCTCCCCGCCGTGGCTGCCGTCGTGGCTGCCGCCG